>BPLS01000468.1:0-22500 GCA_019656275.1 Rhododendron kiyosumense | reverse complement strand
ATAGCGGAAAGGTGAGCAGCTATAGCATCATTGTTCATCTTCCCCTCGCTACCGGATGAGTGAACTCTACCCGCCTATGCTGGATGGGATTGGATTCAATCAACGGATTCCCCTTGCCTCCTGGATCCACTGGGCGAGTGGAAGACATTGAGAAGGGCTTCACATCCGGCTTTGAGGTTTGAAACTTGGTTGCACTCCTCCGAAGATTCCTGGAAAAAAAGAACGTCTTGAGGCGGAGGATTGTACCTGGAAATAGAAGCTCTGTCCCCCTCACACTATATTTTGAATTAGGGGCCTTATCGTATTCATTACTGAATATCTATAGGGGTTTACCAACTTCCTCGTTTTGTTGCTCGGATTCGAGAGATGGCCTTTCAATACAATAGACCTTAGGGGAAGATAAGACAGACGCAACACTCATCCCGATGGATGCGAGACAGCAGATGATGCGTGAGGTGTCTTTCCCAAGGAAGAGAATACAAGAAAAAGAGATCAGCAACTTTTACTTAGCCCAAGCAATGCGCTCCGAAGGGCATTGCTTTCGGTGCAATTCATATCTCTTCCCTTGCTTTGCCTGCCTGCTGCTCTGCTCCCCCTTCGAATGGATTTGGACCCGCTACTCCATCTGCATTTGCCGATGGATGTGCATGACGCTCCTCCGTAATATCTTCCTATACCCTGCAAGCACCTACGTCTATCAAACAAAATGAAAAGAAATACTAAACGAGAAAAGCCCTTTCTATCTTATTAGTAAAGCAACCTTTCGCCTTTCAAGTCCTTCCCCTTATCTTATAGAGCTTTCGTAATCATTTCTTTCAGCTTCCTAACTATAGGTCTCATTCAATCTGATCCGAGCCTTGCTCTACGAGACTGCTTCTTCGAGAATCCCTTGCTTTTGGCTATGGTCTTTCGGGTTGTCCCCAGAGTCTTCCCTTCTTCAAGCTGGGCTAGGTTTTCTTCTCGGAGCTCTTCGCCTAGAGGCTGGTTGTACTATTATCCTATTAGAGAAGGGGGCGAGGGTTCCATTTCTTTATTGAAAAAAGAGTGTGAAATGAAAGAAAGCTAGCTCTTGAAAGCAGCGCCTATATCCGGCAGGAAAGAAAACAAAAGAATAATCGGGAAAGCCACTGGCTTAGCTATAGCAGGAAGTACTGGACTTGGTAGCAGTCCTTTTAGATGACTTAGCTATACGAGGGTCAGATTCAGATCGGAACGATCAAAGTTTCATTTTCCCCGTATTTTTCATTCAAAGTCGAATTCTGCCCTACGGATCTATGTCAAATTGTTTTTTTTACAGAAAGCCCGTATTTTTCATTAAAAAAGAGATAGAGGGCATGGCGCGAAGGGTTATAAATCCGCCTCTCGGATCTATTATCCCCCAGGGAAGTTGTTTGGAAGGATCGGTAGAACAGAACCTGGCTTTGTTAAGGACTTTCTTGATCGGGGAACATCTGCCTTGTAGATTTCTTGTTTGTCCTCGTGCCCTTTATTGCCGTCATTTCGGATTCCCGACCGATTGCAGCACTAGAACAATGGGGTTAATCCGTGGTTGGCTCTCAGGCCTTAGCCCTTTCTTCTACTCTTGCTGGAGAGATGCTCAAGCCCTATATCAAACAAAATAATCAAAAAGGAAGGCGAGCTTGCATTCAAGGACCCGTAGGAAACTCAAGCTTCTAAATTTACAACTCAGGGAGGTGCCACTTCGTACCCACTTTGAACTATAAATTCCGCAATCTTCCCGTACCATGAATTCAAACCATCTACTCATAGAAAGATTCAAACCACTGAAAAAGTACTTAGAATCGAGTGAATTTCTCTTCTTTCTTGGTTTTCCTTTAAGAGGTATGCCCAGCGCGCGGAGGATCCGTTCCGGTTCATTGGCCATGATGACGTGGGAAGGTAGGTAGGTGGGGGGTAAGCGGAACAGCTAACAGAAGCACCGCTCCCCCGAACCAGTCAATTTGGGTATGGGAGAGCTCTTTCCTGCGGGCCTCTTCCTGATCTGATTGGCCCCATTCGTGTATGTCAAAAAGCGGGATACCTTGACGCCCGTGCTAGCTCTTAAAGGGAGGATGCTTCCCCGTCCCGATTCGCCATTGGCCCAGGCGCCCAAGGCATTATCAATTCTCGCTTCACTAAGTGAGGGTGCCTCTATTCCATTCTTTCGGAATGGTATGTGGGCCTTCCTCAAGCAATCCCCTATGACTCAACCTTTGTTCTTGTGCAAAAGCGTCCTCCCCTCCCTGTTTTTCGAGCTCACTAAGGAATAAAAAGCTCAAGCGCCCCATTTGTGTATGTCTGCGATCGTGCCTAGTCGGGCAGTTCATCAGGAGCTGCTATCTGGGAGCAAGCACTAAGCACTCTTTATTTTCTGGTAATATATATATAAAGTAGGTGTGTCGGGTTTGTTAGGCTATACCTAGGATCCGCCTTCCTTGTAAAAAGCGAGCTAATGTTTCAGCGATGTATTACTCGATGCCCGGGCTTACTTCCTATAACTATGGTAGAAGTCTATCAAATTCCCTTACCCTGAAACTAATGTTTGCAGTAGCTTCTTATAGAGCTTAAACATCCTATACACGCATTAACTTCAACAAGAGGGACCCCTTCTCAACCCGTATCTGGTGAGCATGAGGTATTGTAGGCCACCAACAAGGCTTCGATACAACGTGGGATTCTCAAATGGAAGCTGATCATCATCTTTTGCTGAGCAAGATGGAGTGGAATAAGGCTTGCAATTAGTCATCCCAGCTTTGTCTAAGAGATCCAGTGCATATTTGGATTGAGAGAGCAGCACCCCATGAGCAGTATGCTCAACTGAGATACCAAGGAAAAAGATCCCAGGTCCTTCATAGAAAACCGAGTGCGCAATTGAGAAAGCAAAGTATCCAGAAAATTTGGATCACTGCCCATTAGATTAGTAGGATATCATCCACATATAGTAGCAAGAGTGTCATATGAGCACCATTTTTGAAGATAAACAGAGAGGATTGCTACAGATAAAACCAAGAGAGAGATTAGATTGAAAAGTGTACCGAACCGGAAGGGAGGAGAGAGATATTATCTCGAAATGGGGTACCAATCTACCCGGGCCCTGTACACACGTCACACCCTGGGAATTGCTTTCGCCCGACCCTATCTTTGATACTAAACTACTCCTCTTTTCCAGATTTCCCATACTATTCTAGTACGGCAACTAAACGACTTCTTCTTCCTGCATCTTTTGAAAGCTATCCAGCGGGGGCAAGGAGATCACATCTTTCTAACAGACGGGGTAAAGAAGCAAAGAATCTATTCGCTCACCAAGAAAGAAATAATCTCAATATCGAAGTGTCATAAGACAGATCGTTCCTTCCAGTCTTGTTGAGATCGTTCCTTCACTGCCGATCAGTCACTTGTTTGTTGTTAGCTGCAGTTACAGGACTTCTCTCAAAAACGACTGTCCGGAATTGGAGCAGGAACTCAAAATGGGGGCAGGAATTGTGGCAGGAACTCTTTAAAGAACTGTCAGATAAGAAAGATATGACGCTTCTCAGAAGTCAAGAAAGAAAGAAGAACTTCACTGACGCAACTTTCGCAAGTCAACTCGAAATATGATATAGAAAGTAACTAATTGAAAGCGCCTATTCAATTCATTTAGTTCAGCTTGTCTGTCTCTAATGCGAATGAGGAATGGAAGAGGAAATAGTAGTTGCCGCCCACAGGTGCCTTTACGAAGGCCGGTCTCCGGGGATGAAAAGTACACTTCCTTCTGATTGAGCACGAAAAGCGGGCTATTCCACAGGGGGGGAGATTACTCATACACAGCTACAGGTGAGTGTGGGTACTAGCCCATCAAAAGCTGTTACAATACCAGGAGTTACAGTCCTTGATTCAAAAGAACTCTAGCTCCTCACTCTTCACTCTTTAGTAGCTAAAGCAAGTCAAGTCGAAACTGCTTAGTAAGTGATCTACGCCCGAACTCCTCCTCCTAATCGGTTCTTCCTTCTCTATCCAATCTCTCTTAGAGCAGGAAGTGGTTCCAAACCGTTAATGCTTTCGGTTGAATCTATAGCAAGTGAAAAGAAGAAGCTTACAGGCCTTGGGTGGGCCTAGTTGATTGTCCTCTTCTGTACCGATGCTAGCTATATGCTTAACACATCACATTGAAGTTAAGTTGTACGCTTCTCCGACGCTAGCTATATGCTTAACACATGCAATTGACTCTCTGCTTCTAGCTTCTATCAATAGGTCTGCTCTTTCTCTTTCCAGTCAAGTCTTTTGATTCCTGTAACTAAGTTGGTCGACACTTCAACTTCGAGATATAGAATCTCTTTCTTTCCCTCGACTTCGCTCAGGAAAGAAGAAAGACTTCAAACAAGACGGTGAGTTCCTTTCATTTTGAGAGTCTTCCCTTCCGGGTTGCTAACAGTAGGACTAGGAGTCCGGGTACACTTTTCTTAGACTTCTGAGTTAATTGAATTATGAGTTAGTTGAGTTATGAGAAGCAAGATACCTATAAAGAACTTCATCCGCGCCCGAAAGCCAAGCTAAGCTAACGAGAGGGGGAATGCGGGTCTTGTTCTATTTCTTATGAGAAAAAAGATCTCGTGAGAGCTTTGACTCAGTAAGCTCATCAGCTACGGCTCAGTTAGCGCCAAATTTAGGGTTAGAGGTGGAAGTTCGCTTCAAGGCGGTTTTTGTTTGCTCTGCCCCAACATCGGTATGCGAGAAGTCAAACTAGAATGAAAGGAAGTTGAATGGCTTGACACCAAAGTTCGAGAGGAAGGTTAGTCACGAGACCATGCGCCTGGAGTAGCTACGGAACGAGAGGCTGTTAGCGAATATGGAAGGAGATCTTGCTGACTTTAGTTGAGGAAGGGGGCTTGACGAAGACCCAGTGGTAAAGGCGTCGACAAATTCTCACCATGGCCTTCAACCAGTTATTATACCCATGAAGCTACAAATATGAATAGGCTGCCCGATCATCTAGCTCACTATGAGACTAGTACGCCTAATCATCACTGGGAGAATTCACTACTCTACTCGCAAGACAAGAGCTGGGTGAACTGACCCTCCTACTTCAAATAAGGTGTATGAAATCTCAACCGCCTCCACCTGATCATTTCGCAGCTATATGAGATGGACTTTTCTCATTTTTCAAGAGCCCTTATTAGTGAAAATCAATGAATGCCAATTCTCATCTATATGAAATGAACAATTCCACTTTTGATCTCCCCTAGTGCTTCTGTTAAGTGAACCACTAGGCTTGCTTCCCGCGCTATGCAACTACTAGGGAGTTTCATCTATGAAAAGGCTATTGCGATTTCAATGCTATTACTATGTTGTAAGGCTATAGCGATATGCGGTAGACTGAAGACTAACCTATTCTTGCCTTTGTTGAAAGCAATAAAAGACCGTACTGACTTCAATCAATGTCGATCGCTTAAGCAAGGACCCGGGAAGAAAGGAAAGTAAGATATCTCTTTCTGTAGCTAGATGCCTCAGCAGCAGTTGCTTACGATAGCTCTCTCCCCCTCTGGGGCAAGTTCCATCCAGTTGCTTATAGACTAGACTACAGTCCACCGACAGTAGCGACGAGCCGTGCAAGGACGCAGGGATCAATCTCTTGCCCGAGACGGGCCCATCAATGAAATGAATGACGGGCTCTTAAAAGTGCTTAGAATGAATAGAGAACTGATAATTGATTGATAAGAAGGAATCAAATAAGATAACGAAATGACATAGCTTACTGCCCCCCCTTATTAATTAGTTAGGGCTATTGAGAGTCTTTCTTTAGGTTGATAGCATTCCAGGGCCTTTGTCGCTTTTTGCCATCCATGCTTTCTAAGTAGTCAGCCTCGGCCCCTCTTGCTCGGTATGGGCCTTCCCAGTTCGGGCCAAGCTTGCCTGCAGCCCATTCTTTGGTCTTTTCGAAGACCTTTCGAAGGACGAGGTCCCCTGGGAGGAATGTCCTATGCCTGACTTTCTTGGCATAGTACTTCATGAGCAGCTGCTGGTAGGCTGCTAGCCGAATTCATGCTTGCTCCCGCTTTTCCTCTACCAGGTCGAGATCTTGACAGAGTGCTTGCTCCTACCTTTCTTTCATAAAGCTTGCTCGACGCACTTTCAAGCTTTCTTTCGTTAGCTTCAGAATCATATTGCAGGAATGAATAAGCTTGACGAGACCCTAGTGTCATAGTCAAGAAGGTTGGTTGAAACTTCCAGGAAAGAACTTCGAATTGGAATCTATCCCGTTTACGAGGGGAAGTAGCGAAAGCACTTTACCTTACCGGGTGTGAATGAGAGAAGCTCGGATTCTGATGTAAGGAGGTGATAGAACGAGTTTACCGGAGTGAAAGGAGAGAAAGAAGGGGCTTTACCAAGTTTATGAGGCGAAGGAGAGAAGGCTGAGCAGCCCCATATCATTCAAGAAGTTGATATGAGAATCGAAGAGAAAATGGCATCAATCATCGCATCGCTCAGTCGGCTATTTATTGCCTATTGCCGCCAATAGCGCTTCGTGAGAGTTCGTGAAGCTCGTCTTTTCCTAGATATTCTGCAAAACCAGAGCACGTGAGTTCTCCTTCTAATAGACACTGGCCGAGGGGATAGTCTATCAAGGGCTAGACCAGGAAGTGGATATGCTTATGCGAGCTATGGCTCCGGAAATGGAAGAGATGCTTCTGAGACTGGCTAAGCAACCGCAGAACCAAGCTCAGGATCTCACTCTCAACATTTTCTCTATCACTAGCATCCGTATCTGGATCTCGAAAGGGTGAATCTTCATCCCTATCACGAAACTCGGATTCTGGATATCGATCTCCTCTATATATGGAGGATGGATCCCGCTTACGAAACTGACTTAATAGGGCAGCAGGCTCTCCATCTCACTATCGAAACTCAGAATATCTATCTCGATCATCAAAAGCTGGATCTTACTCGGGAAAATCGGAGTCCTAATCCATGGGATCACGATCTCAATCATCAGACTCTTCATATCGATCACGAGGGAGAGCTGTAACTAGCAAGGATGCTTCGGGCTCTTGAAGTTACTATGATGCTCTTGGTTTAGCCGATTGAGTAGCACTTGCACCGCCCGTAGCTTGAGGAGAGGCATAACCCGCGTAGGGATGGGAAGTGGCTAGAGCAGGGGTAGCTGGAGCAGTAGTGGATTCGGTTGATCCAGTAACAGATGGTTGGGTGAGATGGATAACTAGGGCACAGTCTCTGGTATACTCACCCGCACCATAAGCATCTGTAGTAGAGTCCTCAGTACTTAGTGGTTAGTAGCGCCCTGGGAAGCATCTTAGGTTGTGTGACCTTTAGAGGCCCGGCATACCAATGAGTAGCCTCTTTCTTATTATTAGTAAGATAGGGCGAGCAGAGCGTACCCTTTCTTAATGGATGTTCCTAGGTTTTTTGATCCCTTTTATTGTCAGTACACGACGGGTCGATCTATTCTATTTCGATCCTAACCCCCAAAAGACCCGAAAGAGATCCCCATATAGAATGACTAAAGGACGTAGTCAGGGGGTGAGTTTGGTATCGGCTAAGGAGCCTAACTGCTAAACCAAATAGGGTCTGGTACATAACATGGCATACATCAAGCTTCCCCCTTTTCGAATCAAGATGAGCATAAGTTATTCTAGACATCCTCTTTTTCTTCATCAGTCTTTTGGCATAAGGCTTCCGATAACTTTGTATCCCGACAACCAGGAGTTTCCGGGTTGTTTACAAGTCAACATATTGAATCGACTCAGAACAGAACAACATCTAAATAGCAAGGGATTTCTTGTGACAAACCAAACCTTGTTGATCGAAAGTTTTCTTTATTTTTAAGACATAGGATGCCTCTCCTAGCCCTGAACCCACGGCAAAGCCTCTTCCTTCTGTCTTGTCTGTTAGATTCTTAGCTATTTGATTGAAACTGAGACTCCTTCTTTCTTTTTCTTTCTGGTTCTAAATCCCGATAGCCCTACCCACTTTCTTTGTCCTTCTTGACTCACTAGCCCTATTTTCTCCCTCTAATCTAATGTGAGACCTTCCCTCCTTGACTTATTCGATTGACTCTCCTTCTCTGTCTTCTTCCAAAGGGCGATCTATTTCGTCAGTCGATCTTTTAGCCTAGGTCTCTTTTAGGTCCTCTTCGATTAGGTTCGGTGTTAGAGGTACGAGAAAGGGTTGGATGACCCACATGCCTTTATTGTTGATCTTGAGCCGTCTTTCTTGCGTGCCCTATCTCTTTTCCATGATCAAGGAGCGATAAGACATGTCCCCACGGATTCTTTCTTTTCGATCCTTCGCTACCTTAATCCTTCCGTTTTATTCCTTGTCTTTTTGTTGGCTACTTTCGCTTTCCTTTACTTGCTTGATCTTGACTCCTTACGGACCCTCACGGTTGGATTTGCTATGTAATCGCTCGACTGCCTCTCCTATTGGGCCTTCACCTTTCCAGGTTTCTACCCTTTCCTCATAAGGCGGGGTTCTTTCATTCCCGCTCATGCTTGAGGGACCATGCTTGCGTCAACCATTTTCTTCCCTACTAGACTTGTCTAAAAGAAGAAAAGATGCACTTTAAGATAGATTGGTTTGCCAGAAAAACCTCTTCTTATATAATATAACAGTCTGATGATCAACTTATATTGAGAATTAAGTGCAAAACCCAATAAGAATATGAAATTGAAATAAAGTGAATGCTTAAACCGAATCCTGTGTTTATGTGTGCAGCTTCTCAAGCTGTTTATAACATTTGAAAGTAATGGTCCCAGGGCATCCATCGCTCTTTTAGTAGCATAACATTTCTTTCAAGAAGTAGAAGTTCTTTGGGCTACATAATAAAAGGTTCTTTTTCTTCCCCTGCCTAAGAGATCGAGTACCGGCTCATATTCTTATCGAGAGCTGACTCTGCAGGATCTTCCTCTACTTCGACCTTGCGAGATGGTGCTGCCAACACACAACCCGATGGTTTTGAGGATGGACGAATATAGATTCTATGCCGAGTTCCTTAAGATAGAAGTTTATTCTGTAACCTTATGATATTTGATCTGAAGGCCTCTCCAATTTCTCATTACACACATGGGCCATTTCCGCTCTGTTGATTTGACAGCAGGAACTTCATCTTTCAGAGAAGCTGTTGGTGATTGGCAGATGCTGATCGAGATCGAGAGAGAGAGTTTGTGTTCAATGTAAGAACGAGGAGGAAGCATTATTAAATCTTTCAAAAAGAAGAGAGGAGATTCGTTTAATGACCTTAGACGAGTGCTTGTGCCAGTGAGAAGCATCCATTTAGAGAAGGTACTAAGCGGCGAACCAAGATTCAAAGCGAGCCAAGGCAATGTCAATTGGCGAGCGAGAACATAAAGTCAAGTATTGATTGAGACGATTCCAAGCCAATGGGATTGACATGACCTGCGAGTAGTTGCCTTGCCTAGTAGCCAGCTGACGTGCTTGATCAGAGAATAGGGACTATTCTATTGACTATAGACCAGTGACGAGTGACCATCAGGGACCGACGAGGCAAGACAAGGTGTTGGAATAGACCAGGCACATCACAAGCCATCTTACTTAAGATTTTCGAAATAGGAAGAGGCAATGTCAATTGAAGAATAATCACTATCGGAATCAAGAAAGCAAGAAGGAAAGCGAACACTTTCTCCCGTCCCAGTCAGAGCTAGCAATCCTGTCTCTTCTTAGGAATCGAAATATTCTATTGGTGAAGGCAAATACTAACTAACAATTGATCATACTGGTGCTTATTCAAGTGCCGGTCTTTCGGCTGTGACGGGTGCGGCGGGTAGGCAATCGGTTCCAATTTCATTGATTCCATCTGCGTATTCGATTGGAGGAAACACTCTTTCTAAAAAATCCGGAACTAACTTAGGTAGTGGTGAACCCTGACTTCTAAGTCGAGTCACTAAGCATCGGGCATACACTTCCAGATCCCCATCTTGTGCTCGCCCATTTACTCTATGGATAGATTTTGAGTAACGTAAATATTGGTGAGGTGTGGTGTCCTGAAGCTCAGTTGAACCTGCGACCGCTTATTTCAAGTATAGATTTTAGAGCTAAGTCCAGACAAGATTCCGCTTCGCACTTTCTAACCACGGCAATGTCAACATGTTCCCATTCACCAGATTTGCCCACTTATTGATAGTTACGTTCCGAACTTCAGTTTCATTCCGTTCCGTCAGATCGGGTAAGCTGGACTGAATTTCTTCTTTAAGGACATGGTAAACTCGATCTTGTTAGAAGGGAAATTGGATCACAAACTGGCCCATAAACTAACTCCCCTTTTCTGGCTTTAGCCCGCTTCTTCTTACCTTCTTACTAAACAAATTGCGTGCTTATAGAATGGGATCAAGACAGACCAGTGGGTCGGTTCTCTCCCGAGTCTCATTATTGGGTTGTAACCACAGTTCTTCCTTACCTCTCGTGGTGAAATTGATCTTCTCATAGTCATAGGTAGGGCAAAGTACTTCGAAGAGTCCGGACTTTCGCTTTAGTAAGAAATCCCGACTTGTGAGTTAAGCTTGGATCAGAAATGGGCTTTGGAATACTACATTCCATTTGTGCTGCCGCGCACACTTCACTTCTATTGCTATTGAGAGGCCCAACTTTGCACTTTTTTCTATGAGAGAGGATTCATTCCTTTATTTTATATCCCACCCCTTGCTTCTTGAATACTTAAGTTTTCTTACTTTTCTCCGCTTTTCGAATAGACTTCGACGAGGACTGAGTTCCGAGGGTTCACTCAAAACCTTAACTCAAGAACTCCGGTTTATGTCGCTAAAGCATATTTTTTTATTGAGCCTCCATCTTCTGATTCAGTTTAAGTGGAATCTCTTGCAGTTGCTCTTCCGCTACAAAGAGCTGATTCTCGAAGTCGATCTATCTGGTCTGGTTCTATCCTTTCCACTATTGGAGTGGAATCCCTTTTTCTAGTAATCCCCCTTTTTTTTTGTTTGGCGCAGCCTCAAGATTCCTATTCTTATTCCTCATAAGCTAGCGAAGTTCTTTCGATTGAAGTATCCGTTGCAATCGGTCGAGCTGGGATGGGTCGAACCCTTTTGGGTGCATGTCAACCATGTTTACGGAAGGAGTGCCTTTGCTGCTCTCACCTCTCTGAATTACCTGCATGTGAAGCTTGTTCTTTCGAACAATTAGTCATTTTTGATCGAGAAGGTCTTGGACACGGTGCCTTAACTGCGGACAATGATCAGTTCCGTGGCCTACCATCCCTGAATGGTATTCGCATCGTGCCTTGGGATCGTATCCCCACAAGATTGGACTAGTTGAGGGGAAAGACAAGACAGAGAGGGGTAGGTGGTAGCTTTCCTTTCTTGTCTAATAGAGGCAGGCAGTGCGGAGTCCCTTTGCTTTATTCGAAATGCAGGTTCGGATAAGCTGCTGCGGCTAGAGAGCTTAGAGTGCCTTTAGGGAGTTTAGCTACTAATCCTATCCTTACTAACTCAATAGAGAGTCTTTCACTTACAGTATAGAATCAAAATCTATAAATAGAGGAATCGGCGTACAAGCGTCTCTGATCAAATCGGTTGAGTTCTTTCAAAAGTCTCAATCTTTCTTTGAAGAGTGAGGACCGAAGCTGAACATACCGGGAGGAAGTCAGATGAACTAATCACAGTGCTTTCCTTTCTTCTCTTGCTAGGGTCCCTCATTGGTTTCTTTTGTATTCGTTTATCCGTTTGCTTTCTTTTTATTCAGCGCTTCAGGTATATGATTTCCTCGGTGTGGATCAAGTTTTGATGCTATCTGAGCCGGTTCTTATGTGATCTAGAGAATGAGTTCCACGAGCCGGTTGCTGGTGATTTGTTTTGATAGGTCTGAAGGGTGAATTGCACAGAACGTAGATCAAGGCTTTCGAAGATCATATTTTATGTATAATTCCAGGTGAGGTTTGTCTTATTGGTGGATCTCTCGGCTGTTCTTTAAGAGGGGTTTTTTCCGATGGGCTGGAAACCTTATCTAGATAATCTATTTTTGAGGAATTTCTGAGCCCTTCCGAAGCCGGGTCCAATTGTTGCTGTAGTTCTAGAAGGATTGTCCGGTTGATACTAAACGGGGCGTGCCCTCTTTGGGAATCAGTGCTTTGGGCAGCTTGGACCTAACATGTGAGACTGAAATTCTTTTTCAAAGGGTATCTAATGAAATGGAATACCCTGCCTGCGTAAGACAGAGGTTTTCCTCTTGATTCCTATGATGATTTTGATGACCGAGTTGACTTAGAGTTGCCCTATCTAAAGAGGAGCTTAGCCGAAGATTTCGTTTTATGGTCCTTATGGCTTTCCCTTCCCAAGTGGGATATCTTAGCTCTTTCTAAGTAAGTTAATGAATTTAGTCTATCTTTCGTGGTGATAATTGCCAGGCCTTTTGGGACTGAGACATTCCTGAGTGTTGAGTTTTCCTAAAGTAAGCTGCCACGATACAATCGCAGCATTCTGGATCTAGCCTAAAGGTTTTTTGTGGTTGGCGGAGTTTGGCGCTCGTCCAGAAGAGATTTTCAATGTTGGAACTCCAAGATTGGCCTATGCTTGATTCCGAGTGAATTCGGGAAGATCAGAAAGCTTTATAGCCCTCTCATGATTCTGTTCCGTACTGGAGCGAAAGGTTAGACTTCCCGAGTCCTTCTGATAATAAGCACAGGAAGGGAGGGAGGTAGACCTTCGCACAGGTATAGAGTCAGCCCTAACGCAAATGTATCCCGACTCGCTTAGAGTGAAAGAGCCTACCTTTTTATAGATTTTATATAGAAGAACCTTGAGCTTTGAAGCAAGTGGTCTATGCTAGCTTGTTTTCGAGAGGAAGAGTTTGCTTTTCGGTTCATGCTATGGTATCGGAATGCCTCCCATTAGGAGAAGTTGGATCAGAAACTTATTACATGCCAGCGCTACTGCTGTAGTGGGAGGCGAGGTCAACGGTAAGTGGACGAAAACCAGTAGATAATTCCACAACATCCACATTAGGAATGGAAAGACCTGGGCTGCTAGTGAGTGCAATGGGGAAAGTGTTCTCTATTCATAGTAGGTACGACGACCCTACCCCCCAACATTCGAATACGTAACATGATCTCCTTTAACCCGCTTTTCCGCCTATGGCCGAGTCATAAACTATATCTATCACGGTGGAACTCTCAAAAAGCACTTTTCTAAGAACTGAGACCTGGAGCCTTCTTTCCCATCATTAAAAAAACACAAAGTTTATTATAAAAATTGCACCATGAGTAGTTCACTACCCCTCTTCTTATGGTGTATCATCCGCTGAAATATTAATGGTAAAAGGAAGAGCTACCTCTCCCATATGCGTCTCAATTTCTTTCATCTTTCCCTCACCCACCGGTCGAATCTAAGGTTTGGAACCCTGGTCAACTACCTACTTCTCTCTCGATTTGGTTGATCGCAAGCAAGCTACCTTAGCGCAGCGCTCACACCTGAATATCTCGTACCGAACTGGCTGAACTGGCTATTACGACCTGAGCTAGCTTGGATTGACAGTTCATTCCTAGCTGGAAAAAATGTCTCATTTTCTTTTTCTTCGTAAGGAGGATCTCCCTTCTACACTATCTTTTGGTGGTCTGTATAAATGGTAATGCTATCGAACCCCGATCATCTTCTTTTTGATCTGCAAATGGAAAAAGGGGTGGTCTCCTCCTATTACAGAATAAAGTCTTTCTCTAAAGTTGCAACCTAGGATCCAGCTATGAAAGAAGCCGGCTTTACAAGCTAAAAGTGAATAAACATCTTTTCTAATTGGGATACCCCGGAGTGCCTCCACATTCTAAGAAGGTTGAACAAACTCAACCATAAAGAATACGAAGTGGGCGATGACTGAATGAATATGAAGCAAAGAACCCGCTTCTAACCTCGTTTAACACCATGCTTCCTCCGAAGCTTTGAGTAGTCACTACGCCCTACCCTATCGCTGAGTCTTTGGAAGCGGTTTCCGTATTATTTCCATCCGAACCACTGACTTATTAAGAGAAATATGCGCAGATTCCATCCGGAGCCGAATCACTGAACAAGTGTTTCGGAGATCTTTGACCTCCTCTGGATTCATTGTCTGCTTTGGATTTTCTCAATTGCATCGACCTTTCTTTTTCTAGGTGAATCAGATCTCAATCTTTTTTCTTTCATATTAATGGTTCCCAGCGGCTTCTTTGTTGGTAGTGCTATTAAATCTATAGTATAGATTGAAGGGCCCCGCCCGTCTGCTTATCCGTTGCTCTGATCCGTCTGTCTTCTTTCGGAGGGTTCGACGAAGAGTCAGATTCATCCATAGATGGCTGACCATGCACTCCCCAAAACGGAGTTCAAAAAGATTCCATAACTCTCACAGTTGAATCTGAAAGGAAAGCGAAAGGGTCCGAAGGAAGAGGTATAAAAAAATGACTCTCAAGCTCGCGAGAGGAAAGCGAATGCAGTCTCAGTTTGACTTCCCTTACAATTCTCCAAAACGACGTTCTGCTTACTGCTTGGATTCCCTTCATGGCGCCTTCTCTCAGGCCAAAATAGCATAGTAGATGACTGCTGTCAAGCAGAGCGCTTTAGGATCAGGCCAGTCAAGGACGAATTCTTAGTTTTTAGATTAATGAATCCATCGGCAAAGATCATGAAGGTTGGTTGCAGGCCGATCATATCCACATTTAGAAGAGAGCTGAGCCCCAATCCACCCTACCCTGCATAGCTGCACCGAAAAGAGAGATCTTCGTTCATCTTCAAGCATGCACAGGCCAGAAAGAGTCAAGGTCTTGGGATCCAATATCTCTCGAGCGATCTACTGTAAAAAGGCCAGAGTGGAAGGCCCTCCAGGCGAGAAGACTGTGCTTGGGCATTTTCCAAAGACTGTGGTGCGCCCTTGTGCATATTCTATTCCATCCATTTTTTCCGAACGATGCCTGCATAGTCGACCTTAGGATAGGTGTCTGCCTAATGAGGTTCCAGGCTCTTTTGTAGTTTCCATCTTTCCATCCGGGCTGAGAGAGAAAAGGATCCTGTCTTCAAGAGGGAGCGGAGCTTCGGGAGTTCATAGAGGGCAATCTCTTGCATTAGACAAGACACTGTCCAGCCATTCTGCGGCTAGGAGGAAGGTTCCAATGCCCATTCCATTTTGGATTCAATCGCTTACTAGAGCATGCATGGTCCGGGAGATCTCTTTCCCTTAAAACATCAGAGCCCGACACGATCGTACGAGGTTCGAATTCACCCAAGGAAGGCGATCATACGGGGTGAAGAAGAATTGCTTATCTTCGCGGAGTATGCAAGAAGTTATTCTGAATTGAATTACGCTTTCTTTTCTTTGTCCCTACGAATGAACGCGATCAAGCTATGAATAACGTCGACCATAGCAGAGGAGGAAAATGGTTAGCCTATCCCGCGGTCTTGGGTCAAGATGCTAAAGTTGGAAGAGTAGGGCTAGGGGGCAACCTTAGTTTAGTGCTCAGGGTGGAAGAACCTTATAGACTTCTAACTGAATCAATGTCTAAGACTTCTAAAGTGAATCAATCTAAAGTCAAATCCTTGGCCGCCTGATGAGCCTCACTCTCTTTGAGAAATGATGTGCGCTACACCGCTAGCCTTCTTCCATACAGCCATCGGAATCTCATATCAGCTTACCAGGACAGATGCCCCTTTCTTTAATATTTAATACATGGCAAACCAAGCAGCAAAGAGCATCTTTCGTATTCAACTGTAATGATCGAAAGCACTGATGATGTTGGTCTCATCCTTAGTCTCTCTCTTTCTCGGAACCTCCAGGCTTCCTAAAGATAGACGAGAGGAGAAGACGAAGAAGCGGCTTGACGACTTTTCTGTTAATAATCAGACTAATCCTTCCCTTTCTTTAATCAAGCTTGCTCTCCGCATGCATCCTTTCTTTCCGACTGGGCTTGGTGCTTTTCCATTTGCTTATGCTTGCTATCCTTCTGACTGACGAAATGGATCGACCCGTTCAGTAGAATTCCGAAGAAAGATACGCTTAACTATAAGCCAAATCTGAAGCCGTTTCAGGCGCATAAACAAAAAGGCGCCTTCGGATACAGAGGGGCTACTCTAGTCACTCAAAGTCCTAGCGTTGTAAGGAACAGACTCTCCAAACAGAAGTACGTACTGCACGGCCGAGGAAGCATCCGAAGCATCTAAAGTCGAATAATCCGAATCCGTTGAATAGGCATCCTTTGACCCCGTGGGCGATGCCCCATGTAGTCCATGCCCCCGCTCCCTCCAATTATTAGCCGACTCGACCCATAACTTGCCGGTGGCTCTCCCTCCGACCATGGCACTGAATCTGCAGATACAGAATTTTTTCTCCTTCTTTTTCCCACCCAACCCGGGCCGGCCGCATCGGGATATGCAACTGCAGTAGCTGGAACAGGAAGGAATCCCTTAGAGGGGCGACTAACTCGTAATGGTCATGCCCTGACTTTCGATGGATCGGATCGATTGGTTCCACCCAGTCAACCGCGCTCTATTGCTGGTGCGTATGCAAACCACTGGATCAACGAACCGCGGAACCAAAGGCGAACCAGCTGGGCGAGCTCAGAAGCGGCTGGTATCTACTCAACAGCTTTCCCTGACCGCCCCTCGGCAGGAGTGCAAGTACCGGTATTCAACTGCCTCTTCTGCACCCTCTCCTGGCTCTCCAAATGATTCTGTTTCTCTGGCCACTGCTTCCCTTCTATTTATGCATATAAATCCCGGCCAGCCACCTCTGCCTCTATCTGTCCCGTCCCCGTTCGATGTGAAGCCCTTGTGACCGGAACACCTGTATCTGGGCCCGGCGGCCAAATCTCCTTGTTTTGGCTAGCGGGTCGACTGATCTAATTCAAATGGCTTTCCCTCACCAACAGCACTTGAAGAAGCATCTCCTCCCGCGATTCACCGGACTTCGTAGCTTGAACAACCAGTCCTTTTCCTTGTTCCCATGCTGAGGCAGCACCAACAAATCAATCCATCGAAGTTCATATTGACATACATAATATGGATGCCTGTTTGCCGTTGCTGATTCGGATCGATCTCAATCAATTGATTGATAAGACCTGGGAAGAGATTAGTTGATTGACCATTGAACGCCTTCTATCCGCTTATCCCGCCGCGCCGTTATTGGAGAATCAATTGGTAGAGATCCTGGTTGGTATTCCCCTTCTGGGTTCGGGGGAACGGAACAAAGGGAACGGGGGTAAATAAACGCCTGGTGAATCCATAGATAGAGATGAATGGGCAGAGGGCGGATATCCCTTCCTTCTTGGCCCAGTATTGGCTGTAGAGCTCTCACCGGCTGACGGGGATACAAATTATAGAGATTCGGACCTGGCAGGGAGATGAACAGAAGGAATACGCAGAAAGCTAAAACATAAGCTCAACTACGCTACTTGAACAACTAGATGAACTCTCCTCCATCAATCGGTACTAGTTCTTCTCATGCCACTAATTGATTTCCACTTCTGAACTCCACGTATTCAATCGATTCTGTTTCATGGCTCGCAGGTCGGAGAGAGTCCACTTCTTCCATTGATTGGGACTTGACTACTTCAGGTGGATCCGATCCTCTTCTATTGAGGGTGGATCCCTTTCTATTGATTGCAGCTCGTGAGCAAACTACCTATCTATATTACCATTCTAACCTGTCCTTGCTGAACCTATAACCCGTTCTAATATTCCATATTACCCTAGCTCACAGCTTATCCTTCTATGATACATTGGATTTATTGGATTCGAAGTTCGGTTCGACTGAGCGAGCTGTCTTTTCACTTGGGCTTCGAAGAAAGCTTATTAGAGATTCTCCTCTTCGGATGGGGTAACAGGCTCCTCAACAATATTACAGATTGCCTACTTTACGGGTTACGGGTGAGCTACGAGCAGGCTTGATACCACTCCTTCGGACCCTTCGGACTCCAGCGCTTAGAAGAATCCTTATTAAACTCTTATTACATAGATCCTTCCCTTGAGCAACAAGCTAATTCCCCGACTAAAGAAAGAACTGAGACTGAAAAATATTATACCAACGCTTACCTTTTTCTTTGTAAGTAAACTTCCATCTTCTAAAGGGAGAGGAAACTCACCTTAGCAGTTTGATTATCCATTTTATTCCCTGATACTGAAGTTGCTACTGTACCTGTCTTTGAAGAATGCTTCGAACCCGGACTAAACGCTTCCTGAGACTCAACCCTACTTCGTCTTCGCCCTCCTGCCTTTCCAGTAGTGGATTCCGCTCATATTCGAAATTCTTACTTCACGAGAGAGATACTCACTATTGAAGGGTATACCCACGGGAGAGATACCGAAACTAGAAGCTTTGTTGCACCGCGCTCATTGACTTTCTATCAGAGGGGTTGACGTTCCGTGCCGTAGGTCAGAAAAGGAATGAGAGATGAGAAGGTGGGTTGCGTATATAAGCCCCATTTGACGGTCTTTCTTTGGTCGAGTAGTCAACTACCTCTTTCCCCAAGGATTGCGAATATGCTTGACTGAGATTCCAAGCAAGCTACCTGGGCCTAAAAGACTGCTTCTTGAGCACATGAATATTCAATTGCTCCCGAGCCTTCGAGAAAGTAGAAAGCCCATCCTCTTTCAATGCCATCTGACCCATCTGTTCAACCCCCACTTCCGGATATTCTAATTCTGTATTTCCGCCTGGCCTATCCCATTCCCTTCTGAAATAGATCTTTAGTCCCTTCGCTCGCTTATCTCAATACTGACTTTGACGTGACTCTTAGTGTACCAACCGGTAGTGAAGTGCCCTGCTCCTGCTACTGCTCGAAGTCCGGTACTGCTACTGCTCCGATACGCCGATCCGCCTTCGGGCTCAAACGGCGAAGCCGACGCTACAGTCCCATCCGTCCGGACATCGAATTGCGTGCGCCGTCAGGTCAGACCGGAGAACGAGAAAGCAGCCTTCCTTTTAGACTACTGGTGCGCTACTCGATAGCTGCAGTTGGCATCAAAGGAATCCTGCAACCAAGCAAAGGCAGCATCCCACTCCCATTTCGATTATCCCACTAACGCTTATAGAAACTCTTCTTTGAGGCGATTCGCCAGCCCTTTCCAACGATATGGCAAAAGGAAGGAGGTCAAAAAGAATGAGAAAATACGTATCTTCCAGAAATGAATGAAATGAGTGGAAATCATGATTGGTCTTTTATTGGCAGTGAGCGTTCCACCGGAGTGATTGGTCTAGTTGGTCGAGAAACCAGATCCGACCTGAGATTATCTATCTGATTCCTATCAACGAACGAAACCGGGAGAGTCAATATCTGATTCGTATCAACGAACAAGACGAGAAACCCAAGGAAACACCTCAGACGGCGAAGAAGCAGTTACAGCTGGACTTGAAACTACTCTCTAGCCTTACGTAAAGAAGCCCGGCAAGAAGACCAGAAGCAAGACTATATTTAGCATATTCCTGTGTTGGAAAGAGAATTCCTCTCAAAGGAGGAGATGAATCTTATTCTTCATCTTCTTCTTTTGAACCAGAACGGAACCCTCTGACTCATCAAGTCTAAGAGCATAACCTAAAGCTTCATCGGCCTCGCTCTACCCAGCCCCTTCCTTGCAAAGTCCTACACCGTAACCTTTTTCTTAATCAAATCCAGGAACATAAATGTCGGCCGAGTCGGATTCCCTTTCAAAAGAGAATAGACTGTGACCTAAAAAGACAGAGAATCCCGATGTATACTTTCGGTCATCTGAACATCCGGCCGCGTCTGAATAACACGTCCAACTGAGAGGATGTTGACATGAGGATTCCTCGGTTTCTGCATGAACTGACTAACAATATCAACAGCAAACGGCTATGTCAGGTCTTGTCATAGTCAGGTAGATTAGACTTCTGACTAATCGTCTATACATGGAAGGCTCCTCCTGCAGTTATCCTTCATCAATTTCACACTGATGATTCAATTCGTTAGGAGTCTCAGCTGGTTTGCAAGCAGTAGTCTAGTCCGGGATCTGAGGTGGTGGATCAGAGATAGAAAAGTCCTGTTGCTGTTCTTTCGGGGTAGGCGAAGTACTCCCGGGAAGGCAGTAGTCAGTTTCAAGCCCAACACTTCTTCAAAAGAGCTACACTCTCTTGTTGTTTGATGGTCAGGTGGCTTTGCTTAGAGAAAAAATCCCTCTTTCTGTTCCGGTAGCGAGAGTAAAGTCAAGTCAGGGAGTCGAAGATCAATCCCTCTTCCCGGAATGCGATGCGATGCGCGTCTCTTCTTTTTGGGAAGAATCTTTCCTTCTTGTGCCGGCGGCGCGGTAAGTTCAGTACTCTTGGGCGACTCGACTTTGGAGAAAGTTCCTCTTGAAAGTCCTGCTTTGTAAGTGAAGCAAGTCAAGTTATTCGCTCTTTCTTTGTTTTAGTAGGCTTTTGGTCAGTTTAGCTCTAAAGGTCATACAGTAGGCACTCGGGATAGTTAAGTCAAGCTAGTTCAGTTATCGGTCGGTGGATCAGAGAATACATCTCCAGTTTTGGTAGTCGTTCCAGCGGCTTAGCTTAGATAAAACTCCTTCTGTTTCGGGCGTTTAGCGAGCTTAGAGAATCAAGAAAGATATCTCTTTCGGGAGAGCGGTACGACTCTTTTAGGTTAGAGGAAGGTCGAAGAGAGAATTGCTTTCCGGGCTAGTCGGGTAGGCAAGTGCGGGTGGCTTTGGTCAAAGTGAATGTCTTGTTTCGGTTAGCGGTTTCGGCTCTCCGGCACCGAAGTAAACTCTTTCTCTTGCGGGGCCCTATGGAGTAAGGGGATGTGTTTAGGTTCAGAAGCCATGATCGGTATAATGAGGAACCCTCTTGACCTAGGCTTAGGCTGGTATATCAGAGTGGGAACAGTCTCCAGGGTATGTGTGATATTGGTATTTGAATACACAGTTATCAAGAAGTCAAGACAGCAAGAGTCGGATGCTCATATCTAACCAATGCAGTAAGGGATACTGAAAAGCGTGATGTGGCTTAAACGCCCCGCTATTGGCTGAAGCATCAGAAATCCCACCTACGAAAGAAAGAGGGTGCGTAACTATAAGGTATGAGTTCCGGTTAGCCCATCGCTTTATGGCTTAGAGGAGTAGCTGGCACTGGTCTTGACTCTGAGTCTGTATCCACCCATAGGATAAGACCAATAGACGGAATTAATTAGTTTCCGTATGGCATCGCATCTCTTGTTCTCGAATCCGCATAAGGGCTTAGACGAGAACTAGCATCTCTCCGCCAAGACCGCTAATGCCGAATCCAAGACCTCTTGCGGATTCCCAGACCTGGTTCACGCTTGAAAGCCAGAGCTAGTCTTCTTCCCACTGACCACTACTAATAAGAGCTGCCGAACCACTACCTAAAATGAGTTAGTGCCTTCCTCCATGGGGGTTCAATAGCTGCTGATTCTGTAACAGCTTCTTATAGAATCAGGCGTTCTTGCGGTTATACAGAAGGCATATTAAATGAAAGGTCTTGCAGAGCCTTGTCCTACAGTCCCACACATGCCTGCTCTTCGTAGATAGAGACACGTTTCTCGGCATCCTGCCTTCATCATCGTATAGACACCCGGGAATCCTACTAAGTAAAGAAGGAGATCTATAAACGAGACTGCTAGCTGGTACTGGTATGGGGGGACGAGACTCGCTTTGCTTCCTCCCCCTAAAACTCGTAAGAAATACAATCTGTATTGCGGAAGCTTATCCCGTTGACTGTGGTGCTATGGCTTGCTTGAGTAGAGAGAGTTTTTAAGTTTGAATATCCCAATCGGCAAACTTTTCTGAAGAAAGGAACGAGTTGAATGCTTGAGAAGACTTAGAGGTGGGAAGAGAGGAGAAGATGCTATATTTACGTGATAGCACTCAGTTGAAGGTATGAATGAGGTTTCCAAAAGGATACAAATAGACTTTTTCTATTTAGGAGGACTGAAGGAGTTGAAGAAAGCAGTGGGGTTGAGCCGAGTTCTGACCAGGCAGATGAGACAGTTTCAGATGAAGCAGTTTTCGATGGCCAGAGACAGAGTCTAGCTCACCGGTTGTCACATTGAGGAGATCCGCCAGGGTACCAAAACCGAATCCGAAGTACCTTTCGTCGCTGTATTACTTGCTTTTGACAGATAGTGGAGAACCATCTTGCTATGACGAGGCTTTACAGGTCAGTGACTCTGTGAAGTGGGAGCGTGCTATGCAGGAGGAGATGGATTCACTCCACTCGAATGAGACTTGGGAGTTGGCTAGGCTTCCAGCTGGGAAGAAAGCCTTACAGAAAAGTGGGTCTACAGGGTCAAGCAGGAAAGCGATGGTAGCAAGAGTCCACTCCCTCCAAATCTCTTTATGCCAATTCACAGCTATATGAAATGCACTTTGATCATTTCGATCTCCGTCTTAGGAGTGAAAATCTCTTTATGCCAATTCACAGCTATATGAAATGCACTTTTTCACTTTGGATTTCACTCTTACGAAGGAAAATCCGTGATTGGGATTTTCCATCTATATGAGATGCACTTTTTTCACAAGTGAGAAGATTTCCTTTCCTTTCTGAAAGTGCACTAAGGAAGGAGGC
>BPLS01000467.1:438866-464392 GCA_019656275.1 Rhododendron kiyosumense | reverse complement strand
TGGTACCCAATGGATGTTGTCGTACGGTATTGTACCATTTTGGTGTGGGGTTTGGTACCCTATGGATGTTGTCGTACAGTAAGGATTGTATCGTTTTGGTGTGGTTTGGTACCCAATGGATGTTGTCGTACGGTATTGTACCATTTTGGTGTGGGGGTTTGGTACCCTATGGATGTTGTCGTACAGTAAGGATTGTACCGTTTTGGTGTGGTTTGGTACCCTATGGATGTTGTCGTACGGTATTGCACCGTTTGGGTGTGATTTGGTACCCTATGGATGTTGTTGTTCGGTATTGTACCGTTTTGGTGTGGTTAGGTACCCTATGGATTGTGTCGTACGGTATTGCACCGTTTTGGTGTGTTTTGGTGCGCAATGGATGTTGTGGTACGGTATTGTAACGTTTTGGTGTGGAATGGTACTCTATGGAAGTTGTCGTACGGTATTGTACCGTTTTGGTGTGGTATGGTACCCTATGGATGTTGTCGTACGGTATTGTACCATTTTGGTGTGGAATGGTTGGTGAACATCTTAGTCATTCCATTCTTGTAAAAGGTTAGCAAAGAAAGAGATTGAATAACGAAGACATCGAAAAAGCATTGATGCATAAATCTTTGGGGCATCCATGAGTCGAAGTACATAACTAAACAAGGCTTGTAAGCTTGATACTCAAAATCCTATCTACCAAGGGTAAACAAGTACCCAACAAAAAGGAAGCACGCAAGCTTCACCAAAAGACAAAAAGCAAAAGAGGAAACTCAGTTGTCATCATCATCTCTGTCCTCACCCTCCTCCTCGTCCTCAACCCGTGGCCCCTCGGTCGCTCCAATCCCGAGCTCGGCCCGAAGCTCCCTCTCCCAAGCCTCAAGCAATGCCGCTGCCAGTCCGGGCACCCCCCGTAAGGTCTCAACTAATTCCTCAAGGGACGCCGTCTCTAATTAATCCCCTACACCTATGGGCCGCGATGACCCTGCACCTGCGCCACTGCTTAAGAACATGGCCAGTGTCGCCCGCTCCTCCACCGGCTCCTCTTCAACAATGGGGTCCTTCCCCAGATCGGCCCGAGGCTTTCTCATGGGAGAGGCCTCCATCTCCTCCTCCGCTCTATCCAAACTACCACCATCCTCAGCCTCTGTGGCCCTCTCCTCCGAAACACCGTCAGCCCCTAATTGGCCCACGGCCACGTCCTCACTTCCTAGTTCCATTGCACCCGAACTCTCCGTGCCATGGCCATAGCCAGCCAACACCCTGCCATCATCGCTGCTAGCCACTGCGGCGGCTGAGGCCGTAGCCTTTTCGGCCACGACTATCTGTACCAAGACCTCCATGGTCTCCAGAGCACCCCCGATCATCACGTCACTCTCCGGAGGGATTGGGGGTGGTATAATCTCCACCCTCAGGGATTGATCATCACCAGGCATGTCAATATCTTCCATGGTCACAATATGAGAGAGAGATGATCGGGAGTGATAGTGAGAGAGAGATGATCGGGAGAGAGGGAGAGTCGAGAGAGAGAGAGAGAGAGAGAGTCGAGAGAGAGAGAGAGCGGAGTGAGAGAGATGAGAGAGAGAGAGAGAGGAAAAATTTTGAACGGTAGGGTGTACTGTGTACGCCTCACCAGTATATATATCCCCCCCCCCCCCCCGAACCGGACTATCTAGAATTAAAAAAATGGACCTGGTTCACAACCTATAGGGCTGTACGGCATTTCGACTAAAATGCGTGGCATAATGCTTTGTTTCAATGTGCCGTGCGTCTTTCCATAAGCTACGCACGGCGTTATGGTCTATTTTGATAGTTCGAATTCTGGACAGATTCCTGGCATTCGGGGATATGATTGTTTGGATTTGCTGGAGTTTGTTAAAAAATAGAAACCAGATAGAAGTAAGAAAGGAGAGGGGGACTTTCATTTAATTCATAAACCAGGGTAACTCTCGGGATTTTTCATTACATTCAAAAAGAAAAAAAAACAAACAAATAGAAGAAAAATCCTAATGCCCCTTCTTCTTCTTCTTCTTCTTCTTCTTCTTCTTCTTCTTCTTCTTCTTCTTCGCCTTTAGTCGCTTCCCTCGCCGGATGCATCGTTCGCTCCATCCGAACGGTCGTCAGACTAGTTCGTTCAGATTCCCCTTCGAGTCCTCTGTGGTCTCCTCCGACTCGTGTCCTAGCGCGAACTCGGGGTCATGCTTGTCGTCCAACTAGTCAAAGGAGAAGTCCTGAAGGTTGGAGACTGCACGGCGAATGGTACGAATTGTGGAGATAAGCCTCATGATTTGCATAGTGAGTTTTTCGATCTCTTCACGGTATGAGGCTACTTCAGCCTCCAATGTAGTAACTCGCGCGACAAGGCTGTTGTCTGCCATTCTGGTGCTCGTAAGTCTTCTGTAGTATGGAAGGGAAGTCAAGGGACTAGAGAGTTTTGATTATGGTGGTGCATAGAATGAGGCACCACCATCTTTATAAAGACGGTAAAAGAGGACGAATGGGCATGCCTATATTAATGGGCACCCTTAAACCAGCCGACTGTTCTCGGAAATCGAGGAGTTACATGGGAAATTGAAATGCCACGTGTCACAGTGTTCAGCCACACGGCATTCTGTCTTTGCATGAGTAAATCTCCTTTCTTGGAAATCGTTCAACCCAGCCACCAAAATCTCCTTGAAAATCGAATTTTCCAGTTGTTTTGCAGAGAAATCTGCTAGAATGTGGTGCCTTAGTTGAAAGGTTCTTTAATTGTTGCCCTCTGAGACTCGCAAAAAATTCTTCGTCCCCCGAGGATTCGCCGTATTCTCATTTTCTCGCTGTACTCGTCCTCCGGGACTTCTCTTAATTTTTCAAACATTCGAGGTTTACCGAAATATTCGCGTCCCTGGGGACTCGCAGCATTTTCATCCTGTCTCGAATTTTACCCCCTGAGGGCTCGTCTCAAATTTTGCCCCTGAGGGCTCATCTCGAATTTTTCCTCCTGAGGGTCTGTCTCGAATTTTGCCTCCTGAGAGCTCGTATTGAATTCTCGTATTGAATTTCGCCCCCTTTAGGTCTCGTCTCGAATTTTCACCCTTCCAGGGCTCGTCACATCTAAATTTGTCTCCCGAGGGCTCATCTCGAATTTTCGCCCTCCAAGGGCTCATCTCGCACACACAAAGTTATTTGCACTGATTTCACAACACTCAGCACTACAAGCACTTAATCTTCTCAAGTTTATTACATGATTTTGTTATTTATCCTCCGGAACTCATTTCGCTTGCATTGTCCCAATTGAACTACGTTGGTCTGATCCCTTCACACAGGGTACGTAGGCAGCTCCATGAGCACGACCACTTTCGTCATTTGCTTGCATTTTGATTTTCATGCATTTTTGTCTCCGTTCAAAGACCTTGGAGCAATGGATTGGGATGTCTATTCTTTAAGCGTCACTCGCACCAACCAATGGTGTTCAAGTTACGTTAAAGAGGGACTATATAGACACCCCAATTCGGACCTCAAATGGTCTTTGGATGTCCCGATGATGAAATAAAGGGAACAATACCTTTGAGAGCTTGGATAGAGACTTCCTCAACCAAAAGCCCAAAAACCTGAAAATAAGCTCAAAAGGCCTACAAATGGACTTTTAGTACCACACGGCACATCTCTACACCGCGCGGCATAATGAATTTCATTACACCGTACAAGGTTATGAGGTCAACCACACGGCATTTTAGATAAAGTTCTAACTGGCTTAGCTAGCTGTCGGCCACTCCCACTTGAGCCACAGCTACAAGTTGTCTTAGCTGAAAAAGGACTTCTAGCCCACCTAGGAAATACCTCCCCCATTTGAATTCAAAATCCTTGGCTCTTGCTTATAAATACACCGCTCCATTCAAGGGAAGGGGGCCTTGAATTCTCTTTCTCTCTCATTATGCTTTCACACCCACTCCTCACTTCCAAGTTTTGAGAAAGTTTGCTCTAAAGACATTCTTTAGGCTCTCCCTTTCTCAAAGTCCTCCATTTTTCTCCTCATCATTAAAGTGAGTCTTTTACTCACTTTGAGATCCCACTTACCAAAATACTCAACAACCATTCACATCCACAATCCTCTTTTCTCAACCGATCCTGTCCGCACTCTTCCATTGCCATCCGTCCTCATCCAAGCTCGAGATCAAAGGTATGAGCCAAGTTTCCTTGGGGTAGGTCCTGTCCTGAATCCTGAGGGAACTTTTCTATAGTCAGACTTGACCTCTTTTGGTTAAATACTGATCTAAAAACCATTTTCAGAAATAAAAGCAGCCACTATGCTGGGTGCACCACGCCGCGCGGCGCTTTTATGCGTCGCACGGCGTAGTGTAGTCAAGTGTGCAGCATTTTGTTAGCTACTATCTTTTTGTTCAAACTGTCTGGATCATAGCTATCCTTCATCAGACCTATTTTTGTCGCCGAGATATCAGTTATTAGTGCTTTCAGAACAAGACCATATCTACAAGCCATACTTTTGTATTATACAAGAAGTTTTCTTGATTACCTCGAGTGATTAAACACATCAAAAGTTGTTTTACGTTCATGGCTTGAAGAAATGGTACTATCCCAAGATGAACCAGTGACAGTGCATCTTTTGATGTCTATTAAAAATGTCACTCAGGATGCTCAATATGCTGAGCGATGTTCTGGAAGCTGAATAACATTCTGACAACAAAAAGGTATCGCGCTCAGCGTATTGTAAAACCGTGCGCGGTATTCTGATATGCCGCATAGGAGATTGCTTGTAACGACCCGAATTTTCAACCCAATTTTTTTTAATACAAATTTATATTGTTAAATTTCTAATTCAATAATTAATTAGATTGAATAATTAAAATATATTACTACGTGTACAATTGATATTATTTACACTATTGTATAAGATATATATTTATACTTTAGATATACAGGGAATCAGGGATTCATATTCATCTCTTATCTTTCCTATCAAATCCTAACTAGAACTCTATTCAAACTAACTCTCTACTTCCCTCTCACACTCTATCACCTCTATCTTTATCTTTCAAACTAAACCCTACATCTAAGGGATTTTGTTCCCCTATTTCTCTCTCACTCATCCTATACATGCACGCGTCTACATACATTCTCACCCTATACATACACGCGTCCACATATGTTAGAATTAAAGAAACCCCACCAAATGTGGCACTTGTCCCATATCCCTCTTATCATTATCAGTATCCATTTCCTTCCCCATTTCACCACTTCCACACTTATCCTCTCACATTCTCACTACCTTATTCTCTCTTATTATATATACCCACATAAATCCGAAAAATTGAACACCAGTATATTATTTCACTCCCAATTCTATTGTTGAGTCTAGAATAGAGAGAGAGAGAGAGAGAGAGAGAGACGAATTTCTAGATAAAATCCCTCCGTACATCATATTCAGGTTTCCAATCAACCATTACATCACCAAGCATCCACAAACCACCTTCCAATCATTCGAGTCAGCCCCGAGTCCTCCACCGCCACTGCTGTCTTTTTCATTTACTGAAATTGTCCGCAAACTAGTACCCGCTTTTTCGGTCAGATTTAAGGTAGATTAATCTTTATCCTACCATCTCCTAAGTATATTTAATCCCTGTATATAGATTTTAATGAGTTCTTATGAAAGAAATTGTACCCGCGGGTAGAAAACCATGAAATTTGAAAATCCTTTGTGTTCCGACGAGTTACTGTTCATAGACGTTAGAACTTTTAAAAATTTATACTAATATTACACTATGTCCCTTCTTGTTACATTTGTGTACGAATTTTGACCTTGCTCATTATTATTATTTTTATTCCATTTTATACTACCAGTAGGTTAACACGTATTGTATAAAACTGTGAGTCAAACATATTGTATAATTAGTTGCTCTCTGTTAAGACTAATGTTTACAGTAGTTAGAAATGTAAATAGCTAGACTTGTTGTAAGTAAAGTAATGGATATACTTTAATAATTATGTAAAGTGATAAATACGTTCATAATCATATTACTTTTGGTTTAAATTGAATATAATGGTCACAGAAGATAAAAATCTTGATTATTTGAGAATAGAATAGTGTAAACAAATACTTTAATGAGTCATTTGGATATTCTTTGATACAACAAAGTATATAGAACAATAAAATTAATTTTGAGCATGGAATAGCCAAATACCTTTAATTAAATTATTTTGATAGTCCATTATGATTATTGTTCTATAGAATGATTACTAAGTAAGACAGCCTATATGCTTATCAAATAAATTGATAAATATTGTAGTTAATAAATTGTGACTAGTTTATTTCAACAAAACTTAAATATCTAAAGGTGTCAGTTCAATCATAAAACACTACGTGCTTTAATTTACTTGTTCGTTCAAATATTAATTGTTATACTTGTTATCTCATTGAAATGTATCACACTATGAATTGAGCTGTTATTGGATGTATCATGTTGTACGTGCTAGAATGGACTTAGGTTCACTGGGTCGTTACGCGCGAGTAGTGATTCATGTAGACGATGTTAAGTAAACGGAAAACCGATAAAGTGTTGAGGTGTGAGGTTGTGGATTGTGATTTGAGCCATGGCTATGGCAAGGGTAACCTATAGGGCCCTATGTTGAAATGGGTTACCTGCGAGACCCAGTGTTGAGAAATGTTGTGACACTAACGTATGATACGTCATGGGAAGTTTCTCTTCAAGGAAGAGAATGGGTCCCATGAGACGGTTATAGTTAGTGAGACGCTAATGTATGATACGTCATGGGAAATTTCTCTTCAAGGAAGAGAATGGATCCCATGAGACGGTTATAGTTAGTGAGACGTTAATGTATGATACGTCATGGGAAGTTTCTCTTAGGAAAGAGAATGGGTCTCATGAGACGGTTATAGTTAGTGTGGGGTAGTGGATGTCCGACCCTAATGTACGATACATCATGGGATGACTTAATCCTCCTGTTATGGTCTTAAGTGAGAACATGCTCGGTACATAACTTAGGTGCGCTCACCTAGGACCCTGGTGCAGGATAAGCAAGAGGAAGGGTGGACCCATGAGACGGTTGTAGTTAGTGGATGTGGGAGGAAAGGATCTCGTGGAGATGATCCTTAGATTTCATGTAAGATGATGGATAATAAAGAAAAAGACGATGTGTTATTATTCTGTACCTCTCATGTATTATGAATTGTGATATTATTATTATTATTGAATGCTAATTGTAGAGTAAGGGGTTGGTATGATTGAGATTATTCTACTGGGTAAATTATCATTCACGAATACGTTTGTATTCTAGTAAATCGTTTGCTTCAGTGATCAATTTGCCAGAGGATGCATGGTCCAATGATGAAGCTATTTGACAAAGGAGGAATATCAAAGGCGAAGACCGAGGATACTTGAGATCTGTATCAACACTAGAGTCGCTCTGAAGATGTTTAAATAAAATATTAGATTCTTTTTGTATTTTTTTTTTGTGTGTGTAGATTTTGTATAACGCCAAATGGGGGCCTAATAGTTTATAAAATTCAGTGTATTTTAAGTTTAATGCCTCCGAAATTCTTTGAAAAATCGGGGTGTTACATTGTTGTTGTCCAGATAGTTTTGTTAAAGAACTCTTTTATTCTGCATCATCTTTACCATCTCTGTACAGATAGCATCACAAACACGTTGATGTGATATATTTTCCCATGTCCCTTGCCCCCTTACTTGTTTATTAAAGGGCTTAACTTTCTAAAAGATACTAAAAAATTCCCCTTTTTAAGTGTTTAGTAAAGACCGGTTTACCGAGCAAATAGGGTACTTTTGATAAAAACCTTCTCCATTCGTAACGTGGTTCTCGAACCCAAGATCTTGACGTTTTCGTTAGACCAAATGCCTTTTCCAAGCAAGTTCTCGGTTTCTCGGATCACCCATCTCAAAAATTCGGGTGGCGACTTTTCGAGCGCGCCGTGCGGGGAGCCCACAACTGTTGATCAGGTTTATGTAAATTTGGGAAATTGTAATGTCTTTTGGGGTATTATTTATATTATTTCGTGGATTTCAATTATCTAAAATTATTATTATCTATGTTGAAAATCGAGGGCGTGACATCAGTCGGGTGACGTGATACCCATCCGACACCCAAAAATTTCTTGCATGGAAGACCCACTCATGAATTTGCAATTTTTGGACAATTTGAATTTTTTTTCATCCAATCAATTTCCAGGTTTGGAGGAAAGTTGAGCAAAAAAATTAAGTACTCTAATTTTCAATCCGGTTGAACCAATGTGAAGATCTTATTTTTATGATCATTTTATCGTAAATGGTCATAATTAATTTTTGACTCTAGGACTCTTGTTAGTTAGCCTTAAGAAAGTCGTAGAACCAAATATCTCCTAGGGCTAACTATAGAGAGCCCTAAAGTCAAAAATTAATTATGACGATTAAGGATAAAATGATAAAAAAAAAAAAAAAAGATCTTCACATTGGTTCAAACAGATTGAAAATTAGAGCACTTAATTTTTTAACCATGTTTAGACAGTTGATATATTACTCCTAAAAAATATGGTTAAAAAGTTAAGTGTTTCAAATTTTAATCCGTTTGAACCAATGCGAAAATCTTATTTCTCTGATCATTTTATCTTAAAGGGTTATAAATTAATTTTTGATTCTAGGGCTCTCGTTAATTAGCCCTAAGAGAGATTTGGTTCTTCGATTTTCATAGGGCTAACTAACGAGAGCCCTTGAGTCAAAAATTAATTATAATCCTTTAGAATAAAATGATTAGAAAAATAAGATTGTTGCTTTGGTTCAAATGAATTAAAAATTAGAGCACTTAATTTTTTTGCTTGGCTTTTCACCAAACAGGGCCTTGCAACCTTTTTTTACTACCCCTGCACCCCAAAATGACACAGTTTTGGTGCACTACAACCATGTGTAATGGAGGGTATTATTGGTATTAAGTTAAAACACCATAGGTAAGGTGGTCATTCTGCAAAAGGGAGCTTGGGAAAGGATTCCTAATACCTACTATCCCATGGTATTAGTAATCCTACAAAATAGGGGGATTATCAATCCCATCCTCTTGTTGATCCCCTCCATTTTTTGGCAATCAAACAAAGAGTTAGGAGACCCTTAGGATTAGCAATCCTATCCCAGGACCTAACACACTTATCAAACATGGCCTTAGGGCGTTATTAGGTGTATGAACAGGTGTTGTTTCTCTTAGCTTTTTAAATATTGTTAATTAAAATATCTTTCACAAATATTTGTATCTCATATCTAAGAGTTTCCATTTCTTTCGATGGACATTAATTTTTAAATACTATTAATTAAAATATCTGGACAAATACTTGTGTCCCATATTTAGAAGTTTGCATTTCTTTCTAACTAGAAAGTCTTAAATATTTCCTTAATTTTTTTAAGGCAATATCATTATAACATCTATAAGACAATAGGTCTCATAAGAGGATAAGGGCTAGGGTTACAAAACATGAGAGCAATTTCAAAAATATGATAAAAGGTGGGGGTAATTAGGTCTTTTTGTCCCCAAGGAAAAACCAGAATTAGGTAGGGGTAATTAGGTCTTTTTTTTAAGGTAGGGGTAATTAGGTCTTTTTCCTCCATAGCTGTTCTGAAATCGTGCATCTAAATTTTAGCTTTGAGAATGCATTTCCATAACTTGGCTCTCTTAAACACCCATAATTTAGCAATAGGCCAATCTAAGTTTTCATCTCCTTGTACGACTCTCTCTCTTATAAAACCTTAGTTCTCCCTTCCTTTCCCTCCCTTCTCCTACGGTTTTTACCACCCTTAACGCAGCGGCGGGAGGGGAGGCTTTGCCGTATGTTTTCATCTTCCTCAATAATGACTTTTTCCGCTTTCAATAACTCCTCATTTTTAGTGAGGGTTTTTTTTCTCGATCTCAAATATGAGAGTTTCTTTGAGGCATCGCCTCTTTGCCTTTCTTTTGGCTTTCCCTTAATCACCGATCCTTCTCTGCAACTCCTCATGCATCGTCTCCATTGCGTGGTCGCCAGTGGATCGTCATTCGCAGTTATATATGGTTTGGTTAGCATCTTGAGGCCATCAAAGATTCGTGGTTTATGGTCATGGTTGCAGTGGTTCTCCCAGTGATGGTTTAAGATGGTTCATGATTTTTGAGATAATTTTTTTCCAATTTTTCCTTTTTGATTTTCCGATTGAATTTGCATCGAAGTTTATGGTGAAGTGTGTGTTTGATCAGTGTGAGTTTTCTTCGTGCGTTGGAGTGCGAATGAGATGACATGTTCTTTGCTTAGGACTAGGAGAGGTAGAAGTGGTCTAGGTGTTTGTACCTGAGAAGGCTATCCTCCTTTGTAACTTTATAGTCTTTAGCTTAAAGGACGGATGCCATCTTGTGTACCTCTTTTTTTTTCCTTGGCACAAGTAAGCTCAAGGATTTCATCTCTGTCGAAAGGCCTAGAAAATTTTAATCGCATAGCCCTCAGTGATTTCTTCTTTAGAATCTATTTAGTTTCTACTTTGGTCTTCTTGTGGCGGATCTTTTCTCTTTATCTTATGTTCTAATTTGGAATATAGGTGAACTTTCTTTGCCGGCCCCTTCCGTCCCACCAAACTCGGGAAACACGTCGGGTTCTTTCGATTGGTGGAGTTTTGACGAAATGGTCTTACTGGAGCCTTTGCCAGAAGAATCTGGATCTTCAGTGAATGGGCCCTCGAACACTGGGGCGGCCGAGACCAGCTTTTTCGTGAGGTATATTGAGGGGCACCTTTCACCCGTGGTGTGAAGGAGAACCAAAACTTGTTAGCGTGCACACGGAGTAGAATAAGTTAGGGTATGAATTATATCCTGCCTTTGTGGCGTTTCTTTTTTATTGTGTTTTGTGTGTCCCATACTTCAAAAAAAATACTATTTTTACCGTACCCGTCTAATTTTTATAATAATTTATATTTTTAGAATCTACTCAACAAAATTTATCAAATAAAATTTAAATTCAATATAAATTATGCATAGAAAAAGAAGTATTTTTTGAACCATTCTTTTTTATACATCCCACTTTTTCTTTTCAGAAATTCACACTTCCGTGAATTGTTGTTGTCCTTGTGAATTTGTGTCCAATTTACAAATTCACACCCTGAAAATTTACAAATTCTCACCCCTGTGAATTTTTTGTTTTGTCAATCTTTAAAGGGTACTTTCATTGATACGAAAACCAAACACCGGGAACAGGCAGCCACTCTCTAGCAGGGAGGAAAGAAACCACAAAGGAGACCTAAACTCATGAAAAAACATTCAGAACCTCACACAGATAATACTCGTCTTCGATCTCAAAAAGTCATCAAGATGGCGTAAAAAATCCGCCACAACAACACCCACAAGGGGTGAGAAAGTCCCATGCAGGGGATAACGACCCCCACAAACACCAACAAAAAATAGCAAACAATGACAGAACCAAAACCTACGACTAACAACAGACCCACACTCCTAAATCCAATCGCCCAAACTGCTGATCAAGACCACAACCCCTCACTACTGCTACCACAAGGGCGGCCGAACACAGAAAAGACAAAGGATCAGATCCCCGATCACCACAGCAGCAGCCACACCCCACCATCCAACAACACCAACTGCCACTACAAGAAAATTGGGATCTAGCAATAGTCAAAAGCGTCACTAAAGAACACAAAAAGCGTCGCTAAAGGCTATACCAACGGTTCACCAACCGTTGGCCAAACCGTCACAAGATATCCATCATTGTAGAGGTATAGCGACGGTTTTGACGACCGTTGGTATAGATTTTTTTTTAGTAGCGGTCTCTTTAGCAACGCTTATAACCGTTGTTAAAGACAATTTTTATTTTTAATTGAAAAATCACCATTGTGGGACATAATGGCCACGTGTCCTCCACGTGGTGTTGACGTGGCACCCATGTGTCACGCCCATGTGTCACCCGCGTGATGCTGACGTGTCAACCCCATATCGCCCACATGGCTCGTACGTGGCGCTTGTGTGGTAGCGTGCAACAAATTTTGCTCCTTCTGAGAATCAAACCTAGGACCTCACATTCTTGGGCGCGTGCGAGCTAGCTGAGCTAGCACAACACTTGTGTAAAATGAAACACCCACTAATATTTATACTATATTAACCAGATTTTTCTTAATCTAATTTTTTAGTAACGGTTATTAAAAACCGTCGCTATAGTCCGGTTTTTAGTAACTTTTATTGAAAACCGTTGCTATAGTCTTGTAATCTAGTAACGGTTGTATGAAAACCGTCGCTATAGTCATGTTTTTAATAATGTTTTGCAAACCGTCGCTATACACCATCTATACTGACGATTTTTCCAAGCGTTACTAAAAAAATCGTTGGGAATCACAAATTTCTTGTAGTGTGCTACCTCCATTCCAAGAACTACGACCTAGCTCATCAGGACGCGAACTTTTGCGACTCTTAGAATGACAAGGATTAATTGGGCCGGCCTGATAATGTCGATGGAGTTGGACATAGTGAGGAAGATCAGAAAGAAGAGCACGCGAAAGGAAGGGGGGGGGGGGGGGAGGTGCCTCCCCGGGAAACCCTAGGCTCTGTTTGGTAAAATTGTGTTGAATTCATACATTTAGGCTCTGTTTGGTAAAATTGCTAGTTTTTTTTTTGTTTTTTGTTTATGAAAAATAAGAAATTAAATTTTGTTTATTTATTAAAAAATATGTTCGGTGACCATAATAGTATTTGTTTATTTATTTTTTGGGCTGACGAAAATGTTGTCAAAATAAATAAAAACGTAAATTTTGTGTTTCTAGAATTTTCGTAAACTAGTGGAATTGATTATGTATTTTGTAAACAAAAACAGTAATACAAACATGCTTAGGGTGCCCATTTCAAAAAATATCAAAAATAAACAAATAAAAACTGAAAATAAAATTTTTTTCCAAACAGAGCCTTACATCCCTGTGGATTTTTGTTTCATCTCCTGTGAATCGTTGGACACCAGTGAATTTGTGTTGAATTTAAATAAATATTCATACTCACTCATGTAAAGTGTTGAGTAACCCTTGCGCAATATTTCTATTCAACTCATAAATTCACACTCCGAATGAGAGTCACTTGTGGGCGCACAATATTGTAAATTGGGCTATATAATATATATCATCAAAATTTGATCAGCAACTATGAGATTAAGATTTGGGGATTTTTTTAGAGATTTTTTTAGGAGTCTCCGGAACCGCCCCGTGTATATATATATGAGTCAGATTCCGGTGAGGGATCCCGGGACTCTCCTTCCCGATTGAATTTCGATAATTCGAGCCGCTCAAAGTGATCAAAACGTGATTTTAAGGGTCCCCGCGAGAAATCAGCAAAAAAAAAGACCGGGAATGGCTTCATCCGAGTAGTTTTCATTGAACGGTTCAAAAAAAAACTGCTCGGATGAAGCCCTTCCTTGTCATTTGTTTCCCTGATTTCTCGCGAGGACCCTTAAAATCACGTTTTGCACACATTGAACGGTTCGGATTTTCAAATTTTGATCGGGAAATGAGAGTCCTGCGTTTTAACAAAATAAGGGATCCCTCACTTGATCCGTGGTGTGTGTGTATATATATATGGCAATGATCTATGACTATTGAACATGCAACTTTTCTAGAATTAATTTACATAAAGGACGTGGGAGCTAGTGTACGAAGAAGAGTATATGTGTGGAATGGTAAGAAATGAGAAGAGTTTGTCGGGCATTATCTTACAATGCGAGACTAGCTAGCCTTAAAAGAAGGTCCTTTATACTCCAAATTGCAAGTCTATACTATATATATGTCAACCATAATACATGCATGCATGTACGTACGTACTCTACTTTGCCTAAATTCTAGTTTCTATATAGTATATATATATATGTTGCTAGTGCAATCTGTTGGAACATTTTTAATAAAATAAATGTTAAATATTAATTCCTCTATTATCATCCTCATTATTCTTCCGTTACAAAATTATGTTTATATTAAACCAAAATCGGTTACAAGATTTAAGAGAATTTATGATTGTTATTATGTCTATTAATACCTATTACATCTATATATATGGGTACTCCATACAAGTGTTATGGGTGTGGAAATAGAGAAAGCATATGGAGAGTATACACAAAAAGGAAAGAGAGTTTCATAGTATTCATTCTATAGAGTTGGGCAACTCGGTTCGTGACTCGTTCAAACCTCTCAGTGGTCGTGAACATCGAATGAGAAATGTTTGTGAGCTCTTGGGTTTAATCTTGGGGCTAGTACACTCCGGTGGAACCTTCACGAGGGGAGGAATATTAGCCTTAAGACAGTGATTACACGACTCTCATTCTCACAGGCAACATATTTCCTACTTTCATTACTTGTATATTCTCTCGTATTTACTTGTTGAGTTTTATGTTTATGTGTACCTATACAATTCCTATGACAAATAAATTTCTATGAATAAAATTCCTAACACAATCTTCATTGTAGTCTTGTGTTGTGGAAAATATTATGCTAGTGTTATTTTTTAAACACAATAATTAATGTAGGAGCATGAAAAATAAATGCCACTGCTAGCTCGTTTATTTTTTAAAGAAAAGAAATTAGCAATTCCATTTGGCATCCATCTTATGACTAATTTGCTAAATTAGAAGACAAAATGTGCGCGACAGTTTTATTCAATAAGAAAATAACCAAATTCGCCTAACTAAACAAGCTAAAGATGATTCCACAAGGGTTGATTCCACTGGCTAGGAATTTTGATCCCACCCTAGAAGTACGAGATCAATTTCTGGGGGTAGACAATCAGTTTAGAGGTAAAAATCCATACGGTACCCTTATGAACGCATCCAGTGGTATCTTTTTTGTGGGTGTTGGTTCTCTGCAACCAACTCTTGGTGGAGTAGTTGTATCTCGTTTGGGTATTGGGATATCTCATTTGTGAAAAAAAACAAGCAAACGTGCCCTTGAACCAATTAAAAATCACCTCTAACATATCCAGCCCAACGCAAGTACTAGTATAAGACAAATCTACATTAAACACGTGTCCAGATATCTCACCCCGTGGTCCCACACCACGGTGTTAAATTGCACCGCCGCTGCCGCTCCTCCTCCTCCCTCTCCACCTTCACTCGCCGGAACACCACAGAACACTCCGGCAACTCCTCGAGGTCACTGAATAGCGACTCGTCCTCCTCCCTCATCGACAGTATCACCGTCCCATCGGTGGTGGCAACCGCGGCTCTACCGCAGTCCAAACTCGGCATCTCAATAATGGCACAGGGCGTCGTTTCCAGCTCTGAAAACCACTTGAACTCGCACGGGTTTAATAGGGATTCCTCCCCCAGATGGTCGTATATTTCGTCCGGATCGATTTGTTTCGGATTTTCTAAAACTGCTGGTTTTTTATCATCATCAGAATTTGATACTTCTACAGATGTAGCTTCATTGGGAGTGGAGACAACGGTGGCTGTGGCCGTGGATTTTTTGGACGGTGTCGTATAGTGGTTGTGCTCGGAAGAGTACGTGATCAATAGCATGGTGGGGTCCACATGGCTTCTCTCCACTTGTTTTCTGGCTGGGCAACCCTTGGAGCTACTGCACCTATAATATCCCCTGCCAAAAGCATACGGTTTGGTTAAACTTCGATTTGCAATTAGATTGTGCCCTGCATTACATAATTTACATTTAGGGTTTCACACATATCTTTCGCGAATAGCTTGAGACTCAGTTCAATAAAAGCTCGTTAGATCTTGGTTCATTAATTGGTTTTAATAACCAAACTCGAGCAGAATTTTAAGCTCATTCTAAACATGAGTTGAGCATGCAAGGTCACCGAAGATCAGTTCGGGCATATGGCGAACATGAAAGTATATTAATATTTATACAATCTTTTTGGAAGCCCGAGTTTGAAATAGTTTACATTTGTTTCACTTGATCTCGATCCCACCTAATTAATTTTATTCCAGTTGAGCTCACACCTCGATCAACTTGACTCAGTTCATTTGCGGTCTTTAATTACTACATTCGAATAGGACTAGGGGTTACCTCGGGTAAGGTGACCCTTTGATGGGCTTTTGGCCGTACTTCCTCCAAGACCAAGAGTCAGACGGCGGAGAATTATCGGGCTTGGACCGCAACCCTTCAACATCTTTGATTGGCACTGAGACCACTCTTTTCTGTACACCACGTTTGCTGAATAAAATTGCAGTTTTTAGTACATTATATAGTGTTAAAAACCAAAAGACCTCATGAAATTAATTAAATAAACTACAAAATGAAAGGAGTAAAATTTAAGGGCATATATAGAATACTTTGAACACTTAGGCTCCGTTTGATTTGCTTATCTTGTTGAATTATTTGTTTATTTTGGGTTTGGTTCCGGACGTAATTGCATTCAGACAGAAATTCATAATACGAAAGTAAGACGAGACTCTTCAAGCAAATTGGCTCTTAATTAGTTCTATTCCTGTTTGGTTGGACATAGGATAATTAAAAAATAATAATAAAGAGTGAGGCTCATCATGTCAATTATAATTTTAGGCAAAACAAACTAAATCAGATTGGGTTGTAATAATGCCCAATATGATTGAGTTTGTTGGTAACAATTTTACATTTAGGATTACCATCAAATAATGCCCTAATAAAACGATAGTCTTTCATGATAATAATGCTATGACAATTACTTAAACTACCAAATTTTAGTATAATTGCACGTGACACCTAATACGAATCAAACGCATGCACTATAAAGAGACCAGAAGAAGAATTTTAATAAGTATTATAGGAGATATATATGATTCATACATCTTGGAAATTGATTTTCGCACTCCAAAATTTACAATCTGATCGATCTCTAAAAGTGGAGTGCAAAAATCATATGAATATGGGAATACCACACTTTTGTAGTGTAGATAGTAAATTTTGGAAATCACTGTCCTACATCTTTCTGTCCCATTTCCTTGGATTTGAAAGCTTATAAGGATGTAATTAAATGAATTACGTCAAACTGAAACTATAGTAAGTCCATAGTCAATACTGAAACTATAGTAAATCCATAATCATAGTAAGCCCAACTGATTGCCGCACCAAGGAGACAGTGTATGAAGAACTCACACTCAGGCAGGGTAAGAAAAGGTTAGGTGATACATATGACAATATACAAATGTAGTTACCATAGATTACCCATTTCAATCATGTGCCGATAATGATCCACTAGAAAAAAATGGCCTAAAATGTCTATTGCTGCTTCTCTGGGTTGGCACACACAATTTTGATCACTAACCTTCGTTTAGGGAAGGAGGTAGAAGTCATCTTGCCGTCGGTAAACATGCCGTAAAAGGGTGAACCACCGCTGTTTTCCGGCGAATTTTCAGCGTCTTCTTGATGATCATTTACAAATGGGTTGTTGATAAACCTGCCGTCCATAGATTCACAGTTTTTGAGACGGAGCAATCTCATGAATTGTGGATAACTAGATGTGTTGATTATGATAGTGATTTTATGGAGACTTAATAAAAGGTTGCAGGCGGAGAGAGAGAGAGAGAGAGAGATTGGCTTGGGCCTTAGAAAATGTGTCCTAACGTTGACAGATGAGCAATAGTATAGTTTATAGAGAACGTATAAGAAAATGTGTACATAATCCAATGTGAAGGCGACCCTTTAATTAATGTTGATTTTGATGTGATTAGCCAAAAATGATTTAAGCAATTATTGTCAATGCTCATGGCCAATGGGACGGTCTTCCTTGTGAAGTTCCTATTTTGCCCTTGTTATGTCATCATGTCTTTTTTCCATTTTGCTAGAATATTTGGCATGAGTTTGAACTAGGTTAACTTATTTTTTAAAGTGATTTATTTTCGTCGTTGGTGAATTTCTTTTTAATTTTGATCGATATCTTTGACTTTTCTTCGTCTCAACAAGTAAAATTAGAGAATTAATGAACTAAAGAGTAGAGACCAAACTTGAAGAATAATCTGAATAAAGTAAACAAAAAAAAATTCTATCTATTTTGGTTTTTTTTTTTTTTTATCTTTAGTGCATGTTTTTAAGCTTTGGATCATAGAATTTTAATTTTTTAGATTTCTATCATCAAGTCAACTTAGAAAAGCAAAAGAAAATCAATCTAAAATTAACACAAGTACCTCAGAACAAATAAAAACAATTCCAATCCCGTCCACAACTTGGAAGAAATTTGTTGGAATACCACTCTCTACAGCCTTTGGTCTATTTGGAAAGCAAGAAATGACACCTTGTCTTCAAGAACTCAACTCCAGATGTTGAAGAAGTGATTAACCTTATCAAACTGAGAGTGGCTCTTTGGGTAAAAGGAAGATGCAATCTTGTAGCCTATTCCGTTAAAGATTTCAGGAGCCATCTGAATGGCATTAGAAAGCATAAAATCTGAATTGTCATATTTCTTTCTGTAATTTTTTCCAACTATTTGTTGGTTTTTTTCCTCCTTTTCGGATTGGTGGCTTGCATATGATTGGATTCGGTTTTCCCTCTCAATGATGATTGCCCTTTCTTTCTCGATGTACCCATTATCGAGTTTCTAATAAAAAAAAATTTGTCTATAAAAAAAAATAAATAAAAACAATTTGATTAATATCTATATTTCCAATCTCGATTTGTTAGCTTTTTTTTTGGTTTTACACCATCAACGGGGAACAAATGAAACTTCACTCCTAGCGATACGATTTTAATCCCAACTTCCCTACCCAAGAGTCATGTTGGATAAGGAACCATTATACTCACTCGGCAAACTCCTTAGGTGAGGTGGAATCATGATATATCTTGATTGAAGAGAGGCCAAAATATAGGAAATAATTATTCATCGACAAATTGAGAAAATTTCAAGGCATAAGATAAGTCACATGAAGTTTTTGAGTACACCAAACAATATTAAATGTATTATATATTCTTTAACAAGATCAATGTGGTAGCTAGGTTTGTCTAATACGAAGACTAGTAGTTGTCGTAGAGGATTCGTAGAGAAAAGGAAACGAAGAGTCAGATGTTGCAGGGGGGGAAATTAAGTGAAAGCTAGTTAATTTAGTAGAGGTGGCAATCTCAATCCATATTTTTTAACCCGTCTAAATCTGCCCATTTATAATCCAACCCAATCCGTCCATATTGTATAATGAGTTGATATGAGTTCAACCCATATCAATCCATATTTATATGGGTTTAGGTGAGTTAAAAATGGATTCAATATGGGTTAGGATTGAAAAACATAGACCAACCCAACTCACTGTTGAGAGTACGTACTGGAACTTGAAACTCGTAGATGACGGGTTGAATTATGTCCCTGCTTGAGATTTTTCCATTACTTGTAGGCTGTAGCAGCCATAACATAAAAAGTCGGAAAATTTAACAAAAAAAAAAAAAAAAAAACGAAACAACTGCTTCCAAACAAATTTATTACCATTTTTACGTTGCCATTTTGCTAAACGAAAAAACTAAAGAAATTGACAAGGCAAATTGACTGTGCGTACCAACGGTGGCCCCGCACGGATGATATGAGCAATTCAATACTTTTTGCTACCGCTCTAAAAGCGTATGTGTAGAAATTGAACGAGAAAGTTCCATCGAAACTTAATTATTAATTCGAAGGTCCGACTCAAATTCACCTGTTATACACTACTATCTCCGTCCCAAATTGTCTGCTCCCTACGAAAAGTCGTGCAATTTTTGGATTAAAAAATAAATTAAGTACTTTCAAGCATCATTTTTAAAATTTCTTCATACCAAATTAAAGTAATTCATGAGCTCTTTAATATGATGTGAAGAAATTCAAAAATTATGGCAAGACGTATTTTATTTTTTAATCTTAAAATTCACCTGTAAATTTTTTTTATCAAAACTCATAATTTTTTTCAAAAAGACAAAAATAATATAATTACAAGATCAAACCCTTGAGCACCTCTCCCTCTTTTGAGTTTTTTTTTTTGTTTTGTCATTATTAAACTTTTTTCGCGTTTGTCATTTGCGCCAAGTATTTTATGATTTTTGATTTGCTCCAATTAGAAAAGTAAAAAATTCCTTTTACCCAAATATTTTTGAAAACATCTAAGATAAAACCCAAAAAGCCGGTTGTTGGGATTTATCTTGAATATTACAAAAAATATTAGGGTAAAAGGAAAAAAAATTACTTTTTTGATTCTCTCTTCGAGACGAACAAATAGGGATAAAAAGTTTGTCACAAAACAAACAAATACAAAAAAATTTGAATAGAGACAAAAAAAAAGTCACTTGACTTTTTAATCCAAACCTAAGCGGTGACTTTGGTGAACGCAACGAAGACCGAAACTATACAATCGATGCAATTATCGCCTTCCAGACAATTCTCTGATGCAGCCTCTGATTCCTCGTCGAAATTACGTTACTATTTGGAAATGGAAAAAAAAGAAATAAAAACCTGATTTTTTAAAGCTTTTTTAGCCTCCAATTGCTTCATTTTTATTCAAAAAAAAATTGAGTTTTAATCAGGGAAGAAGAAGAAGAAGAAGAAGAAGAGGAAAACGGGTCAGATCGGGCGGGTTTAGGTTTGGCTCGACATTCGACCCGACCCGTTTCAACCCGTTTACTTTTTTTATCCATATTTGTCCCGCCCATATTTAACCCATGACCCGTTTCAACTCGCCCAAACCTGCCCGTTTCGCCACCTCTAAATTAAAGTAACGTTTAATTAACCTCTTGAACTACCATATATATATATATATATATATGAGTCCCCTTCTTATAAGGACTACCTTATTTTAATAAAATACGGACTTCTCTTTCCCGATCAAATTTCGATAATCCGAGCCGCTCAATGTGTTCAGAACATTATTTGAAGGGTACTAGCGAGAAATTAGCCAAAAAAAAGACCGGGAAGGGTTGCATCCGAGCAGTTTTTGTTTATTTTTTATCTAACGGTTCAAATAAAAACTGCTCAAATCAAGCCCTTCCCGGTCTTTTTTTTTGCCGATTTTTAGCGGGTACCCTTAAAATCACGTTCTGATCACATTGTGAGGCTCGGATCATCAATATCAGATTGGGAAAGGCGAGAAATGGGAGGTCCGTATATAAGGTCCTTACTTGAAAATTTCTGTATATATATATATATTGCCGAGTCTTCATCGCTCAAATATATCAAACGGTGGTAACAGAATATGCGAGCTACGATCAACACAGCGTGGAAAAGTCAGAGCACGAGCTAGCCTGAATATTTGAGGCTCCCTAACGAGTTTTTATTTTTTGATTTTTTTATGGGGCCTTGTATATTTCTATAACCAAGTTTTCCAAATAAACTCGGAATGATTTAGAAACTAATAAATATTGTCTTAATTATTCATATTTCAATCAGATCGAGTTCGCAGAAGGAATTTTAGGATCATATAATCCTAAAATCAATATAAAAGCAGGATCTGTTTTTGCACTATTACAATATTGTTAAATGATGACGCTTGAAAAAGTAAAAAGATGTCAATTTTAAAAAAATTGTCATTTTAAGATTCAGACTTTTAATGACAGCTCCATAGATCGATGACAGTTTCAAAATTGTTATCTTTCATTTTTAATGACACTTTTAAACTGTCATTTTTTACAATTATTGTAGTAGTGTTGCTTGAAAGCATTATGTATATTATGTTCTACAAATACTCTTTCTTCTTTCTTTTTTTTTTCTTTTTCGGCCTTTTGGTTTTGGGCACCTCACCAACTAAGGGTGAGAATTTTCGACACAACAAGAGAATACGACATGATACGAAATTAGCGAATTAGGGTCAGCCATTTTTGACACGAAATACGAATATGACATGACACAATAATACAAAAAGCTAAACAAGTTGGGTTAGGGTTGAGAGAATTTTGACACGAACACAAGATGACATGATATGTTTTTTTCTTTTTTGGCCTTTTGGTTTTGGGCACCTCACCAACTAAGGGTGAGAATTTTCGACACAACAAGAGAATACGACACGATACGAAATTAGCGAATTAGGGTCAGCCATTTCTGATACGAAATACGAATATGACATGACATAATAATACAAAAAGCTAAACAAGTCGGGTTAGGGTTGAGAGAATTCTGACACGAACACAAGATGACATGATACGAACACGACACAAAGTTAACTGGTTAGAGTCAGCTATTCCAGATACAAAACACGAATATGACACGACATGATAGGACAAAAAGTTAAACAGGCCGGGTTAGGGCTAAAAAAATTCTGACATGAACACGAAATGATATGACACGATGCCCACCCCTATCACCAATAGTGATTACTCCAACATGTTTACAAAGGAGCTAGAAATTGATTCAGATTAAAAAGGAAGGCGCCATGCATTATTCGAACCCCAATGCCATAACCCCAAAATCAACGACTCCTACCGCCATACAAGGTGATAAATATATATAGCAGTAGTATAGTTTATTTATTTATAACCCAACTCGATCGGCATTTAATTCTACGGTGCATGCATTCATTGGTTTGTATTGAAAGAGAGGACCACAAACAAAATCCTGCATTAATTTATAACCAAACAATTACTACTATAAAACTAGTACTGCTCCCATGCAATCAAACCAAAAAAGACTTGAGGAACTCGATAGGGACCCTAGCAGCTAGTACTACAGGAGTGTGTTGTGCGCAATCAATGGTCCTCATTCCAAAACATATACTTGTAGCAAATCTAGATCATTAAAAATACTTTTGAACAGCTCAAATCATGCACTATACATAATACTCTATAGTACTGGAGTGCACTACAGGGTACGTATTATATATGTATAATGTGTGACCATTCCTGGGCATAACCATAAAACAAAAGTAGTATAGTCCAATTGAAATGCCTTCTTTTTTTAGACAATATTATAAATTAGCTAGATTCATACAGCTTGACATTGTCTTTTGCTTGAATGAAGGAGAAAGCGTATAATAATAGTACTACGCTAGCTAGGGATGAATGAACTCATCGATTTCTACCTCAGTTCCACCCTTAATTTAGGGGTACCCATCGATCCTTCCCCACCTTCCGTTCAAATTAAGCAATTAATTAGTTAGTTTAACTATACTAAAAGAAAAAGTCAGAGGAATCGTACCGTTTAACATTTTTGTTAATTTATTAGTATTAGTATTCGGATTTGGATATCTATATATATCTATATATTGGTTATGGTCTTGCTGCTTGTTACGACAAATAAGGAATGACGAAAACATAATATAGAAAATAGAGCCACCACAAAACGAATAATTATGCGATCCGGCTTAAAGCTTGCTGTCTACGTATGAATATTGACAAGGGAAACTCACTATGATACAGGATAATAGAATGAACCAAAAGTTAGCCAAAAACCCGCTCCAAGCCCTCTAACAAAAGATTGAGGCCTAGCTTGGGAGTTTCTTGCCGGAGTAACCAGGCTTATCGATCAGGTAATCTCGCTCTTAGGTTTCCAAGATGCTAGTGTCTCCAAATACCCCCAATTGGCCTATTCTATGTTACACAATTTTTTGGGCCCTCATTTCAGCGAAATTTTGGGGATCCGAGGTGTCGCCTTTGCTCAAGGCCGGCATTGGGCAAACTTTTAAAAACTACGGCAATAGAGTACATTATATAAATCTTACTTTACTTTGAATCCTTGGTGTTTAAGTTTAGTCTGACGACAATGACAATTGCAAAAACTATTTAAAAGATTACAATCGAAGGTCCCTCCTAAATAAAATTGCTGGATCTGCCATGTAGGAAGAAGAGTTAATAGTTGGAAGAAGTGGGTCGTGATCATAAGCATAATCCAAGTTGAATTCAAAGCACTACTCACAACACTGTCCATATGAATGATGGTACAATAGTTTGGTTCACAAACATGCCCATCAGACGAAATACTTTAGGTGAAATCACATTTTAATCAAATCAAGAAGCGAGAAAAATATAAATAAATAGATTTTTGACACCTCAGGTGTCTATACCAGCTTACATGCATATCGACTAATCTCTGGAGACAGTTACGGATCCAGGAATTTATGAAGAGGGGGAACTCATTCTAGCTATTTAATCAAGCGTTTGAGTTGAGTTCATTCAAAAGCAGTAACATATTCACATTAGAATGCAAAATCATATGTTTAAAAAAAAAATGAGGAACAATTATACACATTGGCCAAAAATTTAATTTATCCAAATTAATAAAACTAAAAGGTGTTAAATCTAACTTTTCCATACAATCAACAACCTAATTTTGGAAATAAAAAGCATGAAATGAAGAAACACAGCAACCACCATCGAAATTAAAATTCAAGAGCCCTATATTTCAAGAAAATAAGTTGTTAGAGAGAGAGGGGAACATAAATAAGAGGAGTTGACATTACTTCTTGTTGAAATTTGTAAGAAGCACTGGAGAAATTACCCAAGGATTGAGAATGACTCGAAGTAATAATATAATTTTTCGAGGGTGTGAAGTAAAATAACCAAGAAGGGCCCGTGACCCCACTGGCCTCTCTTTAGATCCGCCCCTACTTGAAGGGCCCAATCCCACTGTTCACTAACGGAGAAGTATATGTAAATAACTAGTACAAGTGAATACAAACAGTACAGTACTGTTAACCTTTATGTTTGTTAATTATCAAACAATTCTAGGAGAAAGTACATAAACACCCCCTTAACTATCATTTTTTCTCATGGAAATCCCATCGCGTTTACAAGCGCCCATACTGACCCCCTCAACTACTGAAAACAAAAAAATGCTAACTCCGTTAACGGAATGGAGGAAATGACTAAGATACCTTTTGTTATAAGGAGAAAGTACATAAATACCCCCTCAACTATCACTTTGTTCCACGGAGACCCCCTAACATTTATATTATAGCCATATTCTATCAGTCATTCTAATCGTTTTTCTCATTTTATACAATTTCTTTTTTCCTTACATCAATCATTTTAAAGAGAACCTTCTATATATAACAATAAAAAATAGCGCGAAAACCGTGGCGTGACGGTAGCAGGTGCCGTAGTGGTTCTTTTGCTAATAAGAAATGAGAAGGGAAGAAGACGAGAAAAGGAGAGAGGTGTGGGAGAAGAGAAGTCGAGGAGAATGGTAGTGTCAGTTGAAGGCAGCTGCTACGTTACTTTTCCATCTCTATTTTTTTAAACTTTTCTTTAGAGAGAGACAGAGCGTGTATGTATTGGAGAGAAAAAAAGGTCACCGGAACCAGTGTTTAGTCGGTTAGGGTATAGAGAGAGAATAGCTTAGATGGAGAGGGAGAGATTACCTGTGATTGAAAGGTAGGAGGAGAATACAGTCCTTTTAAGTTTTAATCCAACTATTAATTTCAATGGTTGAGATGGAGTTTTATTTTTTTGTAAATTGTGTGGGTGGAACCGGCCCCTATATATATATATATATATAGAGGAATTTTCAAGTGAGGGATCCCTCATTTTTTTAAAATGAGGGACTTTCATTTCTCGATCAAATTTTGAAAATCCGAGCCGCTCAATGTGTGCAGAACGTGATTTTAAGGGTACCCGCGAGAAATCAGCAAAAAAAATGACCGGGAAGGGCTTCATCTGAGCAGTTTTTTTTGAACCGTTCAATGA
>BPLS01000467.1:406186-438766 GCA_019656275.1 Rhododendron kiyosumense | reverse complement strand
CTATATATATATATATATATATATATATGAACCAAAGTTTCAAATCTGTTTGCTGATTTTGGGTTTTGATTGGAGGCTGTTTGTAGAGGGAAGAAAGAGAAGGGTTAGAGGGGGTGTATGTATGTAATGCAACAAGGGTGTTTTTGTCTGATTTATGGAAAATAGCGCGAAAACCGTGGCGTGACGGTAGCAGGTGTCGTAGTGGTTCTTTTGCTAATAAGAAATGAGAAGGGAAGAAGACGAGAAAAGGAGAGAGGTGTGGGAGAATAGAAGTCGAGGAGAATGGTAGTGGCAGTTGAAGGCAGCTGCTACGTTTCTTTTTCCATCTCTATTTTTTTTAACTTTTCTTTAGGGAGAGAGAGAGTGTGTATGTATTGGAGAGAAAAAAAGGTCACCGGAACCAGTGGTTAGTCGATTAGGGTATACAGAGAGAATAGCTTAGATGGAGAGGGAGAGATTACCTGTGATTGAGAGGTAGGAGGAGAATAAAGTCCTTTTAAGTTTTAATCCAACTATTAATTTTAATGGTTGAGATGGAGTTTTATTTTTTTTTTTAAATTGTGTGGGTGGAACCGGCCCCTATATATATATATGAACCAAAGTTTTAAATCTATTTGCTGATTTTGGGTTTTGATTGGAGACTGTTTTTAGAGGGAAGAAAGAGAAGGGTTAGAGGGGGTGTATGTATGTAATGCAACAAGAGTACAAGAGTATTTTTGTCTAATTTTTGAATGAGGGGGTTCATCACAAACAGTTTAAAGACGGAAGGGTATCACTTGGGTAACGGAGATTAGTTGAGGGGGTCTATATGGGCACTTTTAAATGTGAGGGAGTCTTCATGAAAAAAAGTGATAGTTGACGAGATGTTTATGTACTTTTTTGACCATTCTATTTATAAATAGCTTGCAGTAAACAAGCGAATTTAAAAACTATGCCCGTTAATTCATACACAAATTTTGCACCAAAAAAAAACACAAAATTTAACTGCATCTCTATCTTGGTTAGAAAAAAAAGATGGGTTATAGACCCTCATTATCAATATTGTCACACTCCAAAATGAGAAGTAATCGGCCGTGAACCATGAGGCTAACCCATGAAACACGCAGCCTAAATAAATTAAAGTAATCGAAAAACAAATGATCGCACTACAACAAATAAGGCTTTTAATAGCGTGCCAAAAACGCAGTAGTATCATATGCATAGCGTTCAAGAGAACGCCTTATTAGCCGATACTATTAAAAATCTTCTCTTTCAATAGCGTTCATTGTCCGCTATTGTTGATCTCTTTTATAGCGGGTAGTGAGTGCTATGGAAAGTAATAGATAGCGTTCAGAAAAATGCTATATTAGCCCATGCTATTAAAAGAGGGGAGCATATCATAGCGTTTTCTAACTGTTGTTTATCATAAACTTGTAATAGCATTTTTTGAATGCTACGTATTATAGACTTTTGATAGCAGTCTTAGAACGCTATGTATTCTCTACAAATTACCTGAAAAGCATTTCATAAACTCATTTGACAGCATATTTTTTGCCAAAATACTAAATGAACCAATGAACTACACATAAATTCACCCAGGATTCCATTCAAAACAAATGAGAAATATATTTCCATCCAACATCAAGTAACTTTAAATAAAAACAAATTCAATAGCAAGCCTTCACGTACTACCAACATTTTGAAAGAGAATGGTAGTGAAACAATCTTATTGTCCCAAAAGTTGCCCACATGTCTTGACACAAGACGGGAAGTATTAAGGAAAAAACTAAAACTAAGTTCCAGCAGCACCATTGTAATCTCCATCTTCATCAAAGTGTGAGGAAATATTGATCTTCTCTTCCAACTCGAACACCTACATACTCAGTGAAACACCAAATAAGTCAAAAGAAAATAAATCAACAATGACTTCTAAAATTGAAGTTAGATCACCAACATCAAAAATTAAAAAAAATCTAAAAGCAGCACTGAGTTACCCTCACATCTTTTATTGTCATTGTTAATTATGTCTTCCTTTCAACATGATGATAAGACGTGATATAAGAATTATTTGTCATATTGTTCATGTCCAATAAAAGCAAACACCGTAGGGAAAAATTGGAAGACAGACTTCATGGTTGTTTATCTTCTGACTAACACAATCCTTCAAAGACCAAAATCTACAATCTTAAGGAAGCCAATCTTTAGCCCTTTCCAAAACAAAAATGGGAGGATAAAAATTTGGAAACGAACAGATAAAAATCTCAAGACATTGTATCACTAATCATCTACATTAACCAATACGGCAAAGAACTACAAGTTTGCAGGTAAAGACTAGAGAAAAGTTCGCTACAAAATCAATCACTTCTGAGTTCTGAGTTATTGTAATGGAATTGGCCAAACAAATGCCATTTGTGATTTCACTATTGAAAACCTTTTGCTCCAGTATTTGGATCGCATTTATCCTAGATGGCTTTGAAAGTTGTCGCATAAAAGGATAATACAGCAGATTTGAAATTCCATTGAAACAAATCAATTGAAAGGACCTGGTCTACGGAGAGCATATAATCCTAAACTAGTGCCAAATACTCTTTAAACTGGACAACCAAGAAACTACAGGATTGTCCTAATTTTTCCAGCTGTACCATATGGCTATATTGCTTGATACCTTTATGCAGCACAGGGCTGCACAACATGCATCCAATTGCTATCCACCCAACAAAATTGTAGAAACCTTAGTTGAACTGTTGACCAATTGAAGATTGCGGGGGAAAGAAATGGCATATCATCAAAACCATATAAAGCCCGTAAAAAGAACGAACATTATATCAACAGACCCCGTCAATTCTTCTCCCACTATTTCACACAAATGATGCATTATAGCCTGATCAAGTTTACCATCACATCTCCTTCAAAGCTTAACTGAATGATGACCTCGTCAGCGGAGTCCCAAAAGCTCAAAAAGTATAACTCCACTTGCTGTTTAGACATGGATTCCACTCAAGTTGAAAATTATGAATTTCGAAAAACCTCTTTCCAAACACTTAACATATAACCACTTGCTTACCAGAAAAATAAAAATCTAACAACTCGCTAGAGAATCCATGGAAAAGAATTGGGCATGAATCCACCCATCATGAAGAAGAATAGGACTAAGTCATTTTGGAATTCCTGAGAGGGGCACACCATGGATCCATACAGCCACCTGATTCAAATTTTTAGACTCAATCCTTACGCCCTTTTGCTAATGTTTGTGCTGCCTACTATAACGACTTAAAATGATAGATCTTCATTCCAACATGTGTAACTTGTCCTCCATCATGACTTGCAGTCCATATGTTGGCACATCTGCCTCTCTGTTTCCTATACATCTCTCCGCATTGTTATTGCATTTCAAGCCCTCTCTAGACTAACTAATCCATACCGAAAATAGTCATAAGTGATTGCTCGAATACATAGATTCAACGACCATGTACTAAACTGACCAAATAAAATCATTTCTTAGCTAGTTTTGGAAACTAAAAGACAAGTAGAAATCTAATCCACGCAGAATGCAGAGGAGGACCAACAAGCACAGAAGGAAGAACCATTTTGGATACGAACATGCAATGAAACCATTCAAGTCTTGAATGCTATGCATTTGAGATGTATATGTCAAATACATGTCCAATAGTAACTAAGTAATCAGAGTGAACCAATAGTTCAACCATAGAACTGAGGGCAACATTTGAATGGCAAGCAATGTGCTTCCTCCAAGACATACATGAAAAAAGGTAAAAGAGGCTGGCGCCCAAAATTTGGTGGAATGCTATGGTAGAAAGAGTTTTTCCTCTACTTATCCTCGTGTCTCTTTACAATTTCAGCACAATTCGGCAACAACTAAGGTATATCAACAACAAAAAATATCATATTCTAGCACTTTATCTAAGCAAAAAAAAAAACTATTTTTTCACAATTTCAGCACAATTACAACTAAGGTATATCAACAACAAAAAAATATCATATTCTAGCACTTTATCTAAGCAAAAAAATACTATTTTTTCACCTATTACCTCCTTTAGTGGTATTGTACTCGGAAAAAAAATACCTAACATCAACCAGAAAATAAGTTAATAGATCATGCTATACTAAGGACCATATTTTGAAGGGAAATTGAAAGTGATGGATAATTATTAGCTATCACAACATCCAGTAGAATTGAAGGGCATCATGATGCAGAATATAAGTTACAACTACATTCCCATGACATAGCAGTAGGGGTGGATTTGTGCCATGGCCATCGTTTTGCCATCTTGGGGTTGTGGTGGTGTCTTTGTTATGATTTCCAAATCACCAGAAGTGTGGCAAAGTTGCCTCTCCATTTTTTCCTTAAAGTAATTAAAAAAGTACATAATTTGTGAGCTGACAAAAAAAGCCTCACTAGAACAAGGGCAAATCTTCATGTACCTTGCATCTTAACCTGCAATGATATCTCTAACATAGATAACTTCTTTGACTCTCACTTCCAACTTCAAAGAGATACGAAGCATAACACACTTAGACCATACCTGCATGAATTTCCAAAAAAAAAAATGCTCATTACTTACATATAAGCTGTCAAAGAAGTTTAATAAATTCCTCACGAACGTGTGTAACTAAGCAAGGAAATCAGAAATCACTATACGATGACCACTATGAATGAAATCTGAGACTTTTTTCCTTCCTTATTTACCAGAGACCTGTTTTGTCCGCTACCCTTACAATGCCAGCAAAAAGGCTCAGAATATCCCCTGCTACATAGTTGAATATGGTGAATACTAGAAACAAGTTTTAGAAAGCAAAATGAAGCATACAGACTGCGTGACAAATAAGATGAAGGTAACAAAGTGGTCATCTAAGTTTTCCTTTTCAGAACTCTATTTGACAGAACAAAGAACTTGAGAAACTAATATTAATACTTGAGAAAGTGTGTGACATTGCCTGAAGTAGTTACCACTCATAAAGAAGCTATTGATCGGAAAACCTTATCCATCAAACAAGACAAGGACAATGAAATTTCTTCCGGGGATGTAATCTAGATTCTTGTCATTCTACCCACACAAAAAAAATAGAAGACAGAGAGGGCTCATGATCTGAGAATAAGAGACAGAGTTTGGTCCATTTAGTACTCAATTAGCATTGTAATCAAGCACAAAAAGAGAGGAAAAGGAAAAAAGATGTATAGTTCATTGAAGTGGTATGACTAGACTAGTAAATTACTGAAGGTAGTTTACTCCAAGATAAGTAAAAACTGCTCATCTCCATACTAGCCATTAGGTCAATTACATTTAAGTACACAACCAACAGCGAAAAACTATGTCAAAAACAACTTATAACTCTGCTCTAACACTTAGCATATACTTCATGAAAACCATTTATAAGCCATCTTCGGTGTTAAAGCTTCAGATTATACGAAAAAGCTCATACCTTGGGAATCTGGAGAGGGTTTCTCGAAGCATATTCACAAAGTTTACTGTTTTTTCTGTCATTAGGTTCCTCGTCCTGCTAAAATATAGAAGGACAACTCATAATAGACCTAGAACAAATAACGTATCGTTTGGAATGGATTAGTGCAAAAGCCCCAATATCATTGAATGAATGAAATGAATCAACACAGATGTGGCCAGCAGAGACGAATATGAGAAGCCACAAAAAATATGTTGTCAAGTTCTGCTATTAACACCTGTATTTGTTGTAGTGCAAGTTATCCACAGGAAACATATGTAGCAATACATATGTTGAAATGCTTCAAATTCAACACGAAAAAATGTCATCTTAGTTCAGATTCTACATGTGTACAAACAAAATGGTATATTTAGGCTACTAACAACAGTATTTTGTGTCCATCCTCAAATAGTTCAGATGCTACATGAAAATGTCATCTTCTTCTTCAACACTAGAATCTGTAAAAGCAAAGCCTCAGGTAGCACAAACATTAATCCGACTTGATCATAGCTCAAGAGAATGAGAAAATAAAACTAGAACTTCACAACCCGTAAGTAAAAAGAGCAATCCAATGGGAGAAAAATACCACTCTAGGAAATGCCTCCAAATAACAAAAGACAACATCAACAAATAAGCACCAACTGAAACAACATATCCAAACTTGAAAAACAGAAATTTGTAGCCCCACAACAAAGTATTTTGTGTAGACAACCAATAGACAAACAAAGCACTTGCATATGTAAACTACAAGATAGAGATTCTACAGATACGACATTGATCGTTTGACTCCCAGACCTCTATTGACTCCCTCAAATAGAAGGGGTACCACCCATGACATTCCCTTGGCAATGGAAGAATAGATGTTCTCCAGATTTAAGAGCCTCTTCACAGAATATACATAGACTTTCATCTTAGTTTGTCTATAAGAAACAAAGGGTAGGGACACCTTGACCAATAGGATTAGTAGCAGAGAGACAAACCAAAAAAACCACAGCAGTTGAACTCAGCAAAAGCATAACCAAAGCATAAACAATAGAAATCCCATATAAGCAACATCAGCATTATTGAAAGAGTGTGCAACCAAATGACTAAACCATAAGTGCCACAACAAATAAATAGAAATTGCAGGAGCTGACTGAGAACCCAGCCATTCCAAGAATGATAGCAGTTGAACGCATGGGCAGCCATAGATGTAGTATCAAAGGTTTAATACTATCCTATTTTCTACTGCATCAAGCCAAGAGAATGAGAGGAAAACTGAACCAAGCCAATCTTCCTTACAATGCGTTGACTTAAGGCAAACTCAATCCTAAGTAGTTCAGTACCTATAGTGGCTCACATGTTTGAACAACAAGAACAAAAGAAAAAGTATCAATTAACTCTATATATGTGTCAAAGCAAAGAAATCAAAACCCAAACAAAAATCCTTGAGGTTAGTTAGCTAAATCATATTATGCGGTGCTTGAGGGCTTGACACTCATCTTTGTCTGCGGTATCAATTAACTCTATATATGTGTCAAAGCAAAGAAATCAGAACCCAAACAAAAATCCTTGAGGTTAGTTAGATAAATCATATTATGCGGTGCTTGAGTGCTTGACCACTCATCTTTGTCTTCGGCGTACTCCGATTATCATGAAGTCCGTTCTCAACTTTAAAAAGGGCAACTCTTCCACCATAAGCAGGGAATGACTTTCCAACGTCAATTTCTCAATTGGGCCATCATACAATTTAGTAAAATGAGAATCACCTTCCGTCACCAAGTGCTTACCATAAACTAACATGGATTGCTAAAATATTTTATTCGAGTGAATAATAAATAGGGAAATAAAGGGAAAAGGAACCAAATGGATCCATACCCAATTTATAATAGCCATGAACAGAGATTAAAAAGAAAAAGCCCATCCCACATATTGAATCCAACATTAACAACTGCGTTTTTTGTGACCATCCTTAAGTAGTTCATATTCTACGTTAAAATGTCACCTTCTTCTTCAACACTTGAATCTGTAAAAGCAAAGCCTCAGGTAGCAAGAACATTAATCCAACTTCTCTTTTTCTCTCTTTGAATAGCAAGAAAATTTCATTAATCTTTGGAATTGTTACAAAGACCAATAGGAACAAGAAATTTTTCATTAATCTTTAAAATTTCGTTCATCTAACGTCAATTTTTCATGGAAAACATAAAATCTACAATAATCTTCTCGCGCTTTCTGGGCAAACAATGGAGACCTATACACGTTATATTCTCTTTTCTAGAATGAAGCAAAAGAAAAGCCCAATATTCTTATCAGAATGAAAATGAAAAACTAGATTTATTAATCCATGTGAACCCCTATAGATCATAACCTTTCACAAATCAACGAGTGAATATTAGACCCTAACTATATTTAGGGAAGAATCAAGGAAAAGAACGAAGTGAACCTGGTTACGGCTTCTCCGTTCGACGGCTCTTTGCTTCAATTGGCGCAATAGGTCTCCATGATATGCTTCTTTCCGTGGAAGGAGGGATCGAGCAGAGAAAGGGTTTTTTATCAAGTATTAGCAAAATCGAATAAAAATAGCGGAGAAAGAACAAATCATGGAAGAACTCATGATTGAAACCCTTGCTCATGAAAGGAGAACTCGCGATTGAATGCATGACTAGACGCTTGATCATCCACTAGAAGCCAAAACCCTATTTCGCAAGAAAAGAGAAGGAAATCTGTGCACCCACGAATTTCCAAAGAAAATTTTCAAGGTCACGTGTGCTTTTGTGCTTTTAGGCGCTCAAAATTTGGTGGAACACTATAATAGGATTAATGAAATGCTGTTGATGCACTTCCGCTTCTCTCCGTGTCTTTCAATAAGCCGGAATGCTATTCATGCAACCTTACAATAGCTTTTATAAAAGAACACTATAAAAGTACGCTGTTGAAACCTATATTTGTTGTAGTGTTGTTTTTCGTCATTAATCAAATCCAAAGCCAAATACGCCTCAATCATAAGTATGGGGCGTAACCATCCCATGAACGAAACGATACCAATTAACCAACAATAATAAAAGGAATCCGAATACCTGACAAATTGTTTTAAAATGTGGAAGCGGTGAATAAAATATTAAACTAGGATGAGACACCCTAAGGAGGACCCACTAAAATAAATCTGCAAGCTACCGCCAGAGTCCTTGCCTAACTCCCAACTTGCCTAAAAAAGTAGATTGAATAAATCTATTAGCTGACAAGTTCATTGAATGGTGAAGCATGTATATTAAATAAAATTCTAAAGCTAGGCTAAAAATAGATTATCATATCAATAGATTTTGGCATACGAGTGTACAACAAATTAACTAACAAATAAAGTCAATGAATTATTTAACTAATAATAATTCTTAGTGGTGATCACAACATTACATTCATCAACAATGGAGAACCATAACCAAATAATACTATGGCCAACAAATATATATATATCTCAAGATTGAATCCATTATCGAACTTAGTGTCACTAGGGTTGGTAGCTTGTGGTACTTTTCCCTAAGACGATCCGGCGAATGAAAGCCATTGAGCATTAGGGTCACTGGCCTAACCGATCTCTTTCCTAATGGCCAGGGTCACCTACACGAACTAGCATAATTTTCCTGAACTTCCAAAAACAATGTTCCCATCAATATTCACCAAGTTCTCACCACCAAAAAATAATAATAATCAATTTCACCAAAAGTTCATCACATGCTAATTTATTTATAGAATAAAATAAAGGCATAAATGCTAATGGGCGCTAACTAGGACTGATTAAATAGGTCCCAAGAGCTACTTTAATGAGTACTACCTAGCAGACCAACACTGATTAAATGGGTCCCAAGAGCTACTTTAAAGAGTACTACCAGGCAGACCCAATGACAAATGACATAAGCAATAGTACCCTGGGGATTCTTTACACTTTTGACCTTAATTTTGAAAGTAATAACTAAACTAACATAAAACTAGTACTCGACCGGCACTTGCCCCTCTTTACAAAGTATCCTTTGAACTCGTTTTTGTACACAGCGTACAAGACTAAAATGTAGCACCCCAATTTTTGGATACGTTAATTAAATCATTTTCACTTGATTTATAATTCCAAAAATACTTTGAAGATCGTTAATCTCGAAAATAGAGTTTAACAGCGAACGTCTTAATATTCGAACTTCAAGGTAACATAATATGTTTCTTACAAAAATGTACGGAGTTAATGATTACATTTCTTGGAATTGAATGTACAGTATTAAAAGTAGATCAGAGCGACATCTAATAGTTTCTCCATGGTTTGACAAACTCCCCATCCTGGTCCGGGAGGTCTTCGGTGATGTACGGTTTCTCCAATTGGTTGTATTGCTCCTCCTTGGTACCTAGCGTTTTAAACGATGTGAGTCAATACTCAGTAGATAAAACCCTTACCCAGCCTACTAATCCCTTACTTTACAGCTAGCAGATAATACAATTGATAACAATTGAAGAACAAAATTAAATATAACATGTCATCATTTTCTTACAATCCATTCTCTTATGTGAATCTACGATCTTCTCCACAAGATTGATCCTCCCCCCAATCAGTAACTATGACCGTGTCATGGGCCAATCCCCCTTTGCCTATCCTGCGCGCGGGGCTTTAAAAGGATATATGCCATTTATAGCCATAACTAGGGCTGTCCTCCCCCCTTGCCTGTCCTGCACGCGGGGCTCTAAAAGGATATATGCCATTTATAGCCATAACTAGGGCTATCCACAGTCGGATTTTTTTCGGGTTGGATCGGGTTGTGTTGGACCCGACCCGACCTGAATGTTGTCGGATTGAATAAATGCCACCCAAACCCGACCGTGCAATTTGTCGAGCTCCAACCGAACTGTTGTCAGATTGAGTTGGTCGGGTTCAGTCAGATAATCGAATTGGGCCAGTTTTCTTTGGCCATTATTTGGGCCGGTTTTATTTTTCTGGGCCCTTTTTTTTTTAACTTCTTTAGTTATTTTGGGCTAGTTTTCCACCATTTCAGCAGGCCAAATGGCCCAACGATGAATATAAATATTTTGGGCCATGCCCCATAGCTCAATCCAAGGCTCCAAGCCTTGTTTTCCAGTTTCCACATTTCTCAATCCAAATTCCAAACACAGTTTGCATTGCAGATTTGCAAGCATAAAAGCACAACCACATAACCAAAAAAAAAACCCAACATTTCAGCTGGAAATGTTTTTCAGTTTTCCAGAGAGCACCAGAGCAGCTAGCTCTCAGCACTCTCCTCCCCTGTTTTCTCAGCAGTGACTCAGTAAGCACTGAACAGTCTGCAGTCACACACATTTCCAATTTCCACCACCACCACACGGTAAAAAAACAAAAATAAATTACAAAGAGCAGCCAGCTCTCTAGTCTCTACTCCCTAGTTTTTTCGGCAACCATACACAAACACAACCAATCAACAAGAAGTCAAAATATTTTCAGTTTTTCACCACCATATTACAAGTTCAGACAACCACCAAAACAAGTCTAAAATGATTAAAAGAAGTCCATAATAATTTAAATTAGCCAATAGTCCATACTCCATAGTGCTGCTACTCCCAACCCCATATTTCTCATGTCCGTTCAAAGTTCAAACCTGTTACATAGAAAGAAAAATTAGAAGACAATTAAAAACTTCATAGATTTTTTTGTTTTTTTGATAAGTAAAAACTTCAAAGATCATCAAATAACATCTGCTGCTATGTTTTACCAAGGTCCAAAGCCTCATCAATCCCAAAGAACTTGCATCATCAGTTTGTAAGAGTTCTGGAAAAAAAAAAAACACTTAATTCAATACAATACTAGAAAATGTTTTGACTGAATAGACCAGATCAATTAAATTGTAGACCAGATGGTCCAGATCAATTAAATTAAATTACCTCGTTCAAAATCTTCAACTTTATCCATAGCCTGTCGAAGAGAGATTGGAACCGTGCTTAAAAGCCAATTTTGGGTGCATACAAGAGTCTCAACCATTGACGGTGAGAGTGAACTCCGAAATGGATCAAGTACGCAACCACCCGTACTAAAAGCCGACTCGGAAGCAACAGTATACACGAGCATAGCTAATACATCACACGCTATTTTTGACAAAATTGGATACTTGTTGGAATTGTTCTTCCACCACACCAAGATATCAAAATCCGAATTGTCCCTACGTTCACATAAATCCCCCAATGCTTTTCTACCCCCGAGGAACAAACACTAGAATACTCCTCCTCCAAGTCAGTGTCAAATTCCATAGCTAAATTCAAGCGAGAATCACAATCCTCATTCTCCACTCTCGGCATTGGACTTGCACTAGACACATGTTGTCTAACTTCACCCTCTTTTGCATAAGAATCATACAACTAGTTCAAAACATCCTTCACTTTTTTCTCCATTTTCTCACCCTCCACCTTCCCTTTGGATTTTGTATAGCAAAACTTCACCAACCTTAACTTAAACCTGGGATCCACTGCCATTGCCACTGCCACATAAAGTAGGGGATTGAATTTCTCTTGATCCCCCCAATACCACTCCAATTTTCTTTTCATTTCAATTGCCATGGAAGACATATAAGGATCTCGGTTGGTGATTAATTCATCTATCTTTACTTGAACCTCATACAACTCCTGAAAGAACATATTGGATGTGACAAATAGAGAAGCCAAAAATTTCTTGGTTGCATCATAAGAAAGTTTTAAGAATGTAACAAACAAGCCACACTTCTTCCAATCAAGCTTGTTTGGGACAATTGGTTGTCTTGGAGTTTGGACACTAATCCTATGGCTGCCACCTAGGCCCTCCAACTCCAATGACAAATCCTCCTCACCTTCCTTTATGCCAAAAAATTTTATGAAACTACTAACTTCCTCCCCCATTCTTTGGAATGCCTTCTCAAACTTGATGGCTACTTCTAACATTAAGTAAGTGGAATTCCACCGAGTACACACATCAAGACACAATTTGTTTCGACTTAATTTTCTCCTTCTCCACACACTTGTTGAAACTTTGTGGAGAAGATCTCACATATCTCACAACATGACGAACACAGAGAATAGACTCACTAGTATCTTTCAACCCCTCAACAACAATAAGATTCAAAATATGTGCACAACATTGCATATGTATATACTCATGCTCCAAGACAATCCTTTTCCAATCCATTATTTTCCTTTTCAAGTCCTCAATAGCTATGGCGTTCGAACTTGCATTATCTACCGTCAAAGTAAAAATACCATGCATCAACATTCCACTCAAGCAACAATGACTCAATTTTTTTGCCTATGGTAACTCCCTTATGATCTTCAATTTGACAAAAGTTTAAGATTCTCTTTTGCAACTTCCAATCATCATCAATGAAGTTTGTAGTGAGACACATGTAGTTAAGATTTTGAATTGATGTCTATGTATCAATCGTGAGGCAAATCCTACGACCCTTCAAGAATTTTTTCAGTTTTCCCCTCTTATTTTTATGAATTGCACCAACCTCTCTAGTTATCGTGTGGCGAGAAACCAATGAGAACTTAGGTTGCATGACCTTACAAAACTTTCTGAATCCAATCCCCTCAATGAACCTAAAAGGTAGTTCATCAATGATGACCATTTCGACAAGAGCTCTCTTGCAATCGTCAAAAGAAAAAACATGAGTCACAACGTCGACACCGCCCCCGTCTAAGGGTCGAAATGAAAGGTTTTGTTGTCCATGTTGGTCTCTATTAGGATATGGTGGCAAGTGGGGAGGTAAGCTTTCAAATTACTAACGCCATATTTTTTTACTTTCAACCGCATATCGTTTATTGCAATACTTACACTGATCAGCCCATTTGGTTACCCCATCTTCTTTAATATCATTGAAGTGATCCCAATAAGGAGATCCATATCTTTTTCCAGGCTCTTTTTTGGGTTTAGGTGCTCAAGGTGGAACCTTTCTTTTCAGTCTATTTTCAGTATTTTGTCCAACTTCAACTACTGTATCATCTTGAACATCAATAACATCAGCATTCGTAGACACAGGAGGATTAGAATTACCTCCAAGTTCAACTTCTTCAACATCTACAACATCATCCTCAAGTTCCCCACCAAGCGTGAAATCAAAATTGCTTGAATCCATCACCTACAAACAAGTGTAATCAAGATCAATAAACTGCAATGCATATAGATATAGTGCTAAACCAGTCGAAATAAGAGAAAAAATTACCTTTACTGTTTTCTTTTGCTTTACCAGTCGAAATAGAATTATAAAATTAGCTTTAGTGCTACAGCCTACACCAGTTGAAAATAGAAGCACAAACTTTTTTTTTTTTTGCTTTATGCCTTTATCAGTCGAAAAATTAGCTACACCACTCGAAAAAAATCAGCCAAAAACTCACTGATCTACAGCCAAAAGGAAGGGGGGAAGGGGGAAATTAAGTGCTACACCAGTCAAAAATCGAAATAGAATCATAAACTCTTTTTTTTTTTGCTTTACGCCTTTATCAGTCAAAAATTTAGCTGCACCAATCAGAAAAAACCAGTAAAAAACTCACTGATCTATAGCCAAAAAGGGGGGGGGGAGGAGATGGGGGGGGAATTAAACAACGGGGTTTAATCGATTCAAGCCCTATCCATCCCAATCCAATACTCTATCAATTCATCATATCAAAATCACAGAGAAAATATTTTTGTAAAGCCCTATCACTATAACAATCGTATTCTCGACTCTCGTAGAGAAATTCACAGAGAGAGAGACACACACACCACTGAGGGTTCTTGCCTTCTTCAGTTCTTCCTCTTCGGGGATCGATTGAGACTTGAGAGAGAACGGGGACTGATCAATTGAGAGAGAAAAGGGAGACTACCGGACGAGTTGCGTCGGGAAACAAGGGGCTCGGCGTTGATTTGATGGCGGTGGGCATGGACGTAGGTGGTGGTACTGTTGAGGGTTGAGAGCAGATCTGGAGAGTGGAGAGGGGCAGGGCTGCGCGAAATGAAATGAACGTACTACGTAGGGTTTTTTTTTTCTTTTTATATGTGTATGTTTCGATCAGGTCGGGTTCACCTGAAACATTATATGGGCACCCAAAACCCGACCGACGGGATTAAAAATCCAACAAAGTCAACCCGAACCTAACCGAAAGAGGAAATCAGAACCGCCCGTCAGCAATTTTTCAGGTCGGGTCGGGTCGGGTTTCTGGACAGCCCTAGCCATAACAAGGGCACGATGACCTCTTGGAAGTGCCCATGGCGTACCACTAGTTAGGATTGCCGCAATCATTGAAATTGGGCCTCTGTTCGCACCCATTTCAACAATTCGATCCCGTAAACACCTATTAACACAAGATTGGGCCCCTATTCGCATTCACACCCATCCTCCTACAAGACTGGGCCCCTTTTCGCACCATCTTACTACAGGACTGGGCCCCTCTTCACACCCATCCTCCTACAAGACTATAACTTTCCGGTTCATCCATTTATCTAGCATGGTATGAATACTAACTTATACCAACCCATTGATTTATGCCCAATCTTATCAAACATAACATAACCGAAACTTTAAAGTTGATACAATAAGTAAATCATGTAGTAATGTCCAGGCATCAAATCAACTCATAAGGTAGTGAGAAAACATGTTTGACACTTAGGCTCCATTTGTTTCAACGTAAAATGTTTTCCCCAAAAATATTTTACTCATTTTCCGGTGTTTGGTTGGATGAATGACAAGTAAAACATTTTCAAGTGTAAAACAATTTCCCTTAATGGGCGTAAAATGACTTACCATGTAATTGGCTGTAAGTGGTTTTCATGATTCCTTTCCCGTCTTCCATGTGAAATTCCCGCAGCCAATTCCTATTGTTTCCCCTCTACTTTACCCACAGATGACAGAACACTCTCTCTCTCTCTCGCTCTCTCTCTCTCTCTCCAAAGTGCCCCACTACCTTAACAGGAGAACACAATCTCTCTCTCTATACTATTTTATCAATTTTGGGGATCAAATTTCACCATCTAAGCTCTCTCTCTCTCTCTACATTATTTTGTCGATTTCCGGAATCGAATTCCACCATCTTATCTAAGCCATCTCTCTCTCCCTCTATGCTATTTTGTCGACTTTTGAAAATATTTTTTATTTGTCAACCAAACACCGGAAAATAAAAGTTCAAAGTTTATTTTTGTGAAAAAACATTTTACATGGAAAATATTTTACGTCGTAAAACATTTTACATCGAAACAAACGGAGCCTTAAATTAACACGTAACATGTTAAGAATGCATATTCAGGGGTTCAGCCATGAATAACTTTTATAATATTAACACGTAACACTTAAATTGACACTTAAATCAGACGCTAGGTTCTGTGTTGCAGCCGCAATATTGAGACAGGTTCAGTGCAGAATTTTCTATCTTTTCGTTTGTGTGCATGGGGCCTTCTAGGGACCAAGGGTAAGGTCCAAAACACTTAAATATATATAGGAGAAGGTAGTTTAAGGGTTTATCTACCTTAGTTTTGGTTGCACGAGCTTAAAACACGAATGGAGCGTTTTCAGTAATTTGGGAGAAGACGACTGGACCGGAGGACTTCGGGGCTGCTTCCTTATGATTAGTTGATGGGTTTGGGATGCTTGAGGATGGTATTGAAGTTTGAAACCTCTAATTTGGTCGTAGCACGTCGTTACGATCGAAACCCACTTTCTTTCTCTCTCTAAACCTCCATAACCGAAACCTTAAATTTTCTCTCTTTCTTCCTTCTCTACTGACTTTCAAGTAGCGTTGGTGATGGGTATCAGTTTGTGGAGAGATTGGAGGCTATTTATAGGGGTAAGGAAGGGTAGAGGCCAAGTAAAGTTGAGAGAAAGAAAGAGAGAGTCACGGGATTGGGGGGAGAGAGAAATGGCTGTAAAGGGGGGTGGCAGAGGTGCAGGTGGTGAGGTGGTTGGATGGGGTGATGTCTTGGTGGCCAAGGTTGGCATGGGAGGGAGAGAGAGAGACTAGGGGAGAGGGAGAGGAAGAGAGGTGGCAGGGACAAAGTCCACAAAAGGGGCTAGGTTAGGAAGTTTCTATTTTTGGGTGGTGACTTGTGAGGTGGTGGTATCGTGGAGAGATAGAGAGAGAGAGAGAGAGAGAGAGAGATCATAGCAGAGAGAGGGACGGAGAAAGAGAGAGGTGGTGGGGTTGGTGATAGGGATGGGTATGGGATATATGTCTCGTACCCATTGAATGGTTCGGATCATCAAAATTCGATCGAACAATAGGAGGTTCTTAACTTAACTCAATAAGAGATCCCTTATTGGGAGGAGACTATATATATATATATATATATATAATAACTTTTATAATATATTAATGTTAACATTGCTTTATTTTATTATTTTTATTCGAAAAAAAGGGCCCAAAATTCAGTTTGTTACAACTAATCATATGTGCAAACTTATTATTGCTCTTACATTTCGTATGCGAAAATGAATTTTACACTTTCTTTCTTGATAATGACACTCTATTTTATTCTTTTTGAAGCTTTTTTTGTGTATTTTTACTAGAAGATAAGTTTTTTGGGGATTATTGGTTCTTCTCGACGAGAGAAATTAGAAAAGTAAAAAATTATGATCGAAACTTAAATTTTTGTTGAACAAAAACAAAAAATCAGTCAAAAGCTAGATTTTTCGTATTTATTCAAAAGAAATTAAGTTTTGATAATAATTTTTTACTTTTTCGATTCCACTCATGGAGAAGAATCAATAATCAACAAAAATTTGATACAAAGCTAACAAATGTGAAAATATTGAATAAAAATTAAAAAAATAAGACAAAACACCCTTAATAATGCTTATTATACCTTGCCATTTTGAAACTACACCACATTGAGTGGTGTGTTGAACTGTGTTCTTGATAATAATGCAAGTAGTGGACACTCTTTCTTAAACGATTTGTAAGTTGCAGTTAACTACCTTAAAATTATAAACGCACCACTCAAAGCATAGTGGTAGCAGTAAATAAAAAATATTTTATCTAGATATTGTGATAGCTGTAGAATAAATTTTTTTATTACTTGGGCAAAGTATTTGATAATTTTAATTTTGTACTGATGAAATAAATCAAAAGAAATAATAAGACATAGATAAAATTATTATTTTTTATTCGCTTAGACAAGAGGAGTGTGTGTGTGTGTGTGTGTATATATATATATATATATATATATATATAATAAAACAGAGCTGTGTTTGAATTCAAAAGACAATCAACGCTCTAAATTTATCTTCTCATCCTAGATAAATCTTCACCCTGTATTCTACAAAATGACGTTTTGGTAAATACTTCACCTTTTTTTGACAAACATAGAGCAGGTTCCCTGTGAGAATCCAAAATACGTAAAATACTCCCCCTGTCTCTTCTCTCACGAACTCATTAGAAAATCTCATCACACACACTCTCTCTCTTCGATTTCCAGACCCCCTCTCTCTCCGAATAAGGCCTCCCCCTCACGAAGCTCCGCCTCCACCCCCTCCCATCACGCAGGTTAGCCACCGCCTCGCTCTCCCTGCGCCGGCCAGATGAATAGTTACGGGTTATCAAAATTGCACGGCCATGACAGGAACGCGAAGAGGCAAATTAATTTTAATTGGTAATTATTGATAATTTTTTTTATCAAGAGGTATTTATTAATAATTTTTTTACCAAGAACGTTGATTCAGGCCCTTTACATTCCTAGAATGGGTATACTCCGATTGTATTGTTTTCGTTAACTAAGCTTTTGTTCCAGTACATTGATTCATGCCCTGTTCACATATTTAGTTGCAATATAGAATTAGACTAATTTGCACATACATTGCGTGTACCCAATTTGTAATCGGTATGTTAGTCTTCGGGCAAACCGGATGTTCCTTAGTTTAATGCATCCAAGGTGTCTGTAAAAATGCCTCATACAAATAAAATTGAGACTGTATATTAAATTGCTTTGTCATAGTTCATAGTGTTCCTTGAACGTGGGTCGGTTGAATTGCATAGTGTTCCTTGAGCTCCTAAATTTTCAAAGATATAATCGTAGAGATGCTATTAGCGTTATCTTTTTATTATTTGGCTCTTTAATCTTAAATGACATGATTGAGTTAAGATATAATCGTAGGGATGCTATTAGCGTTATTTTTTTTTATCATTCAGCTCTTTAATTTTAAATTACATGATCAAGTTACATTCAATTCAAACGGTAGTCTTCGGGCAAAAGTTTTCGACCGATGAAGAAGCAAACCGGAGTTACGGTGAAGCATTTGTCATGCAAATGTGTTAAGATTAAGGTATTTGTCAAGTAAACTCGTGAAAACTACGGAATCTTCCCAAAAAAAGTGTACCCATTGTCAATAAGTTTACTTTTTTTTCGTAAATTGATAACTTTTTTCCGTAAAGTCATCTACGAATTTCACAAGTTTTTCATAAAAACAGCTTTCCCTTTACCCTAGTCTAGCCAGAGTGCAAACCTAGCCATCTACGAATTGCTTTGTCATAGTTTTTCCTTTACCCTAGCCTATCCAAAGTCAGAGTTTTGGTATAAGCTCATATTCTTATTTCTAGGCATTTAAAGCCTAGCCAGAGTGCAAACTACTTGATGATAAGTGATATAGCCTCCTGTCCAATATTTTCTTCCCAATCTTGGTTTGTGATATTTTTTTTTGTTTGTCTTTTTGCATTAGGCAATAACTAGCAAAGGAAAGCCAACACGTGTTACCAATGGAGAAAAAGATTCATGGGTATCACCCTTTGACGTATCTTCTATCTTTATTTTGAAAAGAAAAATTGATAGTCAATTAGCTAAACGACATTCTAATTTCTTAAAGTTGCTTATACACGTATTTTAGGAACAATCCGGTAAAGATATATCAAAAGGAACACTTGCGCAACGTGCCCGACGAACGAAAACAAATTTTTAAGCAAACCACTGAAAGGCGATCGGAACAACACTCGCCGATAAATACAAGTGTACGTAAGACTCTTATTAATCAAAATCATGTTTGACTATCTACATCTTCTAACCATGTTTTTTTTTTTATGTAATTCTTTCTCAATTGTTGACTTTGTACGTAGAGATTCAACCTCTCCGAGATGGGAATATTAGAGCCGATGGGCGAGACCACCATGCCGTACATGTTCCCGAGGTAAGTCTCCATATAAATATAGAGTTTCTTGCAAACCTAATTAGTACCTGTAATGCAATTTATGTATTTCTGAACATGAGATACAAAAAATAGGGGCAATGGCTAAGGAAAGGAAGGCAACGTATGTAGGGAGTGGAAAGGAAAACTTTGAGGTATCACACGCTGACACAACACATGATAACACATGTCTTCTACCTTTCATTTGAAAAAAAAAATATTAGTCCTTAAGTAATATTGCTTCTCTCTTTAGCCAAAGGTTGGTAAAGAGATATCAAAATTAGCATTGGCACAACGTGCGCGACGGGAACGAGAACGAAACCTAAAGCAAAGCACTGCTCGACAATCAGAACAACACCTACTATGGGATACCAGGGTAAGACATTTTTGAATATAAACAATGACATGCAAAATGAAATTAAAAGCAACGAATATGATAGTCGATGCAACTGACTGAACTATTCGCTGGCTATTTATAGACACAACCTCTATACGAAATAAATATTGGGGCTACCCATGATGAGCACTGTGCCAACATTGGCAACAACGTCCGTATTCGTGAGGTATTCCTAAAGCACGCTCAACAAACTTTGTATGTTTTTTAGTCTTCAACTATATGGAGATTATTATTTTTTGTTCGATTAATTGTTCTAAAAGAAATCGTGCTTATCTGGGTTTGCACAAAAATCAGTAGCATGGAACCGCACACATGGATTTTCGCTCCCACAGGCATTAATAATTTCAAATGCCAAGAGAATTCGAATAAACCAATTTGCGTTTTGGGCCAATGTAAGATTTTCCACTACATGATTTCATGGTTAATATTTTGGCATCATTATATACCAATTTGCGTTTCACGTTATTGGCCACATTGAAAAAAAAATATGTTGAACACCTATGGATTGATTTATGCAATACATGCTATAACCAAGTTGAAGATCAGTACGGCAGGTTTATGTGTAATCATTGCGGCCGAGAAGATGTGCAGACTATAACCAGGGAATCAATCCACACATCTATAATGAGTAATACAACTTATATGTAACACATATAAAACGGTTGAAATTCGCATTTATTGTAGGTATAATGTAAAGATGGTCGTGAAAGACTCCAATGGCTCAATGGAAACTCTTGGTAAATGATACGAAGGTAGAATTAATCTTTCTATGTGTCCCCTCATATCTGAAGAAATTAATGTTAAAGGTAAATACTAAAAAGTTATATCGATATAATAAAATAGAGCTGTGTTTGAAATAATAATATAGTAATACCTTTATTTGTGATGTTCTGCCAGGATAATGGGATGCAAATGCTCAAAGACTATATTTCTCAATTTTATTCAATATTATGAATGCCTATACGTGTTTATTATTCCTGCTCCAAAATTTTGATGCCTTGACCATTGTGCACCTGTGGTGACTTTTGTATTAAAAGTTGATTGGTCAGAAGAGTGTTGGCACATTTTCAAAGGTAATAAACGATTAAAATTATTGTACGGGTGATAAGTTGTCCTTTTAATTTCATTACCAGTTCATATTTATTTGCAATGAATTCAATAATTCTTAATTTTATTTATGAAGGAAAGTCGAAAACTGGCAAAGAGACAATGGATTCGTCGTGATAAGCGCTTTGTTAAGACATTGCGAATTTCATAATGACATTTTATTTGTTAGGTTAAGTTTTAAAAAAATATATTTGGTTTGACAGTAGTTAATTTTTATTACGTATGTTGGGTGATTTATAGATTTTGGGAATTGTGTAAAACTTGAATATTATTTGCACATGGATTTGTCCTGCACATATACCAAAGTTTAGTTTGTTCCTACCCATTTTTCTCAACATGTCTTCCTTTTGCTCATTGTTCAACAAAGTAGCTTAAGTTGTATTCTAAATATGTTGCGCCGTGCCTTCAGGAAGGCACGAACATTCGCGTGTGTGTGTGTGTGTGTATATATATATATATATATAAGTCAGATGTTACAATAATGTTAAAAATAATAAGTTAAATATATCATTTTTTTTTTCAACAGGAATCAAAATATGAATAAGAAAAAAATAATTTTGACCTACCCCTTACATTGCTTCTCCCATTGGACTGGCTTGTGAGATGGACTAGTTTGAGAGAGGGGGAAAGGAGAGGGGAGAGTCATTATTTAGTGGTTTACTTTCTCCTAAGGTTTTATGTTCAAAACCTCTTAGGTGCTATCAAATTTTTTGGAGTTAGTCTATGCAAAGTTTTGCTCCAACTTTAATTAGGACTCTCGCAAGTGATAGTGGAATTAATCTTCCAAGATTAGTCGAGGTATGCGAAGACTGACCAAGACATCTAAGTCATCAAAAAAGAAATACAAAAGTGGTTTCAGGTGTTAGAAGTTAGAAAATGTTTTTTTTTTTTAAACCTTTTAATCTCATTTGTACATTGAAAAAGGCCGATACGTTGCCTTAGGGCAAAATTGTCACTTACAAATTACTTTGTAAAGAGCAGGAGCTGCCCTTTCTACTTTGAGTAGAAAGTACAACTCATTAACTGCTCTCTCTTTTAAAGTAAAAAAAAGCAAAGAGTTTTTTCATAGAAAAATGCAAATTCAAGAACATTCTGTGCAACCATGCGCCCAATAGCCGGACCGAATTATAAACAGTTAGGAGTTTTCAAATGACATTCATATAAATTTTTTAACATAATAATTTTAAGGGACACGGGAAACTTTCGAAAGTACGTAACATACTTAACCACTCATTTGAATCCAAAGGTAATACAACCCTCAAACAAGCAAAAGAGACTAACCTGTACAAATACAATATATATACGAAAAAAACTAACTAATCCCGAAATGACATAATCTAACACTGTAATGCAAAAAGCCTAATCTAAGTGACTACCAAACCCTTTTTAACCCAGGCTTCGACAACTGAAAAACCCAAATCCAAAATCATAATGCCACTACTGTATGCCAATGCCCATTCTCCCAAATTTCCTACAGCTACTCTACTTCAAGCCACCACCCAACAAAATTAACAATAAACTAAGATAAGTAGCAACAACAACAGAATTTATGTAGTCTCCAATAATTGAGGGTATGGGTGGGAAAAGATTGGAGACAGACCTAACTTGTAACATCTCTAATTTCTAGGGGAATTTTTTCTTTTTTTTTTGAAAGAAAAATTAAAAATTAAAAAATTCTTTTAGTTAATTCTTGGTTTTGCTCGGTAAATTTCTTTTCTTTCCATCCGTCTTTAATTCATTATTATAATATCTCTGATTTTTGTTAAATAAAAATTTCGTTAACTATTGAAAAATCATTTTCAATTACTTGGATTGCTTTTAAAATTCCTTTTTAATTTCTAATAATCCGTCATAATTAAATTCTAGACTTATAAATCAACGTTTTTTCATATAAAATTAGCTAGTCATTTCCTAAGGACAAAGGGACTTATTTATACCCTTGCATATTTACTTGTGTCTAGAAGTAATTTATAAATTCTTATTTCTTGGCTAGAAATCCTACTTAGCAAGTATAAGTTAGTTTCTGACCAATTAGTTGGAGAAACCTAATTACCATTTCAACTTAGTTACATCCTCCTAACCCTAGATGAACCTTTTCAACCATCCTTGAACCACATGAACCTTCCAAACTTTTTTTAAAACTCTAATTTTTCCTAGAAAGTCTACCTCACTCATTAGAAGGCTATTTCACACATTTTGGAAACCTTTAATAATATTTTTTTCATTGAATGGTCTCTTCAATGTAAGCCATCATCACTTCCTTTCTCCTTTCTACAAGTAACCTTGGCATGCATATATATCACCCTAAAATTTCCTAGAAAGACTACTTTGAAGCCTTATTCATTCTTTTTGTATTGACAAGTCATTTTTATAAGCCAAAGCCAACCCTTTAATCATTTCACTTTCCATTGACTTGTCATTTTCCCCACTCATGTCAATCAAGCCCATCATAATGCTTTCTTAGTCAAACAAATCATTTTCCTAGAAAGTGCATTGTTTTTCCCCTCCATTGAAAGATCACTTTCAAGGAGACATTTCTTCCAAACCCTAGTTGAACCTTTCAACTTAAGGAAATAATCATTTTGCTTCCATAAGTAGTATTCCTAGACTTTTCATGCATGCATGCCTAGAAATATTAGACTTGAACCTAATTACTCTTTAAGAATAACTTTCCTAGATTTCTTATAGGTGTACATGTATGCAAGACTAGAGTTAGCATTTCCTAGATTATTGTAGGTATTCATGCATGCAAACCTAGACTTAGACCTAGAAACAAAAGAAAAAAAAAGAAAGAGAGAGGGAATTTCAGCTAGGAGAGAGGGAGAGGGATGATCATTGTCTTCTACTCAAATGTGTAAGACAAGTAAGCCATTTTAGGCTACTTTAAACATAATCCTAGCCATTTATTTTTTTCTTTCTTGCAAGCAAACCCTCCTAGACAAGACAAGGCCAAAACCCTTCGTGATAGCCTAGAAGCCTTCCAACTTTTATCTTACTTGACCAACTAAGCTAACCCAAGCCTTCAAGCAACCTCAGCCATGATTTCCTAGCCTTCATGTTTAAAGTTAATAAGTAGCATAGCCATCATTTTTACTTTGTGTACAAGACTAACAATTAGCTAGGGTAATAAGAACCTAGAAAGTAACTTAAAGGCTACCTTAGAATGTCATGATTCTTACCTTGTATGCAAGACTTGCCAAAATAGGTCTTAATCACCTAAGTTTTAGCCTTAAACCTTCATGAATGCCTAAGGTTAACCTAGGAAGCCAAAGGCAAGGATATGCCATGATAAAAGGTGAGATTAGACAACATATGATGGAAACAAATCGATCGATCGATCGAGAGAGAGAGAGAGAGAGAGATTCGGCATAAAGAGGAGAGGAGGAGCTTCATTTTTCCTATAAATAGAACCCTTGTCCAAGCTTCCAACTCACACCTTCAATCTTCCCACTTCTCTCTCTAGAAACCTTGTGTTCGTTCTTTGTTCTTACTTTGTTCTTGAGTTCTTCAAGAAACTCAACCCAAGGCCGCCACTAAACCAACACTCGACCACCCTCTCGATCCAAAAAGTTTAGTAGTTTAGTCAAGATTTAGTATCGAGAGAAAAAAAAAAGTCATTTCTTTTCTCTTTCGAAGCTACCGTAAGCTTACCGTAAGAAGTGACTTCATTCGATAGCAACATTCACCTTCCGTAAGCTGATATATTTTCTTTTCCGTAGCCATACCATCCACCAAGAAGAACGGTAGAATATTTCTACTCACTTTCTGTAGTAAAAACAGTAAAAACTTTAGTTATATTTTCTTTTTGTGTTTGAAAATGCAAGTTAAGTTAAAGTACTAAAAATAGCAAGCAAGCTTATTTTACTAAAATTTCGAAATGAAATATGATCATAATGAATATCTCGACTTTTATTCTGGAAAATATATGTGGTTTTGAACTTCCCAAAAAGAAAGAAAGAACAGATTTTTGAAATGTAAGAAATAATAGTTTGATTGGTAGCATGGTCAGCAGATTTCACTTGAAAGAGGTAATGAGCATATATACATGTTTTTAGTTCTTAATTTACTTGTCTTAATTTTGAGTTATGTGTATATCTTGTTGAATTTATAGATTAGTCGATGGATTATGCACGAAAAATACCATAGAGTTGGATGATCTTGTTATTTTAATTATTCTAGTTTAGTTTCAAGATTACGATCAATGATGCATGTTTATGAGACACTATATATAGTGTTCTTATGTGGAAAGTCCGACTGCAGAGTCCTGACATGAAAACGAGACACAAAAATCAAGAAAATCTAGAAACGTGACACATAGGGTGTTAATAATAAAAAGACGTGTGTAAAAAATATATATATATAATGTGGCCGGACTTAGTAGCCCATTGTGCGGTGTGTGTGTATGCACGCGCCAATGGGAACCCGAGACGACAGAACCATTGTGAGGATACTCGGGAGCCCAAAACAACGGAACTGTGGTTGGGTGTGTAAAAATGATTTTGGTGTTGAAAATGAAAAGACGTGTTTTAAAAAGAAAATATTTTTGAAACCACAATGTGGCCGGACTTAGTAGCCCGTTGTGCGGTGTGTGTGTGTGCGCCAATGGAAACTTGAGATGGTAGAACCATTGTGAGGTTACTTGGGAGCCCGGAACAGCGGAACCGAGGTTAGGTATGTAAAAATGATTTTGGTGTTGAAAGGACGTGTTTAAAAAAAATAAAAATGTTTTTGAAACCACAATGTGGCCAGACTTAGTAGCCCATTGTGTGTGTGCGCGTGTCAATGGGAACCCGAGACGGCGGAAGCATTGTGAGGATACTCAAGAGCCCGGAACGGCAGAACTGAGGTTGGGTGTGTGGCTTGGTTATCCGCAGAGATGAGCCAATTGAAATTATATGCCAATAGGAACCCAAAACGGCGGAACCATTGGGAGGATACCTGGGAGCCCAGCACAGCGGAACCGAGGTTGGGTGTGTAAAAACGATTTTGGAAATGTTTATTTGGAAAAAGAAAAGTGAAAATGATGACATGGTCTACGAAAATATTGCGTAGGAGAAATTCTGATTACACGGACACTGATGCCAGTTGAATAGTGAATGTGCATGTGTTATTGTTGCTAACTGCTTATTTGGAAGTTGTTGAATATGCATGTGGTATTTAGAAATCGCTGAATTTACATGAGCTAATATGCTACTTTTATGCCCTGTTGTTTATAATTATGGGTTAGCGAGTATGAGATTATTCTTCTAAGCTTTTGTAACTCACAGTGTTACTATTGTAACCCTAACATATTATACTGAGGGCGACACTGGTATAATGTGTCAGATTTTGTAGATGAGCAAGGTGAGCTCTACACTTTGGAGGCTTTCGGAGCTGAGACGCTAGCTAGGATGGAGGAGCAGGTGGAGTAGTAGATAGGAACCCTAATTTCCCTCCTTTTGTTGAATAAATGTACTCTTGTAAAAATTATGATGTAATAACAAGCCAGACTCCATTTAGGTTTTCAATAAAAATGTCACGCCCTCAATTTTCGACATAAATAATAATAACATTTGATAATTAAAATTCTCACTGGAGTTACAATTAATAACCCAAAGATAATTCAGTTCTCAATTCCACAAACTTGCCCAAAAAAATTACAAAGTTCCACAATAGAAAATACAATACCATGTAGTTTAATTTACGAAGAGAGACAAGTATCCTCCAAAAAAATAGCTTTAATCGGTAACAACAGCATGAACTCCAAGCATTCCATGACAATGACCTGCAATGTACCTGAAAATGATAGGTTGAGTTACACTAGCCCAGTAGAGAAATCTATACCCAAGTTATAAGAAAATATGTCGAGTTATGCAACTAAAGTGAATGAATATAAACAGATATGCCCAAGGTTTATATGGCTATCGACAAGCAACTCACTATGGCTAAAGGATTCTAGACAATCCTATATGTAACACCTATCATCTCACACGTCATACCAGTGCCACAAACGTTCCCACATCAATCTCAGATAATTAACTTTTGGTTTCTCAACCGATTCATCACATCAAGTGTGTTTCCACATTCATTCCCATTTCACAATTGTTCACATTCCTCGATTTATCAACAAATCTCCTTTCTCATTCTCATTTGTCATCAAAAACTCTTTTTCCGATAATCTCATATCATAACATCCAAGATTTTCGCATGTATCGCTCGTTTCCGGTCATCTCACTGAATGTCCATGGTGATACCCGTTTATTTGCGTGATTCCGGTCGTCTCACCGAATGTCCATGGTGATACCCGTAGTGTCAATTCCGGTCGTCTCACCACCTCGTGGTGATACCCGTAGTGTCAAGTTTTCGCTGTGTCTGTATCCTCAAACAGTCATTCATATCTCATTATGCTACAAACCATCAACCGTCACATACACCAACAAATAGATAAGCACACACATTTCCATTAAGTATATCACCATAACCTACACAACATACTGAACTCATAAGTAACATTACGACTCGCTAACCACTAGCCTCTTTACTAGAATCTCATAAAACGAGAGCTCAAGGAGTTTAGAGTAATCAACGAGATGAAATCAAAAGGATACGAGTTACTAAGTTACCTTTCGGATCACTAGCCAAACTCACGACTACCCATCACGCTCACCACAACACCTCATATAACCTACGGTACACCTAAACAACCTTACGGTTCATTTTCCATTTACGACGGTACTAAGATTACCTTTAACGAGTATCGAAAGGATTAGAACAATTAACGAAATCGACGAATGATCAACAAGATTCAAAAACAGTTTTCTGAGTCATTGGTACCAATACCTCAAAAAGTAGGTATCGGTATCAAACCATTCCAGTGAGCAATCCAAGTCAAGGTATTGGTACCTCAAAAATTAGGTATCGGTACCAAAGGTACCAGTACCTCAAAAATGTGGTATCGGTACCACGACAATCCAATAAGCAATCAAAAAAAATGTATTGGTACCTCAAAAACTAGGTATCGGTACCAAAGGTACCGGCACCTCAAAAATGTGGTATCGGTACCACTGCGTTACAGCGGGCGATTTTGCAGAAATCCCTAAAACAAGCACAAACTCAAAATCCAACAATTTAAGGCACGATTTAGGCACATAATCATCACATAAACTCATAACAAGAGTAAGAAATCCCTACCTCAAGTCAATAATCGAAACCCACGCGATTTGAGCAAGCCCTAGACTCCGAAAACTTCAAAATCAACCGAATCTCCTCCTCCGAGCAAAACCCACGAAATTTCAAGCTCGACAACGAGAATGGATGAAGGATTGGAGGTTATTTGCCATGGGTTTTGAATAATGGTTGGAGTTGTGAGTGTTGGAGAGGGAGAGAGAGAGACTACCGAGAGAGAGGGAGAGCCGAGAGAGATAGATCGGGAGAAGAGAGAGAGTGAGATGGGAGAATTTAATCTCCTACACACACACCTACACTTATATACTAACACCCACACAAATCACACTTGCACTCCCTCGAATATCAATCCTAACACATTAACCCCAAATCAAATAAATTCAAGAAATTTCATATTTTCCTCAATTTCTAACATTTATAAAACTTTTAAATAATATCCGAAAAATACGGGTCCTTTCAAAAAATGTTTATTTAACGTTCCCAAAATTCGGGGTGTTACATAACCTTTGACAATATCACAAAGTGGCGGCTCTTAGAATACCACTAAAACAGTGGCCCCCATATAACTGTTTTGCTGCGAAATCATGCTCCCAAATCAAAGCAAAATGATATTAAAGAGGGCAAGCCTAGAAACCCAATTCAATTTTTGTGCACATTATCATGCTTCCTTCATTGATAGTCAATTAAGGGAAACATGGTAATGTGCAATTCCAATCACCCAAACCACCACCCACACTATAGACACCTCCCAAACGGGGCATCGCCATACGGATTTATCATCGTTTGTTTGTTTGCTTTCCACTTCATAAACCAAGATCATGGATATTCCCATGGCTATGAGCATCGCCACACGATAACGGTTATCATCAAAATAGAGTCTCCACCTAATTTATAAAATTAGGAAAAACAAATAGAGATTCCGGGTATGGGAACCAAAAGTACAATGAATAGATTGTTGTATTCTAAGTTTCTGTGATTTTGTTGTTTCAAGTGCTGATGCTTGTTGTTTTTGTTAAGATTTAAGAATGATTCATTAATTTTGTTGTTTTAACTGCAGAGGATCCCATTTTGCTTAGCGAATCTGGTGTAGGATCCCATTTTGCTTACAGAATCGGGTGTAGGACAACTTCTCTCATTTTGCTTAGCTATAATAGCTCAAATGCCTCTTTAAAGGAACTGCAGAGGATCCCATAGTTCACAAAGGAGTAAAACTGATAGCCGGTGGGGTTGGACCTGAAATTGGGGAAAAGTATTAGTCATGTGCTCATGTCTATTCCTTGGTCAAGCACAAATACTACATTAATAACCACATTTGGCCCTTCTCATCTGTTCGGCTTTGTCCCACTAATCCTTGGTGGGGCGGTAGTTACTACGGCTCTTTGGTCCTTTTTAGAATCCACCGCGGGTCTGGAGTCCCTGTGGTCACGCCCAGGAAAGGGTTGCTATGCCCGGTCACCCCCTCCTCCACCCTTTTTAGCTTAGCAAAAAAAAAAACATTTGGGGGCTTGGGATTCGATGTCCCAGTTCACTGTCCCCTCTCCCTATCCCCATCACCAAAACTGGACGGACACCTGATCCCCTAGGGCATGCCTGGATAAAACCCCTTCGTGATCAGCTAGTGAGTTCTAATGAACTCGGAGAAAAATCAAATATAAATTAGAGATGTGATTTTGACACTGCATTTTTAGGCAATGACATTCATCTTTTAATTTTGTTTTTTCACATAATCAACACACAAAGACTATTAATTTATTTAAAAAAAGGACGGTCAGAGTGTTAAGATTTCCATTAGAATAATCCATAGATGAACTAGTAGTAATATAAATCTCGCTTAGTCTGCCTTATGGGACTTTTAAGTACTAATAATAATCAATGATTTCAAGCCCCGTTCCAGTTTTAGATATAAGTACTTATTTTTTGAAAATAGCTTATTTTTTGAATGAAAGGTGATATATTATGAGATAGTGACCTGTCTTGAGATGCGGAAATAAGTACTTATTTTTTAAAAAGAAAATATGGAACACACCTCTCTCTCTCCATCATGGACTATTTCATATAGATTTAGAGCGGACTGCCCGGTTTGTCCAGGACCCACCCTCAAGCTTTTCAATGCCCATACATATGAAAGGAAGAAGTTTTAATTAAATATTCAGATTCGTAAGTTTGTACACTTCTTTGTTTGAATGTGTTAGTAGCAAAAGTTTATATATGATCTAATTTCTCTTCCATTGAACATTGACTATAACTTATTATCATTACGAAGGGGACAAATATTAAAGAATTAATGTAGCAGTCACATAAAAAATTGTATTGAATAAATGAAGCATTTGGAACAGTTCCACCATGATTTAGCTTCTTTTTTTTTTTTAAAGAAAATCAGCTTGAAACAAAAAAAAGAAGATCACCGAATGCATAGCCTACAAAAGGCATACCTCAAGAGGAAAGAAAACAAGAAAAAATTTGACCAGAGCCAGGAGGCTACTAGGGAATGATAATAACCTAACCTAGTTAAGTATTTGGGGTTTTTACATGTAAGTCCAGAAAAAAAAAAAACAAAACAAAACAAAACAAAAATGCACCATTAAGTATTTTTAGAATATTTTTTCAAAATTACCCCTATAAAAGTGTTTAAACCACTAAAATGTGCCTAAACCCTAGGGTACCCTATGAAAGTGCCTAAAATCCTAAACTCTATGAAAGCTCCTAAACCACTAAAACTCTATAATAGGAAAGTGCACCCTAAAATCCTATGAAAGTGCCTAAACCCTAGGGTACCCTACTCTAGCCCTAGGATAGCGTAGGGTACCCTAGGGCCAGGATAAGGTAGGGGTACCCTAGCCCTGTAGGGTACCCTATCCTATGATAGGAAAAAAAATCCTAAAGTATGAAATTGTATTTATTGAAGAATAAAAGGATAATCGAAAAAATCCTAAAGTATGAAATTGTGTTTATTGAAAATAAAAGGATAATCTTCATAATGTGATCGTCCTTAGAGGTAAATAAAAACTGAGTTCATCTTTAATGAGAATTAACATGCACTTTTTTATCCTTCAAGTTAATTTTTGTTAGAACGCTGAAATAGGAGGATGGCCAAGGCCCATCAACTCCTTAGAACACACAACCAGTTTTCAACCTAATTGGATAGGCCTTCAAACGCTGATGGATGAGGTTGAAAATGTCCGAGAAGAATGGATCAACACAATGACACAACTGGAAATAAACTTTAAGAACCAATTGAAGACTCAAATCCCATAGTCAATAAATGTCTGCTGAATGGAATGATTTCAACCTTCTATCAACTTAGTTCTCCACTTCCACCACTCATAGTTCAGCTCTAGCAAAAACAAACTAAATACGCAACTGTCAATCCTTCTCAATAACTTGCAGAAAATCATCAAGCACCAAAACAACGTGCCGATTTCCTCGCAAGTCCATCAAATCAAATCACTCCACAACTCAAATCATTCAACAAATTAAAACCCTTAGAGGACTTCAAGTTCAATCTCTTATTGTTTGAAGGATTTCTTCACAGTTCTCTCAAGATCAAGCTTTCTTCGAACTTTGTTCTTCAGTTTTCTCAACTTGAAGATTTGAAAAAAGTTACCGTTGGTGCGATTCAATAACAAGCATTCAAGCCGTTGGAACGTTATCAACTCCGAAGATCGAATCAAAGGATTTTGTTCTTTTCTTTTTTAAAAGAACATTTATTAGAGAATTGTATCCATTTCTTTTAAATCAATAAAATTGTATTTTGTGCATCGTTTTCGCGTTCTTTATTGCAAGACTCGAATTTGCATGTTACAATGAGTATTTAAATATCCATCCTCAGATCTCACCTCACGTAAGTATTCATCCTGCCCAATTTTTAGGGTTATATTTTCATCTTTTCAGAGTGTGAATTACCTCACATAAGTATTTATCCCTGTGTTTTTTTTTTTGCCGATTTCTCGCCGGTACCCTTAAAATCATGTTCTGATCACATTGAGTGGCTCGGATCATCGAAATTTGATCGGAAAAGGCGAGGTGCGAACGGTGTGGAAGGGAAGAGGTTTGGACTTGATCCTGACTGTTTATATATATATATATATATATAGACACACACACACACACACACACAGAAATCTTCAAGTAAGGACCTTAAATGCGGACCTCCCCATTTCTCACCTTTCCCGATCTGATTTTGATGATCTGAGCCGCTCAATGTATTCGAAATGTGATTTTAAGGGTACCCGCAAGAAATTGTCAAAAAAAAATGACCGGAAATGGCTTGATTTGAGCAGTTTTTATTTGAACCGTTAAATAAAAAACAAACAAAAACTGCTCGGATGAAGCCCTTCTCGGTCTTTTTTTTTGCTAATTTCTCGC
>BPLS01000467.1:335507-392187 GCA_019656275.1 Rhododendron kiyosumense | reverse complement strand
TGAAAAATAATCCCCCTTCTATATGATGCATCCAAACGGGCCCTTATAGGCATAACGAAACCGTAACAAGGCATAACCAAACCAATAAAAAGCATAACACAACCAACGGACGAGATTGTGCCACACCACAAGTTTGACCAAAAGTGACCGGTCAAAGGGGTAACCTCAACCGGTCAAAAACTTGGGTATAACAAAAACCATTAAATGGCATAACAAAAAACCCAAAAAGGCATAACTCCAAAATTTGAAGGTGTAACATGAGTATAACATTTCCCAAACTCGTATAACATAAACCGGAAATGGAGTAACAAAACCATTAAATGGAATAACTGTTGAGTTATGACATAATTGGCATACTAGAAACCATTAAAAAGATAACCAATAACCAAGGATGGCATAACTAGAACCGTAAAAGGAAAAAGGCATAACAATACCACAAATGAGCATAACAATAACCATTAAAAGACATGACCGTAGCCACTAAAAGCATAACAGTACAGACCTGTCCCCACCTGTCCCCCCACCTATCGCTTTCTATCTCCCAGGCCCAACTGTATTTTTTTCCTAATTAATTTCTTCATTTGAAAATGTCTAACCTAACCGTGGTTTAGGGGAAATGGGAAACAATTTTAAAATGTAAATGTGTTTTGCGATTATGTCAATCAGTAAAATGTAACAGACCTCAATAAATCATTTATTTTAATAATCAAGGCCGTTGATTGGTTGTTATTGGTTATTTAGTTGTTTTTGAAAATTTTGGGCTCCATCCGATTTATTCTGGTTTATGAAGCTCTTTGATTTGTACAAAAATTCAACATAAAAATGAAAACTTATGTCCGATAAAACTTGTAACGATAAGCAATTTACTGTATTTTTGGCAGAAATGATGTAATCTCTCTTACGCACGAGATAGATGGTTCTGATTTTGAAGAAATAGATAAAGCGGTCATCGAGTTGTGAACTATAGGACTTTAATACCTACGTAAGCATATAATGTGTTCCGATCATGTGGTTGCCGACATTTGATTATCATAGAAGTTGGTGACAAACATAGAATCGATAGGATGTGCAATATTAACAGTTTAGATTGATCATCAAGAAAAAATATTGAACAGCTTCCTTTAAAATTTATGCGTTGAACTTTATTGTTTCTAACTAAGGTCTTGTGCTTTTATATAATGTACAATACTCATACGATCACAACACAATCACGACGATCAATACTGTCCATTTTGTTTTGGCCAAACGTGTTTTAATTGTTCTCGTAAATTTTTAGGCCTACCGGGTTTAGAATACCATTTTATTAGGACGTAGATTTATTATTAGAATGACATTTTACATCTGATCAAGTATGTATTGATAAGAGATTTAATTCATTTTTGGTAGAAGTATTCAAATCTTTGTTACGTAAAACATAGAGGGTCCCAATTCGAAAAAAATAGCCAAGTCGGCTGATGATTGGTGCAGTATGGGAATTTAACGCTTTTGGAAGCACCAAATGTGTTCCGATTATGTGGTTGGCGACATCTGATTATCACCAAATTTGGTGACAATAATTAAATCAACAATATGTTGAATCTCATCGGTTTAGATCAAGCATTTGAACCAATGCGAAGATCAGGGCAAAAAACGTTGCAGTAAACCCAACAAGTCTTCGGGCGTTGGGCAACCCAACCTCCAAGTATGTAATAAAATATTAATTTATCGCCCCGCCCCTTGCTTAGAAATTTTTCTGGTCCAGCGGAAAAGTTGTATGTCTCAATGGTGCACACCCACGTTCGAGTCACAGGGCGTGGGATTTCCCTTTGTCATTTTTAATTTCTTCTTTATCTCTCTCCAAATTTTTTTTTTTAAACGGTTTTGCTAATGGGCGAACGATAATATCAACATAATTAAACAAATTCGGCTATCAATATAAATCTCATGGATATTAATATACTTTCATAAATATCAATACATCTTTCTCAAATATCAATGCACGTTTTTACTTATTACCCTACACCCTTTTGGGCGGATATTAGCATATTCCTATTTTAAAAAATAGTACTACTATCAACTTAGAGCATTCACAGTGGAATAATTAAAACCAAAATGTTGCTAAGGTTAGCAATGTTTCCTTAAAAAAGTGCTCACATATTAAATAAGTACATATTTTTTCAGAAGGTGTTCTAGAACAAGCCTAATAAGTCCAGGTGAATCCCAATAAATTTGAAATCACCTCTACAAAATTGAACCACGTGGACTATCCCCGTCCAAGTTGAGGGAGAAAAGGTTTTCGTCCAAGTTGAGGGAGAAAAAGGTTTTCGTTCCCCCTAAAAGTTTTCCTCAAATGACTCACCCTCAATCTTCCTCAGCGCACCACATGTTCTGTCCTCTACTCCTAACCCATCAATCTTCCCTAGCACACCACCGAGTCCCTCCTCTAACCCCTCAATCTTCCCCAGCACATCAGCAACTGGGTTGTGTCCTCTCCAGTCTCCACAGTTTCCACAGTCCAGACGCCTCACCGCCATCACCATCCACGCGACGGGGCCACCATCCGCAGGACACAGCGACCATCCGCCATCGTCACCAGCTCCACACAAGTGATTTCGCTGAAGTTCTATGTACCTAACTGAAGATCAGGCAAAGAATTCCCCAAAACCTCAACCCTCCACACCATCGACCGCTTTGAACTGTCCACAGCCCCCACCGACATCACCAAGGAGACGAGTCTAGCATCTGCATCTGGTAAGTAAGTCGGCGTGTTCCTATTTTTTAAACCATGCATCATGTAATATTGTCCCTCTATGTATCTGCATCTGTCAGGTAAGTCGGCGTGTTCCCTCTATGTATCTGCATCTGCCAGGTAAGTCGGCATGTTCCTATTTTTGAAACCATGCATCATGTAATATTGTCCCTCTATGTTGTTCATTCTGTAATGTGTAATGGACCAATTTTGTATTTCTTCCATGTGACCCGAGTCTTAGTTGTAAGACGTGGAAGGTTTAAACAACATTATTGTTTGTTTTATTTGTGACCCATTTGAAAAGGGTTATAAACTTGGCATCATAATGATTTGAAGCACGGATTTTGGTTATTGTAGATGTACAAAGTTTTCATGGATGTTAGTAGAAAAAAAATGGTAGAATTTGTCCTTAGTTATCGCACAGATTTGGTTATGATTTTGATTGTTGATTTATAAGGACATGGCGTGCAACCCTTTGAAATGAGAAACCATAGATGATTGTGTTTGAAATTATGTGGTTGTTGTACCATAATGCACTGTGGTTTTGGAGCGATTGATTTATGTACTTAGTTATTAGTGTGAAGGGTATGAAGACGGTAGGCATGAATGAAAGCAACACAAATTGGTAGCCCATATGAAGGTTACTCTGGATTATAAGTTTATTAGGTGAAACAATAAGAATGAGAAACATAACTAACAAACAAACAAACAAACTATTTGTTGCTGCATTTGTTGGTAAAATGAGTAGTGAAGTTGTAATAGATTAGCATAAGAACAGGAAAATGTGATTTATTAAGAGATATTCATAATGATTTGTTATATACAATTACACTTAGTACCATTGGCTTCTCATTAAGGCGGCCCGTAACATTAGTTAGAAGGATGTTTAATCTGTCAATCATTAGTTATTGGTAGCACTTCTAGCATGTCCTATTGTACTTATCACAGATTCCATTTCCAATTTCACTTGTACGTTTCCATTTTGAAAGGGTGATTGAACAATGTTATGTGATTACGTATTCATATGAATATACTATATTGTAACATGGGCACTTATAAATATTGTATTTTCAGCATGATAAATGAGATCATTCAGAAGTATGCTTTGAAAGAAAGGGCGCCATCGATTTTCATTATATATAAGTATTCTTTATTTGTGGAAATTAAATTTATTTAATGCTCATGCAAGAGTTAGTTAAAAAAAATTTCATGCCAATGTGTGACTACTACTTTATGTTTGTGCAAGTAGCAATGAAGTCATCGCGAAGCTAAAAGACGCCGGGACCCTAATAACAAATCAGGTAAAATAGTAATATTCATAGGTTGATTTTGCTATATTTGTTTGAACTGAAGAATTTGTCAAGAAGTTCCATCTACTTGGTGTAGTGTTGTTCATGATGAATGATAAAAGTTGCATGATTTGGTATGTATTACAGACGAAGAGGGACATTGGTGCCCAATGGAAAAGTCTGTCGAATGAGGAGAGGCAAAAGTACAAATATTTGGCTGAGGCCGCAAAAGAGGAACTTGTGAAGCAGAAAGAATTATTTCCGGAAGAACCGAAGAAAGTAAAAGTGAGTACAAATTTTTGAACTTGTATAACTAGGTGAACATGATTTGACATGATTTTGGAATGCCCTCTAATTATGTGCCTATATTTTGAAATTGTAGAGAAAGTTACAAAACCGTATCTCCTTGAGGTCCATTGGTCGAATAGTTAAAAAGTTAAATGCAGAGTAACGCAATGCTATTCATGCTATTGTGTTGGGGGGAATATTACAATTGAGGTGTACGCTTTTGAACCATGAGCTATGTAATTGGTTGGTGGGGAAATTTGATCTTGTTTATCATTCACTTATTGTTCATGGACGAACTTTTGTTCTGACTGAGGCCCATGTTGAGGAATGTTTGGGCATTAATGCCCAAGGCACCGTTATTGACTTGGAGGGGAATACGTCGGATGCATGTGTTGAAGTTTGTAAAAACGTAGGATTAACGAATGGGGTGGTCCAACTTAAAGACCTAAGAGAGTATTTGGACAAAACAGAGGAATTTGATGATGTTTTCAAGAGGAAATTTGCCTTGTACATATTGGGATGTTTTTTATGCCCGAACACAAAAGCGAGTGTTACTCGATCCCTTATTAATGCTGTTAGTGATGTTGCTGAAATGGCCAATCAGAATTGGGCAAAGCTGACCCTATAGTTCTTATGTAAGGGTATACAGGACCAACGTGATAAGGATCATGTACAACCATGTGGGTGCCTATTCCTCTCGGTGGTATGTATACATCATTATGCATTTATGGTTTTCATATCCCTTATTTCAGTATGGTTATCTTTCGGTTATGCATTATTAAATTCATTATTGCTTTTAATGTAGGTTTTCTACTTGGAATGTGTGTCTCCTACGCTAAAGCCTTCCATTCGAAAATTCCCTTCTTTGGTTGTTTGGGGTGATGATGAAATTAAAAGAATGTTGCACCAGTTTGACAAAATTGGAGGTCAAACAGGGAGGGGGGGTGGTACATTTCGCATAGGTCGGAGAACCAAGTGGCAATATGAGTGGTGGTGTGTCCCAAATTTCAACAGCCGATGTACAGACCATGACAAGTACATTTGTAAATGTGGCAGGACTCTTGCTACGGCAAAATATGATAATGGCTAAGCTTCTTGGGTCTGAAATTCACTCTAATCCGCAAGCAAAAACAGAAAAAGAAATGGACGTAAACCATGTCAAACTTTTTGGACATGCGTCAGCGCTCCTGAAGGGATTACAAAGTTGTCAAAGTTCACCACCCATTGTGTTTGAAACCCCTGATCTTGCGATGAACGAATCCAACGGTTTTTCAACCAATCCTAGCCTTGGTAGGGACATTGGCTTTGAAATGCCGTCGCGGTCTCAGTTGGAAGGCGAAATGGCTCAACAAATTGACGTGGAACCTGTCCACCCTTCTGCAAGATCCTCTCCCCAAGTAACGGCACCAAACATAAGTGAAACTCCAACACCCAACATTATTAAAACCCCCGAAACTGTGCTTACAAAATCGAAGGGCCCCGACACTCGAACCGCCGGAAAGAAGAGGATACAAGTGGACATGGATGAGGATGTTTGTTCACCTTCACTGATGAAGGGGTTTAGGTCGCTTGCTGGATTGAGTAGAGGTAGGAAAAGGAAGTTGCAAAATGGCAACCCTGTCCCGTCTGTTGGTGGTTATGATAATGTGAAAGTGCATTACGAAATACCGTGGTTGCGACAGCCTAATCAGTTGAAGAAAAGCCACTTCCATCGTTCCCCCTTTATCGAGGATGGTGTCAAGAAGAGGAACCCTCCCAAGAAACAACCAGTAAATGAGAAATTGGACAACTTGGATGTGAACATTCCCACTGTATGTATATTTGCATCATTTACATATAATGTCCCTTTACGTACGTACTATGTGGAATGTCATTCCAATTTAGGGCACTGATATAAATTTTTCCTGTCCACTGAAACAGTTCCGTGGACGGTATACTTCAAAGAAGGCTTTGCATTTTCTTGGTGTCCATCCGTTGTATCCACAAACCTTAGTTAGTACTCATTCCCAATTCCTCTCTACACTCTTGTACTGATTCTAACCTTAGCTTCCTTTTGATTTGTATATTGTAAAGCCATATACTGAAGAAATGGCAGATGATGCAAGGAAGCCAACCTATGAACCATTAACTGACCATGAAAAGTTGTTCACGGAGTTCATTTTTGATATTCGTGATCCATCTAATGGGTAAATTTTTTAATAATGGTATTATGTGTTGTTTTTTTATGTCAACTAAAGTGCGATGATTGTTTAAACCAAATCCTACTTGTAGGGTTTCTTACATGCACCTCAAAATGTTTGGCACCGAAAGATTCTTTGCAACCCAGTTTGAATTGTGTAGCTTGAAACCCCGAATATGGATACTGGACACGGTGTGTTATATGATTTTCTATCATGTTTATAGTTGAACTATTGAGTTTGTTATGAGTTTAGGCAAATTTTTAAAATTTCATCTTCAAATATCATGTATGGTTGTAGATTCTAAATTTGGTTGCCGTTCAAATGACAAATGCGGAGAGGTTGCACTATCCAGACAAGCGTCACTTGATATGGTATTTGCCTGTTACTATATCGGTGAGTATAATCAATTTTCCATTTCTTAGCTGTACTTGTACTGCATGTACTTTTAAAATTCCATCCTTTGTAGAGGCATCTATTAGACAATCCGAACATGAGTGATTGTGATTTGAAGAAGTTATGCGATGCCTACTTTGGAGATGCAAATTTTACTGGTAACATTCGCTCATGCTCCATGGTAATCAAATAAATGTTTGAATAAGGTAGTAGAAGTAAAAAAAAAAACGTTATGGTTTCATTTGTTTTGGAATGATGATTGCTTGCCTTTGGTCGCAGATATACATACCAACTAATGATCGTGGGAGCCATTGGTTTTGCATAAACTAGACATTGGTATTCGGATGGCTTATATTTTTTATTCAAAGCCCGCAAATCGATCCAATATAGCCCGTAAGAAACTGACAAGGGCAGTGGTATGGCACACCTCGCATAGACCATGTTTTATGGTATTATGGTATGCCCAATTTGTATTCTAACAACTTTTTTTTCCTGTTAGCTCGAGAGATTACATCACACATTGGTCTTCCAATATGGAGACCTTTATCAAGTTGATGTGACAAAGTTTAACATTGCTAATGTTCAAAGGCAACCACTGCAACATGATACCGACGGGTAATTTATGAAACATATATGATTGTGTAAAATGTGTTACTTGCGTTTGTAGTGCTTTACTAAAATCATTTCTGCGCATTTGTAGGTATGATTGTGGCCTGTTTGTCATAAAATTCATGCAAGGGTTTAATTACCCATCAGGTGTACACAGGGTTAGTGCTTGTGAAGTTACCATCATAATGTTATGCTTCTCTGGTTGTGATAGGTAGGATTTGTAAGCTACCTTTTGGTTTTCTAGATGGACGATACTGAAAGGCCAAGGTTGTTGATAGAATTGTGTGGTGACGAAAATAACCGGGATGCGTTGGTGGTTATGACAAAATTTGAGGCATGGAAGGTAGAAAGAGGTAAAACTGTAATTTTAATGTAGTGATATTGATTGGACTACACCTTTCATTTCATTGTTTGGACTAGTTTGACAAAACCACCTGTATGTCATACCACAAGAACGTAGTTTCACTTTTCCTGAAATCATACAGACCATGTTAATGGCAAACATACCTGCTTGCTTGTATTCTTCAACATAACAAGTACTATTGTATTCCATGCTCTGTATTTCTTACTTGTTAAAGTGTCCTTAGACATTTATTTTTTTATTCATGATTATGTCAGAGTTAATTGTGCACTGCAATTGCAATAACCTTGCTTATTCATTTTTGGGGAAAACTTGTGCAAATACCTTTTAGTTATATTGGTGGGCAGGTAGGACAATGTATGCCTAATACTGGTAGAATGTCCTATGTTGAACTCCGGAATGTAATTAATGAAACTGGGTGTTCCAATCTAGTAAGGGTATTCTACCAAGTCACAGCAAGTAATGGAGAGATAAGGTTAGTTCAGATTGACGGAGATGTGGGTTTAGCTGAAATATTTGACCTTTATGGCCGAGGGGCGGAAATAGATATTTATTTGGATGACCCTTTATGGTCAGATGGAAGTGACAGTGACAGTCAGAGGGAAAGAGGGATACAAAACGTAAGTGCACTACGCACAACTGGTCAAGGAAGGCGAAGGGGTGGTCAAAGCACAACTCCAAGAGGAAGAGGACATGGCAGTGGAAGACTAGGTCGTATAGGAAGAGGAGTTGCAAGGGGTGATGGTGTTGCAAAAGGAGCTGCAACTGGAAATGGGCAATAAAGAGGTATCATGTATAGGGATCTTTTATCACTAACATTTGTTTTATAAAGTTTCAATTACGTTTAAGTTTCAATTACATAACATATACTACGTTGTACACTTACAGGGATGGGGTGCATCGTCCATTTGTAAAAAAAAAAAAGCAATAAATGGTATCCAATTCGAAGAGGTATGAAACAACGAAATGGCTAACTTTGAATCTTTTGTTCATGCATATGAGGGTTTTTGACATTCTGACAATGTTATGCACATTAAGGTGTTTGAAATAGGTTGTGTACAAACAAGTCAGGAACTTTTATACCCTGTCATAAGGTAAAGGCTACTGTATCACTTTTGGTTGGATAAATTACTGGACTTGACCTGTCATTGTTCGGACTAGTTTGAGTGGAAGTAGTTTGCTTGGATTTCACCATAATGTGGTTTTAATTGTGAGGACTTGGTTTGACATACAATCGATTCCCCAACTGATTGTTCTGTTGTAAGTATTGTTAGTGTTAAGTATTCAGGCAGTTATTATGGGGTTGTAAGTATCATGACAATTCGTTCACATATGAATATATTTTATTGTTTGTCGATGCTTTCTATTGTTAACCTTGTCCAAGTGGTACTATAAATTCCATCCACCTTTTGGAAATATGTAACTAATTTCCCTAACCGTGTCTTCAAATTTGTCGGAATGCTTTACAATGGCATTGACGGAAACGAATGAAGACAAACATGATATGGATGTGGTTGCACTATTTAACTAATATGTAACCAATTTCGTCCACAATATGTAACTAATTTGAGCTTTTATTTTGACAACTGCACGAACACTATTTATTTTACCTAACACTAACACCAATAAAAATAAACTTTTTTCCAGTCCTTTCACCAAAACCCATACTGGAAATTGGGAGATAGAGAGAGAGAAGGGGAGAAAAAAGGAAAACAAATTGGGAACCTATGGCAGAGTGGTACGGTAAAGGTAGTGATGTAATATTGACATTTGTATTTTACCGGCCCTTTAAGCGAATCTGGTGCACCTCACTTTTAGGCATTTTCTTAGTCAAACTAGGTAATTTTGCATGTTTGCGTATACTGATGTTGATGCGCTAATAGATGGTTGGATTAGTTTGTACATTTCTCAAATAAGTGTACATATGTAATTTTATGTTTGCCAAGTTGGTATATTTTAAACACCTAACTGGATGGCACAACATGCATGAATTTGTAACCCATAACTTAAAGAGAGGAACGAACGAATGGAGTGGGACACGACTTTCGGAGGGGAACGAATATATAGGGACACAAGTTAAGGGAACGAGTAGTCACAACTGATCAAAAGAGAGAGAATTGAGAACTGCTACCATATGTACCTGCATTTCCAGGTTTCCAGTTCCCAAACCCTTCCAACTTTCCACCTTCTATCTGGGGCAGTTCATGTCCTATATAAATAATACTCCTCCCCCTCGCTCCCTTCACTCATCTTCCTCTACTCCTCTCCATCTACGCCTGTCTCCCATGGAGAACAAAATAGGAAACATATCAAAGTTGTCCTCTGATATTAGTGACTCAGAGATCAAAAACTACAAAGACAAGCCTTATGAGGAATTGAAGCAAGGGAAGTACAAGGTCAAAAATCGAGATGGTTCACTTAGGTGTCCGTTTTGTCCAAGAAAGAAGAAACAACAGTTCAAGTATAGGGATCTTGTGCATGTTCAAGTATAGGGTTCTTGTGCAACATGCTTCTGGAGTGGGTTCAGGTGAGGTTTGGAGAAAGCCAAAACTTAAGGCCCAACACCTTGCTTTGGCCGTGTATTTGACCTCTGACCTAGCACATGAGGCAAAGGGGTAAGAGATTTCGAGGTTCGACATGTTGGTTATTGTGTTTCATATGGGTTCTTCTTCGTACAACTTAGCTTTGTATCGTATGTTTGGCTATGTAGGAATCGGTCATGCTTGTTTTGTCGCGTTATTTTGTTTTTATGGGCAGACTAGTATGAACTATGTACAAGGTATTTGTGGTTAATTTAGGCTTGAAATGGAACTATTTGTTGGGTCGTTGTTTTACTTTACAATCGATTCACGTACTCATTGTTGCGTTGTGAGTATGACCAAATTGGATGACCCAAGATAGGTAGATGCGTTATGTTGTTTACTACTTTGTCAAACCTGTAGTAATTAAATGCAAGATACTATTCCTCTCTCTTCATGCACCAAAAATAGCTACTAGTACTCTCTTTTAATGCACCAAAAAAAAAAGATAATGCCTTGTTCTCTCTCCTTTATTGGAAATTAATTTTAAACAATTTACCCCTAGATGGCCCTTACATCCAACCATTTTGTCACTATCCGTCTTCACTTATCACCCATACAATTTTGAACTAAAATATTTGAGAACACAATCCAACCACATCATAAACCAGTGGAAAAATATTATTTGGGGTTTTGCATAATGGCTGAACCATGTTTAATTAGAATGGGCACAAACGCTACTAAATAAATATACATACGTATTGGATGATCCGAGCCGGTCATTGTGTTCATAGCGTAATTTTAAGGGCACCCGCGATAAATCAAGAAAAAATTTGATCGGGAAGGACTTGATCCAAGCAATGTTTTACTGAACCGTTAAATTAAATATACGTTCGGACCATTTTTTTTGGTGATTTTTTTTTCAGGTACCCTTAAAATTACGTTATGATCATTTTGACAGGGTTGGATCGTCCCAATTCGATCAGAAAGGGGAGTCCCGCGTGGCCATTACCATGCGGGGTCCCTTACAAGATCCGGACTCTTGAACTCATTGTCCCACCATATCTCACCAGTACTTATCATATGCCCTGCAACAAGTAATTTATGACTTTTGTAGGTATGAGTACTATCAATATCTTCGGAACAAATATTCCAACCAAATTACAAATTGAACTTTTACAAACAAGTAGAACAATGAATATTCCAACATATGAAACATTCTATTTCTGAAATAATGACAAAGTATCGTATCATATGAGATGCAAGTGATAATTTATAACAAACGAATGGGTAAAAATGAGTTGTATGAACATATGAACTACCAATATTCTTACAGAACTTAGTAATTGAACATTACTAAATACTACTACTACAAGACAAAATTGAATAAATTCAAAATTATGGCCATTATTACAATCAAGCCTTACGTTTATATGTGACGGCGGATTTTTCAAATGGGACGAAAGCAAAGTTAAAAGGGATAATTGCTCAACACCCAATTTATAAAATCAACGGGAAACAGATTGACACCACCCGAGGATTTAATTGGGAATACACGGCGTAGGGCTCACTCACCACTCTAAGAAATCCACCTAAGAGATACAGAAACGAAATAATAAGATAAGCTTCTCACTAGCCAAAGCCTATATTTTAATTCAACACACAACTTAGGATTTCATTCATAACAACACAATTTAATGAGAAGTTGGAACAACCTTCCAAGATTAGGAAAAGACACTTAACATTTTCAATACACAAATTAAAAGGACTTGACCATAGACTAATAGAAAAATTTGCTTTACTCTTGAAACTTAAAAAACTCTTAGAAACTTTAAAAGGAGTTAACAAATTCTAAAGAAGCTCAAAAGACAACTTGCTGGCAGAACATGATTTAGTTTGGAACTCAATTTTTTGGAACTCCGGTGTCAATATGTTACACAAACAGTACACTTCTACATCAACTTCATTGAAATATTTAAATTTCACTAAATAGGAAGGTCATTCATTGGATGCTTTGCTGACAATTTCGGACATGTCCTCTTATCGTGACCTCGGCACTTGCAATGGCTACATTTCCGAGGATTCTGATAATGTTAGGTAGATGAGTTATTCCCTAGGTTGCCTTTGGTCTTCATCATAAGTGGATCACCCACACCAAATTTGAATTGGCCATTGCTTGCTTCACCAATCTCTGTGTTGCAGTCCTTATTCTTTTTCCTCTCCCAACGCTTCCTCATCCAGGATGTCATTTTGTACTCCACTTCCCTAGCATCTTCAAATTCGTCCTGGCCATGCGACGCATAGAATGACATCAAATTGAAACCCAAACTCAATATCCCATACCTATCCATCTGCAATTCAGTGGGAGACATTTGGCCATGATTTGGTTATTCAGCCACAGGCCAAGCACACCTTGTCCATCTTCGCATGACTAAACTTGGGGGAATGGTCAGTAGGTGTTCATATTTCATGACCACAATCATGTGGCAACAAGGTAGACCAAATGACTCAAACATCAAGCAAGAACAATTCATTATGCTTTCATTTGCATAATACTCAACAGTCCAATTTGACTCTGGATGGGAGTACATTTCAATGAAGTACAATCGACGCTCCACCTCATTAACGTGACACGCCACAATCAATGCAGACGTGTGTTGTATTTCATCCTGAAACAATCTGAATATGTATCATGTGTACACCTCAGTTCCGTTCTTCTTTAAGGTTTTCAATTGCGTGATCAAGACTGGGGGTACTGTGCTTCGTTGCTGTCTCAGCCTCTGCATCGGCAATTCGCATCCTAGCCAGACCACAGTGGTACTGTTGGACAAATTCAAAAAGTCGTAGCCTTACTTTTAAGAACTTATTCATATAACAGTTCATTCCTTCACATCGCTGCGTCGTCCTCATCCCAGCAAAGAAATGGCCGAGGAGATATGCCTCAGCCCATCTTTCGCGGTCCCTATACATCTCTACCACCCAAGCATTTGTCTATAGTCCATAGTGTGAAACCATGTCAGCCCAAAGACTCTCAAATTCTTCAACCTCACATTCCATTTGCATCAACTTCGTAAAGTCATATACAAATTCCGGCCTATGAACATTTTTTGCTGCATTTTGCTCCAAATGCCACGAACATATTCAATGCCTTGCATGTGGGAAAATGTTCCTAATTGCATTGCGCATCGCCAAATCACCATCTGTGACCACAGAGATCGGTCGTTTACCATCCATGGCATCCAAAAAAGTTGCAAGAACCCAATTGTACGTCTCCTCTGTCTCATTGGACAACAACGCACAGCCAAATATGGTTGTCATAAAGTTATTACTCATACCCGCTAGTATGACAAATGGCTTCTTGTAAGCATTGGTCCGATATGTCGTGTCGAAAACTAACACATCTCCGAATGCGGCATAATCCATCTGAGACCTACCATCTGCCCAAAAGAGTGTCTCCAACCGGTCCTCCTCATCAACACTGTACTTGAAGAAAAATCGCGGATCATTGCTTACCGGAGCAGACAAGTATCCCAGTGCACCCTCAGCATCCCCATTTCGTATTTTTTGTGTACGCTCCCTATGCAATTTGTTGCGCAAATCAGAAAAAGTGAACCCCACATTTTGGAATCCCCCAGACTGACTTCTCATATAGTCCATAATTTGGGATGGCTTCATGCCTACATTCCGCATGGCCATTAACTGGGCTACATCTGCATCCCCCACGTGTCTGTGCAAACGAAGAAAGGGAACACAGTGCTATGCTGCTAAGGGATGGTTGTGGGTACTCACAAACTCTGTAACAACATAATTTCAGATGGTATTGCTCATACAACAGACCTGGAATTTAGCACCACAACCAGTTCTTATTTCAGCTCTATGACATCGTTTCCGATCTGTGCGTTCTAAATGCTTCTTGTTTCTTTTACCTTCCCTAGAACAAACCCAAGACCTCCACTTTACATACCCTTCATTGCCTCTATGTGGTTTACTTTTACGTTTGTGTACACTAAAACCCATTGTCTTGGCATATGAAATGTAGAATCGACCAGCCTCTTCTTCATAAACAAATTTCATTTGCGCAATCTCCGTATCATTCAGTAAACGAAGACTATCATCTACACTAGAAATTGACCCTTCCCCTTCCCCTTCAACATCATTATCTCCAAATGTATTACTATGAGAATCTTCCCTACTAGGGCAACATTCTGACTCAGAATTGGATTCCCAATCATACGACACATCCTTCCTGTTGGTTCTCCTATTGGGAGTTGCCATCATACCTAAATAATAAACTACAAGCAACATTGCCACAAGTTTTGTGGCACTTAACGGCGTCAAATACGTTGCATACACATCAACTGTAACTAAAGTGATCAACAAACTTGTATGGACGCAAGCTTCAGTCCAAATAATTGGATACAACCGCTGGAAAATCATTTTTCATTTATACGACTTAAAAGGTTTGCCGTTATACATTGAAAATATTTCAATAAGCATACACATGACACCATCCAATGAAGCTAAAACCGTAAATATGCCAAGTATGTGGTAGAGACCACAACCAAAAACTTAGCCCAACACCATGTCCTATCACTAAGCTATGGCGTTGGAGGAAAAATTTGAAACTCTATACTACTACTATATACCTTTCAAACACATAAACAGGTATTAAATGTTTAAACCATTGTTATCAAATCTTAGCAACGTACTGCATATTGCAAGATTTTGTACTCACATGGACTCTTACACTCAATCCAAGTGCACGAACAACCAAAATGGCCATTTACTTATGTTTTTATAAACAGAAACACAAATACAAACAATGTTCATCCTGAAAACACAACCAAGCTTTTGTGAGGTCACCAATGGCTGTGCGAGAGAGGATCTGTACATAGAGAGACTTGTTCTATCTCTTATCTCATACACATTTACAAAAATATGACAAACTGAGAGCAAAAACAAAACCAGCACCAGTAAACACCCCTGTCAACAATGCATCTCATAACAAAAAATATGATAACATGTTATAAGGACTTAGAGGCCTCACCTAAGGGTCTCTCTTCTAGTAGAAAATAATGTGGAAAATCAACTCTTAGAAAGTGAATTCACATGTAGCCAAATGTTTTATTGCAAACAGTACAATGTCAAAAGGTTAGCAATCTTAAAATAAACAGCTTAAAGGTTAATAATCAAACTCAGAAAACTGTATGGAACATGCTAAAGTCAACTCTATCACAGCACTGCTACCTTATTTAAGGGCCTTAATAGCAGCCACACATCAATTTCATACTTTAAGGAGTACCAATTACAAATGAATAGTTACCACACTTTGCCAAAATCACCAAATCACATAATGGAAACAACAATCTAATACAGAAAGTACAAAGTACTACCTATTACAAAAACATTTATGGCAAACAGACATAGACACATGTTACAAATCAGTACCCAAAAATACATTTGCAAATAGGAATTGAACTTTACAATTTCTTCAAGTTACCCACAACAATGGCTACACAATCCAAATTCCATACACCACCTGCCAATTATTCTTAAACATTGGGTCAACTTTCAAACCCACCAATAAAGAAACTTATAAAAATTCCATCACAATTGATCCCCTTGTTCATTACACCCAAAAACAACAACTTTACAAACAAATTCCTCATGATTCATACTATTTTTCCATACTACAATAACCCATTTCCCCTACAAACGCCAAAATAAAAAATAAAACCTTATTAATGACATTAAATGCATTACCCGTTAACTCACATGAAATGCTCAGTCAAATTGAACAAATCTATTACGTACACATCTACAGCAACGATAATAAATTACCCAATATCTTATTTTCTTAATTCATTTTTTCAAAGGGTTTAGTCCACCCAATAAGCAACTCAAGATAACAACCAAAGCAAAAGACTATCATCAAGTTATCCTATGCTAGTTATTCCAAAAAAGTTATGAATATCTTATCTGTCAACCAGACAATTCCTCCAACATTTGGTAATGTTTCCCTTCACTGACACACAAAACCGCAGATTCTGAAAACTATACCTCTCAAAAGAAGAATCCAGCACATGCAGATATTCTAATCATAAGAGATGTAAACCAGAGCCCAACTATCAAAACATATAAGTGACAACATACAATCCACCCACACACCCACAGCCTCTCAAAAATCCACATTCATCATTCCATTTTCTCAAAATATCAATACCACAACAACAAAACCCTAACTTCCTAACTCAATGGGGACAAGGTTCTAGCATGGACAGTAAAAATAAAAGATCAAACATGCATTTTTTTTTCAACAAATACAAACAAGAAGATCTAACGGGAAAATATATGCGCAGTCAAAAAGATGGCCAGTAAAAATTTTACTGATTCCAACAGAAATGGCGAGTAAAATCAAATAATTTCAACAAATACACCTAACAGATCTAACACAAAATATCACATTTCAACTAATGTAAATAAATTAGTTCTTAAAAGCAGGGAATAAATATTTACCCAAACTGAAATATTCGGCTCAAGGCCAACAGATGTGTCGCCCTTCTTCTTCTCATCGAACCTGGGCTGCAGATGATGGGGGCGGCGTCGTTGGTCTTGCTCGTGAGGGGGGCGCCGACGTACAGCGTCGGCGATGTGAGGTGTGACGGAGCAAGAGAAGAGGGACGGATAGAAGAGAAGAGTGGGATGGGAAATGGAGATGATTCGATGAATCTTCTACGTGTGGGATAAAGGAGTCGTGGAGATGGATCGACTTGGAAACATGAGAATGTGAGATGTACAGAATAATATTCTTAACCCTGGTTAAGGGACAAGGGTTGGAGTGGGAGTAAGAAGGATTTTTTTTTTTCCGATTTTTTACTGGTTCTTTAGGTGACAAGTTTGTTATGTTATACATTTGTTTACACATTAACTGGTTGTGGTTATGCTTCCAATGGTTTTAGTTTTGCTTGTAAAGGTTTAAATCATGCCATTTCTTACGGTGTCTCCAAAACAGAGGGAGACACCGAAGCGTTGTCCGTCGATGTTATGTTGCATTCCTTTGAACTGTAGCTCTGAATACAAATTCTCACATCCATGGTTCTAAACTTTTAGGGAAAAAAGATGGCTCTTTTTTATATGCATAGCTCTTAAGTCTTGAGCAACACTGCAAATCATTCTTAAGTGGTTCCATTTCTCATTTTCGCAGGTGTTACGGAGTTGCTTCTTGCTAATTCCTAGAAAAAATGGTAGATGCACAGGAGAGTCAAGAAAATTAGACTCACGTATAATGGCGGCCATTGCAGAGAGCCTTTTAAAATTGGTCTTGCATTCTCGGCAACAAAATAGAGGATGTACGGTGGATTTCAAGTTTCATGTTCAATTTCAACAAGGATGTAAGAGGTTTAGGTATAGGTGGCATGTAAAACTAGACGCAAATTGGAATTAGAGGTGCCAAGTGTATAGGTGCCATGTAAAACTAGATGCAAACTAAGTGTATTTAGTTTAGATCTCTGGATAGCTACGGTACTTAACATAAACAATTGGAATTGGCTCAATCATTCTACAACCATACCCATTTTACACTCCCAATTACACACACTCACACAGGCGTTGGGGCCCATAAGACGTCTGTTGTCAAAATTTGGTAAACTATTGTTGCCGAGCATATAGTGAACCCATTGGAAGGTCGGATTAGGTCATAAAGGGAAAGTAGATTGGGTTTGAGATTTGCCGAGCATATTTGGATTAATGTACACGATTTAAGGATTTCGTTATTCGGATTTTTTCCTCTATTACGGTTGTGTAATCTTTATGTTAATTTGTTGCTCTTTAATTTCTTTAAGGATTCCAAAATTTCTAATTGTTCTCCATTTCATGTTTCCCATATCTCCTGCGGCCCTGCTATATTGATGTCTCCGTGCTGCAAACCGCTTCAACCCATAATCCAGATTGGTGGTGATTTTTATTTTGGCTTTGAATGATTTTGGTGTCCATATTGGAAGCCTTAAATTTTGTCTACTTCGATCTTTGTTGTTTTTACATTTAGTTTAACTTTAAAAAATGATATATTCAAGTTAGGCTTTTGACTAGAAAGCTGGGTTTTGGGTATTTATATGGTGTTGACAAATTATTTGCAAATGTACACTATAAAATTCCTTCCGGATTAGAGGACTTTAAGTTCGAGTTGCCTGAGCAACGCTATAGTTTTTGTAGTTTTTTTATCATCGTCTTAATGAGTGAATAATAATACAATGACAACCAACTATAGATTGGAAAAATGAGAGGACAAGGAAGACATAACTCCACCTACCATATGGTAGATTGGCTTATATTTGTTTTATTTTCTTTATAGCACGTAAAAGAATATAAACTTCTCTAGATTGTGTGTGTAGATTTACAAGGAGTAACTACCAAGCTTAAGAAGGTAACATGCATAAGTTAGACCATTGCTTCTATGTTTTTTGTTCTTTATTTTGCATAGCTGAATAAGGATGGTTAGATTTGACTAAACTAGGCCAAGGAAGGTAATTGTTTTCCCAATTAAGGGTGCCAAATATATGAACATTGGGCTCCCTTTGCAAGTTGCTACAAGATATTAGGGGAAGGCAGGGGATACACACCCAAACATGCAAGTTGCTTTAAGATTGTAGTGTCAAACTCTATTTTATAAGTAGTCTCTTTTTTCGAAGTTCAATAACTAAGTTGGACGAATTTTGTGAAGCTTATTTGAAACGCAAGTTTCTGATGTCTCAGAGTTGGATCAATGTGGTCTTTCATTCATGTTTGCTTAGTACCTTCAAGCACAAGCACGGGCCTTCAGGCACGGGCACGGGCACGGGCCTTCACTAATGAATGAAATATCTACTAGAAGTTGTTGGCTTACATGTTCATATTTTTTTCGTTAGTTGCTTCAATTATATTTGGTTCATAAATAGTTTATCAAATGCACTTACTGAGTTTCACTGTCGTGAACTTTCTATTTTTGGAAAATTCAATTCTAAATCTTGATTATATGAGCCCTATTTGAAGCTTCTTTCAAAAAATGTAAACATGACGAGGTGAGTTCATTGACTAGGGGGCTATAGGAGCGATGTTCATCAAGATTTATTTTATGTTACGCCTCACCATGCCTTTAGGCACGGGCTCATTCGCTAGTGTGTGTGTATAAAAAAAAACACCTCAAATCTCAATCTCATAGTTTCCAATCAAATTTTTATTATCCGAACCGTTCAATGTGTGCAAAATGTGATTTTAAGGGTGCCCACGAGAAATTAGCAAGAAATATTAGGCAGTTTCGAGGACACCAATAAAAACATCTAAAAAAACATTTCATAGTTTTCAATCATATTTTTTTCGTTAGTTGCTTCAATTATATTTGGTTCATAAATGTTTATCAAATGCGCTTACTGAATTTCACTGTCGTGAACTTTTCTATTTTTGGAAAATTCAATTCTTAATCTTGATTATATGAGCCCTATTTGAAGCTTCTTTCAAAAAATGTAAACGTGAGGAGATGAGTTCATTGACTAGGGGTCCATAGGAGCGATGTTCATCAAGATTTATTTTACGTTACGCCTCACCATGCCTTTAGGCACGGGCTCATTTGCTAGTGTGTGTGTGTGTATACAAAAAAAAACACCTCAAATCTCAATCTCATAGTTTCCGATCAAATTTTTATGATTCGAACCGTTCAATGTGTGCAAAATGTGATTTTAAGGGTGCCCACGAGAAATTAACAAGAAATATTAGGTAGTTTCGGAGACACCAATAAAAACATCTAAACAAACATTTCATAGTTTTCAATCAAATTTTGATAATCCAAGCTGCTCAATGTGATTTAAAGGCTACTTGCAAGAAATTAGCAAAAGAAATGACCGAAAAGGGCTTGATTTAAGCAATTTTTAGCTCATATTTGATGAACGGTTCAATTAAAACTGCTTAAAACAAGTACTTTTTTGTCATATTTTTTTCTAATTTCTTGCGGGTTCTGCACACATTGAACGGTTCAGATAATATATACGGGGCGGTTCCAGGGACACCCCAAAAAAATCTAAAAAATCACCCCAAATCTCAATCTCATAGTTTCCGATCAAATTTTATATATATGTATATATATATATATCCAGGGACACCTAAAAAACATATAAAAAAACACTCCAAATCTCAATCTTATAGTTTCCAATCAAATTTTTATGATCCAAACCGTTCAATATGTGCAAAACATGGTTTTAAAAGTATCCATGAAAAATCGACAAAAAAAATTACCGAAAAGTGCCTGTATTGATCAATTTTGAGCTTAGATTTAATGAACGGTTCAATTAAAAACTATTCAAAATAAGCACTTTCCGGTCATATATTTTGCTAATTTCTTGTGGGCACCCTTAAAATCACATTCTGCACACATTAAACAGTTTGGATCATAAAAATTTGATTGAAAACTATGAGATTGAGACTTGTGGTGTTTTATTAGGTGTTTTATTTTTATTTTTTTGGTGTCTCTCTCTCTCTCTATATATATACATATATCAATTAGCTTCTTATAAGGGCACCTTTATTTTAATTAAGTTGCAGACGTCCCCTTTTTTCCCCTTTCCCGACCAAATTTTTATGATCCGAGCGGCTCAATATGTTCAGAACGTGATTTTAAGGGTACCCGCGAGAAATCAGCCAAAAAAAAAATCGGAAAGGACTTCATTCGAGCAATTTTTATTTAAACCGTTCGATAAAAAAACAAACAAAAGCTGTTCGGATGAAGCTCTTCCCGATCTTTTTTTTTTGCTGATTTCTCGCGGGTACCCTTAAAATCATGTTCTAAACATATTGAACGGCTCGGATCATCGCAAATTGGTCGGAAAAGGGGCGTGATCACTTTAATATGGTAAGGGCACCCTTATAAAAAGTTTTATGTATGTATGTATATATTAAAAGCTTGACTCAAAACAGCATTCTACCAAACATGAAGTTCCTTTTTTCGCCTCATCAATATGAGCCCTTCCGTCAACTGCCATTCCACCAGTTGGCATGTATGCTCCTGGCAGTACTTTAGACGACATGCCTATGAGGTTCCATGAACTCATTATGGCAGTAGTCTCCCAAGTCCCAACCATTCTCTGTCTCTCCTTAAACCTAGGAGGCCAGGACAGTAAAAAGAAGAAGTAAATGCCACGAAGAAAATCTTCCTCAAAATAGATGTATACTCTATCACGGAAGTACACAAAAGAAGGTACCAACAAAACATGCATAATTCACTTTGTAGGAAGTATCTCCTGCAGATTCTCCATTGGAAACACAAGAAGGATTTTCTGCAGCCCCTGTGGCATTACAAGTTTTTATCCATGGTCCTAATTGGAGCCCCACACATAAGTTTCATCCTACTCACATTCTTGCGCGATCCTATAATAGATTATTTAACTCAGCAGGAATAGAGAAGACGCCTCTCATATTCTATGAAAGGAACAAAACATAACCATTACCTTATAACCAGTACTCCTCATAATATGATATCTCACTCTGTTTGGTTCCCCTTTTTGAGAGTTACTTTTAACTCTCGGCACAGTTTTCAATAAATCTCTCTCTATCTCTCTCCGCTCATTACCACTCAACTCTCAAAAATAACTTTCTAAATTGTAAACCAAACAAAGTGAATTATGTTACAACAAGAAATAAGAAGGATTCTTTCTTCAACTGTAAATAACAATTCAACCTACTAGGTCAAATGATCTTTTGAAAAAAAAAATGTAAAGATTATGAACAATCATGCACAATAATCAGGCAAACTCATTTGACAAAATGGATTTGACAAAAGAGAGGAGCATACCATCACCACGATTGGTAGTGCCGTCAAGCTTGAAATTGATATAGCCAGCATGATAAGTCATGTTAAGTTGTTAGCAAGCTACTCATTTTCAACCCAACACAAAATCCACCTCACATGTGCAGGCTTAAGCCCTCTCATAACTCTGAACTCTCTCTTTGCTCCTCAACTCACAAACACACACAGGCCCACAATAAAATTAAGCTTATTTCAAACACTTCCATCATAAAGTAGTCGGAAAACATAAATTTAATTTAGTGGTGAAGTTGAAGCAACACACTTAATCGCCAATATACAAAAAAGAAGTAGCCTATCACAAGGACATTGTTCAAACTCGAAGGTACTCATTGTGAGCGATTTCATCGTATGTAATTTGCCAATCTTTGAAAAAGAAGTAGCCTAAACCAAACACTTGAACTTTACTGATATCCAAAAGGTTACCCAATAAAATTAACAAATAAACCTTTCCATAATCCGTCAAATATTGAAGATAAAACATAGTCAAGGTATCTGTTTCTTACCTTCCACTATTATGCTTTCCCTTTCTAGTTGCTAGGGACTCTCAAGTCATAAAAGTATCCTCTAGTTTTAAGTGTTCATTGTCACAGTGCTTGTTCTTCCTCAGATGGTTTTTCAAAGGCAAGGATTTGATAACAAGCTCTTAGCTTTTTATTCGGAATCTATTGTTTCTTTTATAGCTATTAGTTGTGCCGCACAACATAAGCACACACATCTTCCTATCCTCACAAATTTGAACCAAGCAGACAAAGAGGGAGGGGGGGGGGAGGGTGTGGTGCGAATAGATCATAAAAAACTCAAGTAGTTGAACCAGATCTGGTAAAAAAGGAGATAAATGTGTCTCTTTCTTCATCTTGAAGTACGAATTTCATTTGTCCTTGAGGTGATGCACGTCAAAATCCAATCAATTCTTTCAAAATCCACAATTCTTGTGCAACATCTTCTAAGTTTAGCTCCATAAGCATTGTCTCTAGCATCGAAGACTTGGCTAACAAAAGGTTAATAAACTCCAATTCAGAGACACATTTTTCACATAAACTTTGCAAAGTTGATTCAAAGAGACATCCAAACAACCATACACTTCCGAAAAAGCTAGAACACTAATAGCAAAAATCGCATTGGGAAATGCCTGGAATTTAGAAAAAAGAATTACGAACTGCCGTAGCCTACAGATTTAGCATTTACATATTAAACATAGAAAATAATAATTATCTGGAAAAAAAAATAGATCGAACAATTGCTTCTTCAGAGTATTTCATGCATAGTCCATATATAGCTAATCTCCAAAAAAAAAAAAAAAAAAGTGATGCTGGAGTATAATAATTTTAATTATCTTAATTAGGTTGAAGTGACTTTTTTTTTTTTTTTTTTGGGGGGGGGGGGGGTGGGGTGGAATAAATCAGCTTAATATGAAAAAAAATTAACCGAATATACAGACTACAAGAGGATTACCTCAAGAGCGAAAAAGAAAAAGAAAAGAAATAAAAATGTGATTGCCTATGCCAAAAGCTACATAGATCTACAATAAGAGTAACAAATGCTTCCTATCCATCTAGAGAGAAGAAAGAAAACAAATGAGAAAATATTACATATGAATGTTTCAAATCCATCTTGAGAGAGGGAGAGGAAACTAATATCAAAATGGGAATAACCAAACATGAAAGATAAACTACTTGGGAATTTTGCACCCGAATTCGAGGTCACTTTAAAAAGGTATTCCACTAGGAAGTCTGAACAAAATGAACCTGTCACAGTAGAATGGACCTATGAAAGTACTAACACTCTATTTTAGCCTCCGTATCACATATCGTATCCATATTGGATACCGATACTCTCAGATACTCTCCGTATACATATCCAATACACTTTTTTAACGTATCTTGTTTTTAGAATTATTTTTTGATATCCCAATACGTTTCGAATACAGGCGGATACTCTCGGAAACGCTCCAAATATGTATCCGATACATTTTTTTTAAAGTATTCTGCTTTTACAATTTGGATACGCTCGGATACGTTTTGGATACGAGCGATGGTAAATATGTTATTACTTAAAATATATGGGTTAAAATTGCAATTAGGACTATTTTTCTTTTTTCCCCACCAATCGACACCAGAAAGACACCAACGATATCCTCTCTCTTATCTCTCATCTCTCTCAACAACCTTGTAAACTCTCTCTCTCTCTCTCTCTCTCTCTCTCTCTCTCTCTCTCTCTCTCTCTCTCTCTCTCGTTGTGTATGTATGTATGTATATATATAACTATATAGATACAGTTATTACATATATAACTATATGTAAATATATCTCTCCAGGCATGTGAAATGGCGAACTTATGTAATGAAAAACTTTAATCATTAATAGAATTTTAGGAATTTAAAATTATATATATAATATATTTTTTATTTATTTTTATATTCAACGTATCCCAACGTATTGTGTCCTTATTTTTAGAAAAAACACGTATCCGCGAATCCGTTCCGTATCCGTGCTTCTTAGGAATGGACAAATAACTCAACGGTCTACTTTGTTCCCGTTGAAAGCCTTTGTGAGTTTGAGAATACCTCGGCTTCTGTCTTGGGCACAGTGACTCTGTCTTCATTTCAGACCACACACACACCTGATCCATACTTCAAAACAACATTGGCTATACCAATCAAGTAAGGCACTGACACTTGCCACATCTTCCAGCAGTCATGAACCAAATAATTCCGAATACACCCCAATTCGGATAGGGAGCAAACCAACGCAGTGGCTATTATAGAGAAACTACTAATGGAGCAAACAGAAGCTCCACATCCCCAAGTTTAGAACATTGGTAGCCATCTGAAAACAGAAGACCCAAGGGACAGCCCCCCATATTATCAACAATCTGATAACCAATTGAACTAGTAGATTCAGCAATCAAAACAAAGCCATCTGAAAACATCAACTAGCACAAGTCCAGTCACTTCATAACTCACTACCATATTATCAACATAAGGGATAGAAAAGACAAGGGAAGAAATCCACTTGTCCTTCTAGGTCCTCACCAACAGATGACGCCCTCAAAATACTCACCTTCCACTCATCATTTCTCACAGGACAAGGAATGAGCAGCTCCACCCTCTCCCTCCACCGGATCTCACATAATTACCCCACTAGATATTACCTCCTCTCCAAAGAAAAGGGGAACAAACACACAGTTCACAGGTATATATAGTAGCACACAGTTAGGATACTCACACATCTCCAAAAGAACTTGGTAACAGGCGCCCCCCAATGGGGTAAACTGCCTTGTACAGCAAGATCAGCCAACTAGCATTTTAATACCATCCAGCACAGCAAGATCAGCCTTGTACCTCCATGCCCCATAGAGATACAGACATATACCTTAATAATAGGAGTAATAGGCAGTGATGTTGAAGCAAAACCAGCCAGTGCCTGTATCTAGTACCATCTGCACATTTGGTAACCAAATTACACCTCCCACTCAACTTTTCATTTTGCATGGACTTGGGATATCGGTGCCACCATTAAGATCTGCAGCAACAACTTCCTTTCTACAGTACAAATCAGCAAACAAGCACAATCGACATGTTAAACCCACCACAACTGTGAAGTAAATACAAATATTCTACACATCAAGATCCCACAATAATACCAGATAGGCAGACTGAGGTCCTTTTGGGGCTTTAGAAAATGAAATAAGTCTATTTCTTACCTCTGATTATTTTATTAGCAACCACATGTGGAGGGCAAGTTGACTGACAGAAAGCAAGTTTGTACTCAGTGAAGGAAAATAGAATATATCATGAAGAATCTGGGATGAAGACATAGACCCGCAGTGTGAAACAGGTAAGAGAGTGCCATCTGCAATGTTAACAGAATCTTTGATAGGTAAAGGAAAAGAAAGGACAACTCCCATTTTGAAATTTTCTATAATTACGCTCCAACCACAAATGATGGACAAGGACAGTGAACATTAGTTTGGTGATTGTGTTGGATAGTGACTTCCCAGTCAATGAGGTTAGGAGGGAAATCCCCGGCTTGGCCCAGCTAGATGGGATTCTAGGTGATAGAATTGCACCAATATTGGTAGCCATGGGGCATTCAAAGAACAAATGTTCATGATTCTCTGCACCAGGGCAGAAAATACAGGAGGAGGAAGGCTTAATTCCAAAGTGGACAAGTCTGTCCTCCATGGAAAGCCAATTTAGAAGGGCAAGCCATGTAATAACACTGCACCTAGAAATGTGACCAGGGAACCAAACTACATGATGCCATGGGATGATTGGGAAGTAGGTTCAGAGGTTATCCCAAAGGGATGAGATTGTGAATTGGCCATTAGAGGTGAGAGACCGAAGACACTTGTCTATTGGTGTCCAGTGTGGGATCTAAGGTTAGGAATTCAAAAGTTTGAGTCACTGGGAAAGCCCACTGGGTACCAGACATAATTGCTGCAACTTCGGTATCTTGGGAGAGGCCAGGATCATAAATGATTCTAGGCTCAAACTTTTGTACCAATGGGCCTAAAGGATGCCAATTGTCAAACCACAGAGACGTAGCAATTCCATTCCCAACAAGGTACTTAATATGTTGTTGTACAAGGGGTCCAAGATTAAGTAATTTCCTCCAAACCCAAGAAGGATCACTAGGCATTTTTAGATTCCAGAAATTCCTTCCTTTCATGAGGTAGGATTTGACGCACTGACACCACATCTGTTCCCCTCCGGAAATGAGGAACCAAATGTGCTTGGCTACTGCTGCTTTGTTCCAAATTTTCCAAGACTTAAATCCTAATCCTCCTTCCTCATGAGCGGAACAAAGGTGTTTCCCAAGAGACCATGGCCCCAGATTTTTTAAGATCTGGACCAGACCAGAAGAAAGATCTAAGGATCGTTTCTATTTCTTTGATAACCCTTATAGGAATTATAAAGAGTGAGGACCAGTACGTGTGCATCGAGAACAGAATGGACTTTATTAACTGACTCCTACCAGCGTAGGAGAGGTATCTATTGGTCCAAGATTTAGTTTTGATCACAATTCTATCCACCATAGTTTTGCAGTCAAAGTGTTTGAGTTTGGTGGATAGAAGAGGAACACCAAGGTATCTAACTGGTAAAGAGCCTTCGTTAAATCCTAGGATGTCCAGAATAGCACACTTGGAAGTATGATTAACCCCAGAGAAGAAAAAGTTGCTCTCCTCAGGGCTAGGTGGAAGGCCCGAGAGGGCTTCAAACTCAGTCAAAGAAGATTGAAAGTGAGTAATGGAGCTTACTTCCCCCTTGCAAAAGATCATAAGATCATCTGCAAAGCACAGATTAACCAACCTGTTCAACCCACACTTCCAATGAAATTGAAAATCAGGGAGGAGGGTTTTTTCTCTAAGGATACAAGTTAAAAATCAGGGAGGAGGGTTTTTTCTCCAAGGATCAAGTTAAGACCTCCATAACTATGACAAAAAGATAGGAGGACAATGGGTCTCCTTGCCTCAAGCCTCTCTTACCAGGGATAAACCCAGTGACCTCCCCATTGATACTCAGAATAGTTGGCAGTAGAGACAAAAGCTTGAAGCCATTTTATAATTGAGGTTGAATATTCATAGAGCCAAGGACATCCCAAAGGAATTCCCATCGAACATTGTCATAGGCCTTCATGATGTCCACTTTCATGGCACACCTGGGAGAAGAGGAATTCTTGTGATACCTGTAAGGAGAAAATTTATTTTTCTTTGATCAACCTCACGTGATTCCTAGCCAGAACTCTCGTCGGCAAAGGTCCTCCGATGCCTAAGTAATCCGTATACCGAAAACCCTAATATTACGTATGTAAGTAAGTAATGACAGTGTAGCTTTCCACTCAGGTTTTACTTTTACCTTGTATTTATAGGTTTAGATATGTTTGCCCCCCAAGCATCCTTGTTGCCCTAGGTTTCCTATCCCGTACAGAACCAGTCCCTATGGGACTCTCTTCCGATATCAAGCTGAATTCCCTTCCTCGTTGGGAAACTCTATCAGATCCTTTATTCGTGGGATCACATTCTATCATGCAATGCATGTATTCTGGGATATTCCAGAATACTCTAGCCGCTTTGTCACTTAGAGCGGTTTGACATATGGGTTTGCTCCTTGTTCGGGAACAAACAACTTGCCAAACACATTTGTTCGGCAGTTCCTCCATACCCTTGCTTTAAGGTTCCACCGACCAACACTCGGATCGGTGGGGGTTTGTATTACGTGACACCCCTTGCGCCTTGCATGTGCTTAATTGTTCGGCGTTGTTCGGGAGAACCCTCTCATCAATTCCTGGGTGAGAGAGATATTATCTGCAATCCTTCTGCCCTTGACAAATCCAGATTGGACGGGGTCAATAAGGTGTGGAAGAACAACTTGCAGTCTATTGGCCAAAAATTTTGCAAGGCATTTGTAGATGGAATTGCAACAAGAAATAGGTCTGAAATCCCCAACCTTGGAAGGATTGGGGACTTTAGGGACCAAACCTACAAAGGTAGCATTAGCTTTTGCAAGGACCTGTCCTGCCAAAAAAACATTTTAATAGCCGCAGTGACCTCATGTCCAACAATGGACTAGGATTTATGAAAAAAAAAAACCAGCATCATAGCCATCGAGTTCAGGGGCTTTTTAAGGATTAAGAGACCAAAAAGTGTCCTTAATCTCTTTATCAGTGACTCCTAATACCATCTCCATACTCTGTTCAGAAGTGAGCCTCCTATTTACAAATTGGTGAACTCTTGATGTACCAGAGTATGGACTGGAATGTGCTGAGTACCCAAGAGCTTTGTATAGAAGTCAACAAAGGTGGTCTTGATAAGACCTATGTCTTGGGTGATAGTACAATAACCAAGCACCAAGCCAGTGATTCTATTTTGATTCCGGGAGTTGCTAACAGCTTTGAAAAAGAAAGAGGTGCATTGATCTCCTAATTTTAACAATTGAATCCTGGACTTTTGACATGCAAAACTCTCCTCAGCTCTAGCAAGAGTAAGGTATTGTTTGCACAACACTTTTTCCTTGGTTTGATTGGAAAAGTCACCAGGATCAATTCCAAGCTTAGTTTGAACACTTTCCAGCTCCTTTCTAGCTTCCGATACTTTTTTTGATAAACTAGCTTCCAATACTTGCCAGATATGTCACTGAAATTGTTGGTGTTTAACTTTTTAGACTCAATTTGTAGTAACTTGAGCTTTTCGTAAACACAGAACATTTGATTCCCCATCACAATCCTCCTCCAAACCTGCTGGACAATTGGAAGGAATTGGGGATGGTATGCAATTGAAAAATCTAAAAGGCTTCTTAGCAGTTTAGGAGCAGGAGTAAGGTAAACAACTGCAGGAGAGTGATCAGACACACCAGGGGATAGAAAATGAGCATCGGATCAACAAAAAGATTTGATCCAGTTTTCATTAACTAGAGAACCCTGTCTAACTTTGTGGAGATTGTAGCACCAGGACTCTACTTATTGGACCATGTAAACTGACAGCCTGAGTACCTAAGGTCATCCAATTCAGCTATTTGGAGACAGTTAGATCATCCATCCAAGGAAGCTATTTCCTGTCACCCCCTACCTTTTCAGAAGAGGACTTAATGCCATTAAAATGGCCAAGTACTATCCAAGGTGACACACAATGGAGTTGTTGAATGTCATGCCAAAGGACATGCCTTTCCAAATAGCTATTAGACGCATATATAAAAGTAGCTACAAAATCAAAACTTCCATCACCAGCATGCATATCACAATGGATAAATTGACTTGACTGTGCAAGAACTTGAATTGCGAGAATCAGCGGGTCCCAACACAGTGGGATTCTACCAAGAGGTCCTTGTGCAAAATTATTGGCAGCATGCCAATGAGGAAACATTATGTTCACAATGTTTTCAGCCTTGGGTTCCTTGATCTTATGTTCAATGAGCCCCACAAGGGATAAATTATTGTTTTTGACCCATTTCCTGGCCTCAGTTTGTTTAAGGAGATCATTTAATCCCCTGAGATTCCAACAACCAAAATGTAGGGGTGTATTTGTCATATAAAACCAATAAGACAAGGAGTAGCTAAAAGAGCCCATGAACCAAAAAGAGCCAGGGACAGAATCCCCAAGTACCATTGGTCATAAGAATGACATAACCATACTACCCAAACTGCTATATGCATCAAAAATACCAAGGCACAAGATATGGGAACCAAATGAAACAATAAAAATAAAGCTAACATATGCACAGCTGCAGCCACAACATAAAGAAAGTCCTGATTCCCAACTGTTAGATGCCCCAAGAGTGCAAAAATTAAACTTGGAGTATACAAAAAGGTCCACACAAACAATATGAACCCCAAATCACAGTGTATAGGCATAGAAATCTTAAGGACGATTATTAAGTCGTAAAGCATCCAACTCCAAATCAATTGGCAAAGAGTGGAGAGGCCGTCCAGGCTCATATACTAGTTTTTGAGGAGAAAATTAACCAATGTGGGACAAATCCCAACACTCCCCCGCACGTGCGACCCCTGACTCGCACGTGGAGAGGTAAACAAAGGATCCAGAACACACGGATCACAATGAAATAAAGTGCATCTATGGCACAAACAAAGGGGAAAAGCCTCCGAAAGCCTAGCTTTGATACCATGTTAAAGCATCCAACTCCAAACCAATTGGCAAAGAGTGGAGAGGCCGCCCAGGCTCATATACTAGTTTTGGAGGAGATAATTAACCAATGTGGGACAAATCCCAACATTAAGTAAATGAAATGCAAAGGATTTTGGACTTCCCTTTGAGTTTGGAGTTTGAAAGGCTCCTACTCCTGGCTGCTTTAGCTGCTTTTTTGGATCCACCGGACGTAAGTGTAAAATCTGGTAGAGTATCATCAATAGTTGCAAGAGGAGAGGGAGGATGAGCCTCTATAATGTCTCCTTCATTGTGATCCTCTTCCTCTAATATGTGGAATGAGTTGGTAAGCTTAGGAAGAGGAGCACCAGATAGTGATTAGGATCAGGATCGATGGAAACTGGGAGAATGTTCACAGGATCCTCAATAAAAACTTCATCGGCTGATTCACTCAAAGCATCTTCCGGAATGAGTACCATAGCACGCTCATCCGAGGGAGACATGAGGAGGAAGCTGCAGTACTCTCAATCAACAACATTCTCAGCTTTAGCCGATACTTTCCCTTTACCAACAACTTCCCAAACAGACTTGGAAGTAGGAGGTTTAGAGGTTGATAATTTATTGCACCTTTCCTTAGGATGTCCAAACACTTTACACTCAGAACAAATAGGGGGAAGCCATTGGTACTCGAGATGCACCACAATAGACTCGCCATTCACAGTGATTTTGACATCAACAGGATGTTCAGTTCTCACATCAATTTCAACGCATACACAAGTATAGTCAAGACGTTTCCTCTTTTTAGTGTCCTTATCCACATGGAGAGGTTTTCCTATAGTGCTAGCTATACAGCTAAAGCAATCTGCAGTCCAAAAGTCAAGAGGGAGTTTATGGATTTTTATCCAGGCTGGAATAGACAATGGTTGTTCTAAAGTGGGGTTCATCATACGTTTCCACTCTTGAAGTACCAAGTATCTCCGACAAAAGAAATAAGGACCATTTTCTAAAATACTTAATTTGGTAGCTTCATCCTCGAATTCAAATATAAACCAAGAGCCAATTTGTTTAATCGAGTTTATAAGAGAGCAACAGACTAAAAACAATGGACTGAACACTACAAACACGTGGCAAAATAACACACGTGAGGAAATAAACGACAAAATGTTGAGAACATGCTAAAATATCATCCTGTCAAATTTTAAAAGTGACGGTGACATAATCGGCACAAATAACCACACATTTTAAACGTAAACCAGGAGTCAGGACAATCAGAAAACCAAAACCGAAGTTCCATCGATACATGATTTTTGTTAATTGAAGTTCAGCCATCCCTTTATTTTCCCTTCTATATTTTATTGAATAGGTTCGTATAGTAAATGGGCTAGATCATTTTGGAAGAAAGAAGATGCCACTACCTTAGCCTTGTGTAAGCATATGAAACACCATGATACACTGCAAATTCCAACAGCAACCATTTCCATGGGCCACGCAGATTTCTTTGTTGAAAATGTTGAACTTTCATTGAAACTTATAACACCATGCGCCATGCAGATTTCTTTGTTGAAAATGTTGAACTTCCATTGAAACTCAATACCAAGTCAAATGCCATTATTTCTGCGACAGAGCCACACTACCGACCAAAAAGAGGACAGTCAGCAAAATCAGTAGTTACTTTGGAGGACATTGAATGTTTGCTACCATACAATTGAACATCTGAAAGAAATATTCCTTACATAGAACGAAAGATACACATTAAACACAACTACCAGTATACAAATTAAACACTATCAACACAAAAACTATAAATGTCCTATCTTAGGCACATTTGAAATGCGATGTTATGTCACACTAGAGCATACATTTGTAGTTTATTGACTTCATGAAGAAAGCTAAACCTAGTTACAAGATAGAACTAAAATATCAGTATTTAAGAACGTGCACTATACTCACTACGTCTAAAACCCTCTGAGCTATTGGGAATGATCGTAGTGAAGATATGGCATGGATTCATTCGTCAAAACATTGGTCACGGTAAGTCACAAAACTCACTTGTAATTCATCAAGAAAAGAATCACTAAAGAGTTAATCTTAACTACAAAACCAGATGATATGCCACACAAGTACACAACTATGTTATGCCACATTCGAAAGCATAATTAGGAGGCAAAAAAATGCTTAAGAATGAGGATGCTTCATAAATGTATTGGGATTTTGGGAAAAAAAACTATAAACCCAGAGGCTTATAGAAAGGATACGTTAACAAATAGATGACTTGGTATGATATAATTCAGAGGGAAAGGATACTCACCTTAAGAAGACTATTTTCATCTAAAACTGTAGAGTAATTAATGAAAAATTGAAATTTTCTAACAAATTCATGTTCTTGTTCATGATAAATAGACCACCATTTTTTGTTTTGAAGAGGAAGAAGAGTTCTACACGGGTCTCAGTCACTTCAAAATCAGATTTTCCCTCAATAAATTCACATTCCATGCCAATTTGGTCAAGAACCGATATTTTCCACGTTTGATTAAAAAGATTTAATGTGAGATGTCATTAACTTCTCAAAGTTTGTGGCTTATCCAAAATGATGGTACAAATATTTAGTGATCCAACACCTGAAACAAAATCAGGATAAAGATCTTTGGGCAACTATGGGATCAACCAAAAATGAAATATCAAATCAACAAAATGTCATAACTACACTAATCGCTAACAATGGTATAAAGGAACAAACAAAACCAACAATAAGAAACAAAATACCCATTTCGAATTTGTTGTCCCTAAGCCCTAAGTCCAATAATTAACCTCAAAGCAATAAGCCTTTAATTGCTACTTTCTCCTTCAGTTTCCCCAACTTTAGAAGCTATCCCTACTAATCAAAAAAGGACTCGGAATTTTAATATCTTAAATTGAAAAAGGGAAAAAAAAGGGAGAGGTTTCGTCAAGAATATAACAATCGAAACAGAAGATTAGAGACAAATATTAGAAAGATAAAAATCCAAGCAATCAAGGAAAATAAGCCATACCCCATATTTGATACACAATTTGCCCATCAGAGAGCAGAATCTTGTCATCGAACACGTCCTAAGTTTCTGGTACCGGCTGGAGGAGAGAGATGACAGAAGATACTTGAAGTATGTGGATGGACTGCTGGATTGAATTCACAATCTGGAAAGTCGTAGAGCTGTCAAAGCAAGTCGATATCTCATCCATCAAAAGTGCTCTAGCTGGTCCAACCAGCATCTCTCCCGCATGATATAACAAGAGAGACTCAGAATAATCAAAGTTTCTGAACTCTTTTTGCTAAACAAATTACTCGAAGGGCAGGAATGACTAGTAAGTACTTACTTCGGATTTATTTATCTTTTTTCATAATTCTTATTTCTGTTATCATTAAACTTATTTCAGCTTTTGGTCAAAAAATTCTACTCTTCCGATTTGACGCGATGTATCAGGAAATATACAAGGGAATTGATATTCACTCTTCCTTTTTCTTTATCCACACTCCCTTTTTTGTTTTTCAGTTTGAAAGTGTTTTTTTTTTTTTTTTTTTGCTAAAAGACAAAAAAAAGGTGCATGAATAACAAAAAAGGGAGTGTGAATATCAATTCCCTCTACAATGGTCCAAAACTCAAAGCAGTTTTGAAAAGACAAAGATAAGCAATTATTTCATTATTTTAGGAGTTTCGTTTCTAGAATATTTATGTTGTTCTATGAATGCATTTTACTTGTCGTGAGCTGCTTAATTGTCCACCAGAAATACTTGTCTGCGTTTCATCACCCACCAAGGTACTTGCACATATTTCCAGATCCATTTTCTGTGGAAATTGAAAAAATCAAAGGAGGTCAATCAGTTACTATGGCTTTCAAAAACTTATTTCAGTTGCGTATCCTGTTTTCAAGTTCGTACCTTAAGAACATCATCTGTCACAACATTGGCCTCTTGCCCTTCTAATGATTCGCAGCCTGCACATGATTAGAAATGTGGAAGTCAATTCACCCAAAATGGTTTTGGCATGGAGAAATTGCGGTTACCTTCGTGAAAATATCAATTTCAGGATCAGGCTTTATGTTTGCTTGCACTTGTATAGGACTCAAATTTCAACAAAAACAGATATAGGACTCAAACTCCTGTGGTTCTTACACTTGTAATTATTAAAAACATCCATGAATCTAATTTACCACAACGAGTTCCAACCCCTTGACATCTACCTAAGAATGCTAATGTCACCGTCACTATCGATTCTCCTATATGAAGGTCATTTGACTTATATAAGCAGATGCCCTCTGTGCAAGAAACTCATCCATTCAATGGCCGTAGTACGTGACTCTTCCTTAAACCTATAGTTACAAATGACATAAATAAGATGACAAAGTCCTTGAAACTTATTTAGAAAACTGAATTAATGTCAAGTTTGTTCTACTCTCAGATCTGTATCAAGTTTTCCGGCCAAAAAACACCAAACTTGATGGACCCAAAATAACCAATCATAAAACCAACCCTAACCTTCCGTTTGCACTCTAAGAATGGGAACTCAAAAGCATCCAAAAATGCCATCTCAAAAGAACGATGAAAGTCACACAACTAAACAATCGAGAACATTTCATTTACTACTAAACTCATTTAAAGATTTCCTTTCAATTACCACACTGAAAGCAGAATTTTCATGCAGGATTCGCCTGCAAAAATGCGTCAAAAAATTATGGGAGAATACTCATAATAACATCCAAAATAACATCCCAAAAAACTCCTAAATAAGAGGAAAAAATACTTTTAACTTTTGTTTTTTGCATAAGGGGAAAAGGGATGAATTACCATAAAGAAGCATGAGCAATGTCAATGAGGCATGTACTTGAGAAAGAAAATAGAACAAGAAACAGCTTAAAATGGATTATTGCTCAAATTCTTTTAGGGAAAAACCAAGCTATAGAGCACATATGCCACATAATTATACCCGAAGCAAGCGATTAGGGTTCAATTTTTTTTACCAAGCTTGTTTGCATCATAGGGCCCTACATACAGTCCCTAGATTACACCGGCCTCAAACAGAAGTCATTCTTTTACTATTGAAGGCAAAACAAAAATGGAGCTTGTTTGCATCATAGGGGCCTACACACATTCCCTAAATTACACCGGCCTGAAACCTTAGTCATTCTTTTACTATTGAAGGCAAAACAAAAATGGAACCGAAAAGGTTTAGAGTTTTACCACTCCGACACGTAGAACGGAATCAACGGCAAGATAAGAGCAGGGAGACTTTGCCGCCGATATTGCCGTCCATCTTTCTCTCCCTTCATTCCTTCTCTCTCATCATCATGCGTTCGTAGGGAAGATGATCAAAAAGCCCCAAATACATGGAATATGAAGAGAGAGAAAAAAAAAACCTATTCAGTTGCTTAACAACAAATCGGAGTGTAGAGAGAGAGTACCCAATGCATTTCTTCACCGACGACGAAAAGCTATTAGAAACCCCGAAGAGCATCTCCAACAGCCACAAGCACTTCCTAAGCAATTGCCTAGAAAAAGTGCCAATTTTTACTTTGTCTACCCACCAAATAATTTTACCACCCAACAGCCTAGGCATTCACAACCCCCCTCCCCCACCAAATCACAATAATAATTTTTTACTCGTACTTCAAAACAAAATCCAAGCAATCTTTTATCTTATCTTCGCCATAACTTTATCGGCCGATCAGCCATCGATTGTGAGGGAACAAAAGAGAGAGAGAGAGTGTGTGTGTGTGTTCGGTGTATCAATTACTATCAAGGGAATAAACAAAACAAAAAGAAACGCAATCTGAAAATCCAAAAGAAATTACAAAGTAGAAATCCAAAAGGAAACCCAATCTTCCTAGAAACCCATAAGTAATCCAAAAAGAAAAGCCAGAAGAAATTGCATCCGACGCAAGACTTGCTCCGCTGTCCTCAACACCATCGTCATCGTCGACTTCTTCATCTATATTTGGATTTGCCCTTCAACACACAAAACCCAAAATTTTCTACTCGTAATCTCAAAAAGTGAACCCACAAAACCAAACTTCGAACCCACAAATCAAACCACCAGCACACAAAGCAACAAATCCATACAATCTACAAAACAATTTGCGATTCAGACCACGAATCCACAAACCTCACCAAAAATCCGCGATTTTATAGCTTCGCCCGAAACCCATCTTAAACCCTCGCCAGAATTTCAACACTCCAAAGAGAGAGGTAGCGAGTGCTACAGTACCTCACTGGTGGTGGGCAGGTAATGTAGCAGAAGAGGAACTGGCAAGGAAGGAGCGGACACTGCTGGGCTTCGATTTGGGAGGATTAGCTCGGCAAAACGTCCAAAAGTTGCCATTGTCGAGGCTGCTGTGCAGGAAGGGGCGCTGGTTCTTTATGATCAAACGCAGGGGGGTGGGGGTGGCTATCAGCTGTGTGTGAGTAGAGGAGAGAGGTTTTGCAGGGAGAGAGAAAATGTACACACAATATCATCAATGAGATTCACACTCTTCCTATAGAAGCTGTCCCCGGGAAAAAAAAACCCATAGAAGAAGATGAAAGAAGACAAAATAACACTGGAAAACAAGACAGATGGAAAAGGATGAAAGTCAAAAAAACATTAAAATTAAATTAAATGAAAAGCTACAGTAATCTATTATAGCAGCAAAAGGTCAAAACTGCCCCCAAGCTCTGGCTTTGAGACTCCCCAATCAAGGGGCTCAATTGGAAAAATTAGGGCAAAGAATTGGCAACCAAAAAATTGAGTTTCATGCTCCTTTCTTGCAGTTTGTGGATATAGCAAGGAACAATTTAAGATCCATATCTTCTTTTCTTTTCTTTTTACGTAACCAATTGGATGCTAGTAAGTTACTCCCTCCGTCCCAATTAATGTGTCCTCTATTGGAAATCAAGCTTTTTAAGAGGTCAAAATTTTTGCTCTAAATTTCCATAATTAACCTTAAAATCTATGAAGTTAATTATATATATTTAAATTGCTTATATCTTTCAATAAGGATTTCAAAAAAAATGTAATATGGATAACAAGATAGATTCTCAATTAGTTTAATTATGCAAAGCAGTGTTTTAAATGGCGATAGGGGCACCGGGGCGCCAAGAGGTCCCCTGGCGCCTAGGCACGAGGTGAGGCGCACGCCTAATTAAAGAGAGGAACCAATTTTTTTTGCTCGGCAGCGAGGCGCAATTTATTAGAACAAGTATTCTAAGATAGCCAAAACATTGAACACAAGCAACATCTTAAACTTTCAAATGTCATAATACATAAAACTTCGATGGTTAAACAGAACCACAAAACACTAAACAAAACATATCATCCATAAAAAACTAACAGAGAAGAAGACGAGAAAATTTCTCTTATATCCCTTTGACTTTGACCAAAAATTCATTTTGGTCCTTCACCTTTCAATTTCGGTATAAAAATACTTCGACTTTCCAATTTTTTTCAATGTCATCCTTTAGGAATATATACATATATACACGAAAAATAGGGTGTTTGGAATAAGCACCCTACACACATCGGATGCCGTTAATTCCCACCTAAGCCCCCTATTTTTTTTTTTTTAGAATTTTTAAACGACTCGGATCGGCCATCCGGTGGCCAGAGGCGGCCGGCGGTCCCTATAGCAGAACTCAAAGAAAACAGATTCCTTTTAAAGGATGACATTGAAAAAATTTGAAAAGTCAAATTATTTTTATGCCAAAATTAAAAGGGGAATGACCAAAATGAATTTTTGGTCAAAGTCCAAGGTATATAAAAGAAATTTTCCCAAAGAAGAAGAAGAAACAAAGCAAGTAAAGAAGAAGAAGAAGAAAACAGAGCAGAGGAGAGGAGACCAAATCATTCTCTTCAAGACTCTAGGGGTTGGCTGTTGTGTATCGATTTGAGCCCATTGTTCTCTAGGGTTACCGGTTAGTTCTTTTTACATGGGAGAAAATTATCCAATGCATTAGCCCACCTTTTATGCATCAAAGATCAACGTTGAGATCGATTTTGGCCTAAAGGTGCCTACAAAATTCACAAGGCGCACGCCTCAGCGCCTAATCTACACCTTAGTTCAACTTCACGAAGCCCAACCCTTGGAACTTGCCTTGCCTCAGCGCTCGTGCGCGCCTTTTAAAACACTGGTGAGGGCAACAATAGTTTAACTCAAAATCTAAAACCTATTTTGATAGATATTACCTTATAAACCAAAACCCAAGAAACAAAGAAAAGAAAAATATAAATCTAAAATGGTTACAAGCTAAACCTATAGACAAAAGGCCAAGAACCACCAACCTCGGCCCCATAGACACGATCTATAGGAAGAGGTATTGCTGTCATTTAATGAGCTATCAATTAATGGATTATCCATTCATCAAACACACTTGCCTGCTTTGTTGAGACCAGGGCCCAGTAGACGGGGAATTTGCTTAATGACAGCTTCCAACGCTAAGAAGTCATGGGATTTCTTTGCCAGTTTCTTGTTTTTTCTAAATTTCTTCAGATCTTCTACATCCATATACTCCAAACCTATCTTAGCCTACAGTTTACAAAGTAAATAAGATGAACTCAAGATAAAGAAAATTGAACACACGACCTAACTTTTATCAAAATCTATAATCTACAATAAGAAGTGAAGTACTGTTCCTTTGATATAAGAACGAAGCAAATGCTTGAATTTTGACCTTACTGGTCAAACAAAAAGAGATTCGGAGCAACAATATACTATGCTGCATTCAAGGCCTAAATAGTCCATTGTCAAAAGTATCAACACATGTAGCAAGGGAAGCATGCCAATATTAAAATGTGGATATGTTCCTAGTTTCTCGTGGTAATGCAAGTTCATTTGGTATAGAAGTCCAATGAGGTTCAAGTGTGGAGCCTTCCACCATGGACTGAGACTATGCAAAGGTAGAAATTATCGAAGTATAAGAGGACCTGTCTTAGGAAATGACTTATCAAGTATCACGAGTACGGTGTACAGATAATGTACACCATAAACCAAGAAAAAACCTTGAAACTAGCAATATAAGTCTAGCAAATGAACTAAAAAGTGCACAGAACACCAATGTTTCAGCTGTAAAATATTTTTCTTCACAGATACTTGGTAATTGACAATACACATGATACACACCCATCAACATGTAAACACACATATCTTACAAAGTGACACTAAATTAAACCACCCCCCAGGGGAAAAAATTGTGAACGGCTTTAAAAAAAGGATTAGATTTTTTTATGGCAAAGGTAATAGGAAATGACATGCAATTTTCTCGTAATTTGGGTGCCCTTTCTTCAAGGGTATAAGAAATACTCATTTTTGGCAACTAAAAGCAGCAACCAAATACAGGATAACCAATAGAGAGAGAAAAATACGAATTCGGACAGAGCAGGATTACTTCTTCCACGTGTTGAGCATCACCAAGCATGCAAACCTTCATTTTGGGACGTGGAATGTGAGACAACTTCACTGAACCACTGAAATGCTTATCCTTTTGGGGAGCATAGTCCTTCAGCCCAATTTGGAGCTCAATTGTTTCAATGAATTTGCGTTTTTTCTCCCTGGCATTATTAGGAATCTGACTGATGGCTTCCCTCATGGCCTCACTCTGAAGCTTACTGTTAATAAAAAATATCCAACCAGGTTAGGGAGGATGATTGGCAATCTCATTGGCATTAACAATAGAGACAGCTGCATTTCGAACACAGACATGGCATATGAATAAATGCTAGTGATCGTATTGATAAATACAACGTCCAAATTCAATAACTTATTGGCAAATGCAGCCTATAGAATTGCAAATAGAGCCTATAGCAATTAATAGATAATATTAATTTGACGACAAAATGAATCATAGCATAAGAAACACGCTCAAAATTGGAGAAGATACTAGTAATCTTGTTACGTGCTACGCACGATGATCATGCCCGTTATTTTGAAATTGTAATTGTATGTTGAGAATTATCTTGTGTTGTTGCCTATAAAATGCATGCAATTTGACTGAGTATGGTAGTTGAAATGCGCAAACATTTAAAAGACTTAGTGCCCTTGAAGTCTAGAGCCCATCAAGGGTTGCAAAATCTATGAATAGATAATCCACCAATTGTTTGCGCCAATTGTTATCGAATTTCTCGAGCCATCCTCTCCATTTCACTATCAGAGAATCAAACTTTCGGAAAAAGAAAAACAAGATTCCCAATATAGTACCCATGTTAGCAAACTACAAAGTCTCATTGTGGGATACTATCATTGTGTTCGGTTGCTAGTTTAGTTTTAGTTTTAGCTTGTTTCCAATCATTACCCTATATCTTTCTCCAATCATTATCCTATATCTCCAATTATTAATTTCATTTCTCTTTCTATCTCCCTCCAATCATTACCCTATTTCTCTCTCCACCCACTACCAAAACTAAACTAAACTATCAACCAAACAAAGCCTATATCTTTCACTTTCCTTGAATCAAAGTAGTGAGGATAGATAAAGATCAACAGAAAAAATTGCTATTTTAAGTGTAAAATCGCCGAGAAGGAAGAGATTGATGTAATCGGGGGCATTATACGGCATGAGCAAAACACTATAGTAAGTTTTCAAACCTGAAAATTTACGCCCTCACCAATTTGTTTGAAAACTTAAAAAAATGCGCTCAAACCTTCTGAGTATAGGTATATTAGGTCTTCCATCCACCATACATGAATTACCTTCTAGAGCTTTGAACATGTTCCAAAACTTCTAATATGAATTCCTCATGTTCCTTCTTGTTCTTCTGAATGGTCACAAAATTTGAAAATATATTTCCCCCAATTGTTTGTTCTAATTGTCATCGGATTTCTTGAGCCATCATCTCAATTTCATTGTTTACTAATGCATCATCAAAGACCCCTGTGCAAATCTAAGTATCAAGATTACGAAAGTAAAATTTGAAATGAATACAAAATTAGGATAAAAAGTTCAGGTAATGGTTAATTGCACAATCCAATGGCGAAACACACAAGACAAGTTTCATGAATTTTATCTCCCATTTAAAAACTGCTCACATACTTTATCTATTTATGAAACATCATTATTGAAAACTTGAACTGCATTTGGTTTCTGATTTTCTTTTGAACAATCTGTGAGAGGTACAAGACGACAGGCATAGAAGACAATGAGCTTCCAAGAGACCGTCAGTGATATCTAAACCTAAACAAAGAGCATAACCTGTGAAATAATCTAGCCTCAGTTCTATTGTCCTCAAAAGTAAGCTCCTTGAGTCTATCATAACAGATATTTGCGGAGTGTATTTGTAATCTTCAAGAAGAAATCCTTTGTTGTGTTGTAGAGAATGCAAGTTACTGGTCCTGATGCAAAAATCATGAAGTTGAGGTCATATATATTCTAACTCCCACTATTACTATCATAATTTGTTTCACCTCTTTTATATACTACAACACGAAATGGAGATACTCAAAAGGACATATTATACTATGTGTCTTTGAAAGCAAGCAACGTAACATTAGTCCAATCCCTTGAGGGGATTGGCCAATACTCAAATTTCCTTGATACGATCTAATCGATAAAATTTCACCATTTACGAGGGTAAGCTCTGTGCTTGAGTGCATCAAATACCCTTTTGCGTATAAGCATTCTGCTGTAATTAGCAATAAGAAGCCAAGCATGCAAAATACTGTGTGAACAACTCCCAAACATGTCACCATTTATAATACCAAAAGAAGCACCATCGGTCACATACCTGAACAAAGGTTGTAGGGTCCGCAGTGATGTTGAGATAGCCCTTCAAGGCCTCAGCAATCTGAAATGAGAAAGTAATTTTTTTGGAAGGGATGCAACAGTACCATTGTCAATTGTCTTAGGTGTTCAACATATACATGTGCCTCATACATACATCTACGTTTACTTCCTCTGGACCTCTGTAATAGGTCTTAAGGATTCTATTCACTTCTATCAAGTCTGGTTTGGTGATTACTACATATCCATGCATATTCAAATTTGCAGCTCTGTGGTATTCACATGTTTCATAGGATATAGTAACTTGATGGATGGTGGTCACTCAATTTCAGTACATGTTCCACAGGTGAGAAACAACAAAAATGGAGTTTACCGAAGGCTATATGGTATGAAACAAGGCAATACTTCGTTGTGACATCATATATGTCCGATCGGAGAAACATTTAGAGAAACAAGGCTACACTGTTTGAGTCCACGAAATGAAGGTATTCCTGCTTTAAGAAGATGTACCTGGGTGTCGTTTACTGGGTCATTCAAAATAAGGGCAAACTGAGTAGGCTACTTAGAAACCATGCTATTTCAAACAGTATCTAAAACTATCTTGTGTACCTTTGATATTTCACACACTCAAACTCACAATGAGAAACATTTCTAACATTTTTGGCCGAAAAAATTGCTTAATTGTGAGGTTGCACATCCTAAAGCAAGTTGATTGTATATAATAGATGGGCAACTTTATTATTTATAAATTCAACACGCCCCCTCACGTGTAGCCAGGCTCTCCTCTATAAGCAGGCTAAACACGTATAAATATTTTAACATTAGGTAGGCGGTGAGGTTCGAACACAGGATCTATTGCCTACTACTCTGATACCATGTTGAAACTTTATATCCATCTCAAAACCAATTGGCAATGAGTGGAGAGGCTACCCAGGCTCATATACTAATTTTGAAGGAGATAATTAACCAATGTGGGACAATTCCCAACAGTATATAATTTGGAAAACGCTGGATGAGAAGGCCCAGTTTTAGTGTTGTCTCCTACGCCTAAATAACGCCAAAATACTGAAAACCTTTGCTGAAAGCACTTAGATCCAAAATCCCTAAATCTCTAAACTAAATAGCCCTATTTACGAAGTTCCCAAATTTTAGTGTAATCTCTTTTAGGAGTAGTTCTTAAATTGTTAATTGAAAAGCAAGCCGTACCTTTCCAATCTCTAATAGTCACAGTTTTTGGGGCCAAGGCTGGACGCAGCTAAAATCCCTCTTCCATATCAACATCTGTTGCAGCCGTTAGCCGAGAAGACTGGCGTCGGTGGCGCAGAGGTTATGGCCGATGGTCGGTGACCACTGTCAAATCTTAAAGCATAGGCCATGGAACCCGACCTACCGCCGCTCACCTCCATAAAAGTCAAGTGCTCCTCCCCACGCTTCCTAACACAACACCCCCCCCCCCCCCCCGAGACCCCCACCGCCAAATCGCCATTGACCTCTCCAACGAATCCGCCTTCGCCATCAAGTGGGCAGTCCACCACAACCTCCACCTGGGCAACGCCGTCATCCTCTTAACTTCCGTTCCACCTCCGTCCAAAGAGCATGAGTTGACTGCTTTTCTTTTCTTTGCTTGTACTCTCTCTTTGTGCCTGAGGAGGTTATAGTTGATGGCCGAGAAGACCGGCGTTGGTGGCGTAGGCTTCTAGTTCATCCAATCTTCAAAAAGAGAGAGAGAGAGAGAGAGAAACATCTGTTTTTTTGGAGCAAGTAGTCTGACAACTTTTTGGAGAAGTAAAGCCACCCATCATTTTACCATCAACCCCTCACAGAAAAAGACAAAAGGAAATGAGATTCCACTGGCCAACAGGACACACATGGAAACTTGCGAAAGTCTGGAAAGGCAAAAACGTAATTGATGTAAAAGCATCGAAATGACCAGATTATCCTCGAACACATAACTGCAGTGGGATGGATTGAAGGGCTCAATTGAAAAAATCATGCCAATTGGTTTCTCACACATAGGGGCAAGGCTACATGCTCCGAACAATAAGTCGTGCCCGTTGGTTTTCAAGTGATGAGGATTTATTGGATACACGCAACTCATATAATTTATGTTAACATTCCGAAGTTTTTAACAGAAAAGCATAGTTCGAGGTTATGTGCATCCATGTATTATGAGCCTGTTAGTTTAGTTTATGTTCTAGAAGGAAAGCATGAAATGGTACACTCCATTCTTTAAATGAGAAATTGAAACGTTGACAAACAAGTGGCACAATAAACCAACATGATTTCAAGAAAGAAATCAGATAAGACAAGTTAAAGAAGTTCCTTCATTATTGACTGAAAAGAACACTCCCATCCTTCTTCTTTTTGCACTTTTTAAAGCAGGTAGTTGTCTTTTCTTCTCTGTAGCCTTGTTGCTCTGAAAGCTTATTACACTCTCTCTATGAACTTCCACGTAAACTATCCATGTTAACTGTTAAGCCTATTTTCCTCCAAATCAGTTAACCTAAAAATGGTGTAGCCTGCCGAAGGGAACTATTTTAAAAGAAAATGCATCATACTATGCTACACACACATATCAGTCTCATTGCGAAATTTGGGAGGATTAGAGTTCTAACTTAAACTCGAATCGGCATTCCAGTAAGATAGAAAAAATGGAAACCATAATATACTCATAAATCATGTACAAATGTCATAATTTCTCATTAAGTCATGCACAAATGTCATAGTATAAAATAATTCTTTCATTCCCAAGGGTTTGGTAATCTACCTGCACCACCCAGTCCAGATTTTGATTGTAAAATTGCTTGTCCATAAACTGATGAAGGATCCATTGGCATAGGTTTCTGAGATGCACCCATATTAACTTCTTGTTTGATGTCCTGCTAATTCAAAACGTGAAACAAGTTGCGATTGGTGCAGGAAATGGTTGTACTAGAATGAATGATTAAGTGCAAAAGAGTATGGTCCAAGTAATTACAGTGGTCATTTGAGGTCGTCCCTGCATTTGCTGCAAAGCCGCAGACATGCTTCCAGAGTTGCATTGGGCTAACTGACTGCATTAAAGAAACAAAAGAAAAATGAGCTCAAACTACATAAAAGGTAGGCAAATATATTGAGCTCATAAAGAACAAGAATGAGGTTGACAAAAATGTTCAAACACCTCACTCTGGATGATTCATTGCTGACTTAAGAAGGGCCATCCAATTGGCATCCATAAGACCTGGAGAATTCTCTGAATCCATCGAATGGGGGTGTTTCTTTATTTCTTCGTATATTTTCATGGCAAGTACAGTGGGTGATGGCTGCACTATCAGGTGCCGTTCCGCTTTCTTTTTAAACCTTCTTTTTCAAAAAGAAAGTAATTTCAAGTTCAAATATAATGAAAATGAAAAATAATTTTTTAATTTTTTTTGCACCGTTTAAAAGATCTCAATGAGATCTATCAAATAAGATTCATATTGGTAGGAAAATTATTTGCGTAAACACATGATTTTTGAGCTTGAAATTACCTTCCTTTTCTAAAAGCTCCTTTTTTAAGAAACCGGAACGGGGTATCATTCCTTCAGAGCTCATACCATTGATAGGACCACCAAAAGGCAGGATGGTTAGGGTCCCTTCACTGCTACTGAACATTACACTATTGCATGAGTTGCAACTGCTGCTGCATTTGTAGTTGCTGCTGGTGCTTTCATTTGTTGAGTCTGAATTTCATTTTAAGCACAATGAAGGTAAATAATATCTTCATAATTTAGCATACATATAATATAAATGAGCATTGAACCAAAAACATATAAAAGAACCACCTCTATATAAGCTGCTGCTGCTTCAGAATGTTTCTCATTCGTTCTTGCAATGAAGATGTCCCAAAAGACAGACCATTCAAAGAGAAATCCCCGAGGTGCATCAATCGCTGCAATATTAATTTCTGACAATATTAGCTTCTAAGTTACTATCAGATGAATACTGTCAATGCGAGATCTACAATATTTTATGAATCAAAATCGTATGTTACTTACAGAAGAAACAAAGGACATACACTTACCTATAATTATGTTTGGCAATATGATCGGAAAGCCACTCCTGCTTCTCCACGAGCCGGACATGGCTTCCATCACTTCCTTCTCTCTCTACAGCCAAGAAAAACATATATACAAAGATTATACGCAGGAAGGAAGAGAGTTTTTTGCGTTGATTTTTTGAGCGGATTCGTATTTTCACAAAGTGCTTGGAGGAGGGGCGAGTGAGAAGTACGGCATCGGGCTTAGCACATGGTCTCGGAGCACAAAGCATCGCCGGCGGAGTAGTCGAACACCACCTCCGTCGCCCACTTACAGTCCAAGCAGTAGAATCAAAAACCCACATGGACCAAGCAAACATTAGATATCTCAGAATATAAAAACCATCCACCAGAACATCTCAAAAAACAAAACAATCTCACGCAAACCCAAAAAAAACGCAACCGGCATAGACATGCAGATAAAGGAATAAACCTTAGTTCATTCGAAACAAGTTTGAGAGCAACTGTTTTTGGGGGCTTCAAATGGAAAAAAAAAGAAAAGAAAAAGAAATCCAACCACATAATTGTAATTTATTTACACATATACGAACCCTGATACTCACCCGTTGTTTGGATTTATAAGCAATTGTAATTTATACGAACTTTGGAAGTTCCAAGTATTATCTGAGTATATACGAACCCTGACACTCAAAAGATCCTATGAGAGCACATTCCACAGAACCCAAAAGGAGAAGAGGTCTACAAGTAGCAAACTACAAAAATTATAGCCATAACAATGGTAATCAATTCAGCATTTGGAGTAGAACAAAAGCATTGAACTACACTATTATTTGCCATATAATAACCAATCATTTAGAGCCCAAACGAAACATGAGCAGTAAGACCAAAGCAAGCACATCAGCCAGCAAGTTCAGCCATCCAAGTTGACAACAAAGCTTATGATGAAGTAGTTTACAATGCGGCACTGAAGCAGAGCCAAGAACAGAACTTGAGAGATGTAAGATGTCAATATTTTTCAGATACAAAAACCTTGAATTTGAATCCGACTTGAACAGATTAGCAACAATAGCAGAAATAGCAATATTGAGTATGCAGATGTGAATAAGTAGAAATTGTACAGCAGTCTTCCTCTATACAAAACCCCGAAACCCTCACCAATTTCACACCTGAAAGCTTGAAACCAAGCTCCCACAAACTTATGCAGCCCAAACCATGCTATCTCCTAACTACCCAGCCCATGATGTAGACCCATGCCCCCTCACCCCTTCAATTGATCCTTAATCTAGATGATATATTATACACCATCCCCATAGATAACCACAACCCAAATAACAGCAGAGAGGAAAGATAACTTATAGCTCTGAGCATTCACTGCACAGCAAAAATGAAGCAGCCATGCTACACAAAAGCATTCAATTTCCACTTTGCCGTATGGTTGTGAGAAATCATACTGAACCAGTCAGAATAGCAGATTTTAAACCACGTGATAGATTTCAAGAGCACTTCTTGGCAGTTGGCTCATCTTTCCTAATTCTCCTTTCGATTAAAAAAGTACATTCCGTAAATGTTTCAACAAGCAATTTTGTCATTATCCTTTTCATCTGGTCTACAACATGGTGGTACCCCAAATCACACTATCAACAATTGTTCAAAACCTACGTAAACATGACGAGATGATTCAACATTAGGCACAAACAAACACTCAGAAAGCATAATTAGTCAGCAACAAATTGGAACACAAATCGCGACTTTTGTTCCAGTAAAACATGAAAGAATCAACAGAAGAAAGAGCCTACCACATTGTGCAAGTCCTTTTCAGGTACCCAAATGTAGGGTTCCCTTTGTTGGCAAAGTATTAACCTTTGATTATAGATTTCCTCCTTTGATGAAAACAACCAAAAAAATACATACAATAAAAAATCCATTAGCCAAAGACACCCACAACAAAGCTCTTTCCCTTATTTCAGCAATATAGCCATTGCCATATTCCCAATTTTTTCAAATTTGAAATCTTTGAAGTAATAGTCAAATCCACTCACAAACCCAAAAATTTGACATCAGCATAATTCACAATTTCTACCCCCAAAAGACACATAAATAGCCAGTACTATATCCCCAAATTTTAAAAAAATTGACCTAATAGACAAATACAACACAAACCCAGAAATCTTCAAAAGTTGGAGATACCTGAAAGAAAATGACGAGGACATCGGAAGGGGAGACAGGAACAGAAACTGACTGATCAGTGGTCGTGGATGCATTTACTTCTGCTTCTTCTGGAATTAGGGTTTCCTCTGCAACAGATCTTACAGAGAGAGAGAGACATACTGGAGCGGAGAAGCAGAGGCAGAGAGAGAGAGAGAGAGGGGTGAAAGGGGAAGAGACGCGAACTATTCATCTGACAGACGAACGTGAAGTCAGTCGTACACGGCTCTTTCTGTCTGGACATTGCAAAGACAGAAAATACCCCTGCTCAATTAGAAAATACCCTGCACAAGAAAACAAAACCAAGTCATTTCTCTGGGACACATATGAAATTCCAAAGAAGTCAGAAAACCCACTTTAGTAATCTGTAAGATAAGATGCAAAGACGAAAGATGATAAGACAAAAGAAAGAGCGTATTATCTTGATATAGTAAACACAAGAGGATAGAATTATATTCACATCAATAGCAGAATCAACTTCTTAACCTCAAGTAAGAAAAACCTCCCTTACCTTACCTAATCCATATCTATTTTTCTCTTTTCCTTCTCTTCACTAATCACGGGAATTCAGAAGCCTAGGAAGGAGAACAATGCCCGCAGCCCACCACCAGATTTGACAAAATGACTGAATTACCCCCACACTAAAACCACAAGCTCCCTCAATCAGGGGGCACAATAGGAAAAATCATGCCAATTGGTTTCTCACACATATCTCTCGGTCTGTGGATAACTAACAAACACCCAAATCGCAATTCTAAATGCTCATAAGCAGGACAAAAAAAAAAAAACACAACTGGAAGGCAGTAGAGAGTTGCTATTTCCAGCTGAACCCTTTCACAGAAAAATTTATGAATTATAAAAAAGAACCATGGATCTCAACTAAACACCTCAATACACAATCGCCAAAAGTATATACAAGCCTCTATTTTATCAAGAACACTACATAAACTTATACTAATGAGATCATAAACTTATACTAATGAGATAGAAAGCTAAATAATATATGACTCTAATGAGGAAGAAAAATTAGGGCGAGTACTTTTAACAAAAAGCACTCTGCCTGTAGAAAACCTTACGGATTGTAACTACTGATAACTCAGATACGCTAAGACCTAGAGTCAAAACTATTAGGAATTGTAACAAATAGACACCGACCACAGCATTCTTTGGATGTCACTGACATGGGAAAGGAATCAAATAAACCAATTTACTACTCTCAACAAAAACTTCCACATGGGTAATCCAGGTTCCAACACATTAGATTTGAATGCGAAATCTTGGCAACCAACTGGGGTTCTGACGTAATTATGATGATATGCATGAGTCCTGTAATCAACTCAAAATTTAATTACCTCAATATAGGGCCAATATGATCTAGGTAGAGGATGTGGTTCTTGGGGAGTTACTAGGGGAGGCTCCGTGCTCGCACGGAGTCTCTTGCTTATGATTGCAGAAGTGTTTTTTTCATCGTTTGTTTACTCTTTCTCATGCCCAGTGTCTTTATTCCACTGTTTTCTTCCTCTTCTTTTGTCTCCTTTGAAGCTTTTGCTCCTTCTCATAAATAAAGCAAATTAACTTTAGCTCTTTAGGGACACAATCGAACTGAGTTTCTAATAACTTCTTCATAAGATCTCCACGGATAGCATTTCGGTCCAGACAATACAAGAAAGGCAATAGATTCTTGAATTTTATGGTCCTTCCAAACCCAGAATTAAAAAAAGAGAGTGATAATCAAGCCACTCATTTTAAGTTAACCGAAGCCCAATACTAACAAACAAACAAACAAAAAAATTGTCTAAGGGAACTGGGTCATCTTTATTCCCAAGAGCTACTATCATCAGCACAAATCTAACTAAATTTCAGTACCCACCTAAGACTGGACCTAATTCATTAAACTCTAACCCTTGAAACCCCAAAACTCTAATTCCCCTTCCCAATCTCAGATAATCTGTTAGACAAAAGACCTTGTTGTATTAGTAGTTCATGTTACTCACAAGCTTTGTTACGTCACATATCATTAGTCTCCACTCTTAACCTTTGGCAGCCCTCCTACTTATTTCTTTCAAAGTTAAGAAAGGAGAAGAAAAATGCAAAATAGCACCATCACCAATATCAAGTCAACGAAAGCAATTAGCAACTAAGCTAAGTTATTCTGGTCACCAAACAATTTGCAGGGGGAGAAATGTTTAACCGAACACCACTCAAACCAGCCTCAACCATCTGTAACTTCTACGTATGGGATCATCGCTCACCGGATCAAAGTTGTACCTGCCAACAAATGTCATATTAATCGCTTAGTTGTGACGGAAAAGTAAAAAAAAAGGCGTTTTGTGTTTTTTCTACCAAGATAGCAGGACTTTAGATGGGCCACCATTTAAGACTTTCCCACTAAGAATAGTTTTCCCTTAAAACCTATTGAAACAAGTACAATAATTTGCAGGAATCCCAATAACACATTCCCTTGAGTAATTCCTCCACGATTGAAAAACCAATGATCCAGTTCAAAAGAATTCCACATGGGAGATATATAAACAAATGGGTCTACATCATAATCTAGAATAACAAAACCCAGAGATGAGGAGAAAATACTTCTCAATAAACTGCCATTGATGCATTTCTTTTGCACCGGCGAAGAATTCATCCACTTTCATTTGTAGTAGGTAAGTGCCTTGACATGGAATTTCACAATCTCCTGTTGGCTTCAGTAGAGATGGTAGGCCTAGTAGTAGAACCCAGGGTCCTGATGCTCTCTGGATCTCTTATCAAACTGCATGATGTACTTTCCCTAGATCTCTTGTCAATGCTACAAACATCCAAAGAGAGAGAGAGAACAAAACGCAAAGCTACAATAACCCAACAGTCTCCCTTACCATTCCCTTACCATGAAAACTGATACTCCTACTAACTTTTTTTTTTTATGGGCAAATACTCCTATCTGCAATTACCATTGATAGAGCATAAAAGTCATAGCCATTGGCAGCTTTTACTTGTTCCATATTTGATCTCACTGCCCCAATTTAATATACAGTTTCCCACATACAACTTAAAAACCAAGAAAAGTGCCCTATAAATCATTTATAGTTATTCAAATTCAAAACATCAAAACAAAGTACAAACTTGAGCCCTGTTTGGAACTTGTGGAAAGTGAGGCAAAAGAAAAGAAAAAAATGAAGAGAAAATTGTACTATAGTTAATACTCTCTCTCATCATTTTAGGTTGTTTTCCCTCTCAAACCAAATAACTTTCACTTCTTTTCTTTTCCTTTCCCTTGTGTTCCAAGCAAATCCTTGATCTTTTAAGCGTATTTTAGTTCGTATACACAAAGAGAACTTTTCCGCATTACACCAAGATCAAGGAAACAGCTAAAGGATTATTTTGCATTTTTTATTACATATGTTGAAGAACACAAGATCCTGAATTTTTTGTACCTTGAATAATTGGGGAAATCATGTGCTCATAGATACACTAAAAGTGTTTTGATTCTATATCTTCAGAGCAACTAAAATTGCAGAAGAGAAGTTACATGACATTACAGCCAAAACAAAGACATTCACTTTCATCCAAGCACAGAAGACATTATTCCCAACTGAAGCAAAGACGTGTCCCATATGTTCTAGGCCCAGACTAGAGGACATAGAATTTCACCACAGACCTATGTAAATTGGAGGTACAACTAATTTGATGGCTGAGTTAACAAAAAAAACTGCTATTTTTCCAAGTACATTACATTAATATGGTTAAACTATGGATTTTTGCATTATTTTTGTTATCATCGTAATAATGCCCTTGTGTAGGCTCAGTTATTTTCATGCAAAGACCATCACAGATATGCCCAAGATCAGGCCAAGTTTGGGCAATGTGATTGCATTCCAACACACATCAGTCCATGGGTACTGTCATTTTGTTGCAAAACATGGCTTCTGAATAAAGTAATCCGAAGCACTTTCTTCCATTTAAATATTAAGATTAGAATTGCAGTTCTGCTGAAATACAGAACTGGTTAAGTTGTTTTAGAAGTATTTACCCTATATTCTTCACGACGATGATGTAGCCCTGAAGCAAACCATTCTAATTCTCATTCTATAAGTCCTAAAATAAGCCCATTTTGCTTCAAATATGGTGATGAAATTGCATGAAATGACAAAAAATGTCCAAAAGGAATGCCACATGAGAAACACCACTGAAGTAATACAAAGCAATATAACCATGCAAGTAGAAACAGATTAAATAAACTTACGTCATTGGTTGAATAGCCTCCTTAATGGCCTTATCAAAATCCTCTGCACATCAGTTTCCAAGAAAAGAAGCCCTTTTAGTAATGTACACGAACAAAACCAAGTTAAATCAAAGAATACATATCAAAATCTTTATGAGATACAGAAAACAGTTTGCATCAAAGAATGCACATCAAAATCTAGAGAATGACCTTATGAAGTTTCTCAAGAACAGGAATGGCATCAGTTTGAATGACTTTAACAACAGCTACTTCCAGTTTAGCTTTACTTGACGAAAAATCATCCTGTCATTACCAACAACAAAACCAAGTGAATGCAATTCGGCATAACAGAAGACGACAAAACCGTGAACGGCATTTGAGGTTTTTAATAGGAGACAAGAGATTCGTTGAATACATCTTGAGAAAAAACCCACCAAGAATAAATCTTCTCAGCAATCTTATGTTGCCTTTCCCACGTAGCTTCTTGCTTCTGCGCATCTTTCTCGAAGTTGAAACGCTTGATAGGACACAAACCCACCCCAACTATAGCATAAAAAAACAAAAAAATAGGGCATATATGAAGATAGTATACACACACAATATGCAATGGGAGAGGTGAAAGTGAAACTCGATGGTAACACACACACACACAGGGAGGGGGCTTTCCTGGGCTTTCTTCACCTGTGGCTACAAGAACCCACGAGGCCGACGGAACCATCAAAACCCTAATTATCGACTGAACCGAAACACATGAATCCCTAATTTCACCTCCAACGTTCATTCCAACAAATTCTCCACCCAACCTCGTGATTCCGCAGAAACCTTCCGAATTTGAACCGAGAACTGTCCTTAGAGAGAGACGAACGCTCCTGCGCTTCTGCGCTTTCTTTCATGACATGCTACATATGAACTTGAAGTCGATCCTTGACCCTCCAGTGATCCAACGGCTGTTTTTTAAGAGCCGTTTATCTCATTAAAGGGGCTCAATCTAAAGTATCTATACATTTGACTGCATAATTCATTACAATTAGTTAGTGGTGGCAATCTCAATCCATATTTTTTTAACCCGTGCAATCCGTTCATTTATAACCCAACCCGCTCATATTAAATAACGGGTTGATATGAATGAAAATTGGTTCAATATGAGTTTGAATTAAAAAATTCATTCTACACAAGAGTTGTTTTACTCCTAAACATTGTTTGAATGCCCTGGAGGCCCTCCAAATCAATTCTTTTTGCTACTGCCCTGACTTTTTTTGACAAAAGCCCTTGCTGCAACCGAATCGGCATACAACATAATTTCAATCCCGCACCGTCCCCCGACATTACTTTTTATATATGGGCTTTCAATTTCGTGTCGGCCCCGACGACAATGGGATTTCAATCTTGTGTCGTCTTCGACGAGCGCTGTTTTTCGGCAATGGAATTGGAATTTCAACCTTGTGCCATCCCCAACGGGCGCCGCCTTTTGGCAATAGAATTGGAATTCGAAACCTTGCGCCGTTCCCAACGGGCACCGCCTTTCGGCACTAAAATTGGAATTCGAAACCTTGCGCCGTCCCCGACGGGTGTCGCTACGGCAATTGAAATTTTAACTTCGCGCCATCCCATGGCATTGGGATTTTAGACTTTTTAAGTAATGGCATGATTTAAACCATTTACATTTTTTTTTTACGTTTGAAAAGGTCAAACACGAAAATATTTGGAACTTGTTGTATTTCTATTTTGTTTCCACTTCAAACAGAACTCTTAGTATTTGAAAACAAAGAATTTCAAATTTCTTTAGATAACTTCGAACTTTCGGTTAAAACAATGTTTATCACACAAACTGACAAAAAAAATTGGATCAAATTTTTCAAGTTATAACGGATTTGGAGATTTGTTGGTCTATTTTCGATATTTGTGTCATAATTTAAATTGTCTATATTTTTCAAGTTATAACGGATTTCGAGATTTTGAAAATTTCGTATAATATAACTAATTGAGATCTATTAAATAAGATTCATAATATATATTTTTCGAGAATCATAGTGATAGATATGTACAATTTTTCAAGGTGTTTGGAATAGTGAAAGTGGACCAACAAGCACGGACGGAGGGAGTACTATTGAGAGAAACTCACAGACTTGTTCACGGAACGGCGCAATCTCAGTTATCCATTTGCGATCATTGACTTTCATTTTCAATTTTGATTGATCACAATTAATTGTCACCGTTCATAATTGATTTTCAATCCGAACCGTTCAAAAATACTTTGGACGTGCGCGATTGGCCTCTGTAAAGCCTTCTTTACAGAATGGTCTGCAAATAAGATTTTTTGTTATTAATTATACAACCACAAACACTTTATACACATGTTCACATTTTTTTATGGGTCTAGCACACACCGGAAGTGTAGTATGTGCGAGGCCCAATATGAATGTGAGTGGATCTCAATGTAAATGTGAATGGACTTTTGTAATATTTGTGTAAGTGTTTGTGATTGTAGAATGATTGAATTCAATATCATTGCTAAACATCACTACAAAAAACTAAGGCCTATTCTTCTCAAAAAAGCTAAAGGGATCGACGAGGACCCATACTGATGGGTACCGATGGCCATGTGGGGTCCATTACGAGTCCCGTACAGAAAATTCAAACCGTTCAATAATTTTAACAAAAAAAATAACCGAAGTGGGCAAGGAGGAAACTTAGCTCAATCTGATATGTATAGATGCAAATATTGGATCTTCGCATTTTCTAAAAATCGGCAAAAATTAAAGATTAGATCGAGCATCTACACATATCGGATTAAGCTAATTTTTGTTATGCCCACTCGGGGGGGGGGGGGGGGGTTTATTAAACGGCTCGGATTTTTCATGCAAGACCCGTAGTTGGCCCCGCGTGGCAGTTAGTACCTCGTTGATATGGTACTGTAGCAACGTTCTATTCTTCCAAATTTTTTGCTGTAGTATTTTTTTCTTTATTATTTAACATTACTAATTTTTTTATTTAGTCTATTGTAATAATTTTTGAATTAATTATTCGTCTCGACGAGACGAATCATAAAAATATAAAAACATAGACCAAAGTTGGAAAAAAAGTCATATAGGATATCACTAATAAAAGGCATTTGTTTGATATTTTGTCTTTAGTGAAAGCTTTATTTTTTCGGTCATAGTTTTATAATTTTAAACTCCCCTCCCAAACAAATTGACCTATATAAAACGTTTATCGTGAACCTCATAAAATTTAAAAATGAGTTTAATACCAAAACAAAAATTTAGTAAGAACCGAGCCTCAATATGCACTAATGCTTGTATTGAATGACATTTAATAAACAAACATTTTGTTTTCGTCTTGCTTGTGACCTAATTGTGTGCCGAAATAATAATGCCCCAAGTGTAGGGCTAGGTCGGTTGAAAGCATAATACCCGGAAGTCCGGGGTCGAATCCACATGGAGCGCACCCATAACTTGATTGAAAATTCACTTCGCATAGAGTTTTAGCATTAGGACCGCCAACCAAAGTTCGGTGTTGAGACGGCCAACTGAGAATTTTAGGTGAATGGCTACTTATCTTAACTACGGCTTTTTGACTGGAAATTAAATTAAAGGCTAGGTTAGGAATAACTAACACCCATAACTCAAAAGTAAACTTGTTCCTCATCCTTTTAACTAAAGTGTTTAAGCATGACTAGGGTTTTCAGAAATTTTTGACAAACCCTCGGAAGGACATAGCTCCAAGTATC
>BPLS01000467.1:314957-329575 GCA_019656275.1 Rhododendron kiyosumense | reverse complement strand
GCTTCTCTCTCTCTCTCTCTCTCTCTCTCTCTCTCTCTCTCTCTCTCTCTCTCCTCTTGCATGATACAAGCATATATATGTATACATATGTGTCATACAAGTGTAAGAAAATCAAATAAACAAATGGTTTTAGGGTACCTTTGAAATCCAAGGAAATTTAGGGCTAGGATTCTCTTTACCAACTAATAAAATCCTAGGGTACTATAGGCATTATAATAAGCAACATAGGTACAATACATATATACACATATATATATATATATAAAGGTAGGAAAAATCCCAATAAAAAATAATTAAAGGGTACTTTGGTCACTATTTACTTTTGATTAAAGTAATAGTACTTTTCCCCAAATTAAGGAAAATAATTAATTAAAGGATCTAATGGTACTTAGGAAGATTTATCCCTTTATCCAATGGACAAAACTTCCCCTAACACCTATTATCCAATGGATAATAGTTATTAGGCCAAAGAAAGTAATAAAGAAATCAAAAAGTACAATAAAGTAAGTTTACTTTTTAATATAAACAAATGGAATTCTATTACCCAATGGTTAATAATTCCCCTAACCATTATTGTCCAATGGTCAAAGAAATAATCCAAATTGATTAAAAGAAGAAGAATATTAAAATATAAAGTCTAGGGTCCAAAAGGTTCAAAAGTTCCAACGAGGGGCAAAACGGTCATTTTGCCAAGACTAGGGAACTTTTCGGTTTAGTTACCCTAACCGGATAGTTGGATGCTAACTAGGCTTGCTAAGTAGGACTAAAGCGAAAGAATTGAAACTTGAGGGACTAAAGTGCAATTATGGCAAAATTCAAGAATTTACGCAATTCAAGCAATTAAAATAAATAACTCGAATAATAAAAATAATTTTTTATTCCATAAAATTCAGAGTTATTACAGCATGCTTCCTGGTATTGATACCCAGTGTTGGGGTATTAATACCCCATGTTTCTCTGGCTGGTTTTGGCTATTTTCTTCTTTCTTCTGGTCTTCGAGAGCCCCGAACCTTCCTTCCGTGCTTTGATTGCTTCGTTTGAGATTTCGAGAAGGATCCTAATGTGCCACACATACTCGAATGCTTCCGCATTCCTCCGGGGATTATTGGGAGCCTTGGAAACGTCATTTTCGCTTCGATTACCTACTTTTCAACAAAAACACAACTTGCGCGCAAAATCAAATAGAAACAAGTATAAACCGCTCACAAGTGCAGTAAAACGAGATAGATAAGCCCCATTATGTACACTATTTAGGGCTTATCACGTCTTCTTTATTTTTATCACCAACATCAATTTATTTTTTTTCAAAACAAACTCAGTCCAAATGCATCACTAGAGAATAGTTTAATTATTGATAATAAAAGAGAGATTATTTTAGTTTTCCCACAAGGGAAAAATACTTTAGTGAGTGAGATCTCAGCATCTAACGAAATTGGCAACTAAGGCCATCCACAGTGGTATAATCAAAAATCAATTGTTTTTAAAGTTAACAATGTTAGTGCAAAAGATGGCTCACAATGGTATAATCAAACTTAGCAACATCCTTAGAAATAATCAAATTTTGGGTTTTGGATAACCAAAACTAGCAACATTTTTCAATAATCAAAATTTGTGGGCTCCACACCACATAAGTTAATTAGTTCCAAAATTTGTATACACGCGTGTTTCAATTGATATTTTTTCTCTTCTCTTCTTTGCCTACTCTATATCTTCTTCATTTCACCCACATACTATTTTCTTTCTTTTCCTCAAAAAGTGAAACTCATATCTCTCGATCATCTACAATTCAACCCATCATCGCCAGATTAAAGTATTTCACTCTTCTTTCCCGTTTCTATTTTTTTTCCACAAAAAAAATCATAATAGGAAGGAAGAAAGTCACCGATTTTTCCCCAAAATTAATTATAAGAGAGGGAATCAACATATTTTTTCCAAAAAAACGTAAATGGAGGGAAGTGAATGGCAGGAAATAGAGGGGGAGAGAGAGTGAAATTGTAGTACACCCTTATTTTGGTTATAGACTAGAAGTGACCATAGTGAAGCTCAACATTGTTAAGCTTAACAAGCTCTTAAGTGAATAATCAAAAGCTGATGTGTCAACTTTTGGTTATCTTTTTTGATTATACCACTGTGGATGGCCTAAGATGTCAAGAATGCATTGCTCTACAGATAATTGATTAGGAGATTTACATGGACCAACCCCCTAGATCTAGCCACCCAAATTTTCAGATTATGTATATCTATTGGAAAATATTCTTTATGGGCTTAAGCAGGCACCGCGGCTTGGTATCTATCTATCTATCTATATCTATACATATATATATATATAAATGTGTTGAAATCTCAGAAGCCTCCAACTCCTAATCCTTAATTTTCTAGATTTTTTATTTTCTTTTAAGTTTTAAAATTGGGAGAAAGAAAAGAGGGAGAGAGAGGGAACCGGAGGTGCTATAGTGTACCTCGGTGTAGTGCAGAACACAGACCGTTGATCTCGTCAATCAAAGGTTACGATGTGTTTTTAATATTTGACCGGTAATAAATATCTTTTACCGGTAAAAGATTATTTTTAATTTGAAACCGTTGATTGATGAGATCGATGGCTGTGTGCCGCCCTACACGTGCACTTCACAGAGGTGCACTACAGCAAAGAGAGGGAGAGAGAGAGAGAGAGAGAGGGGGGGAAAAACGTGGGGAGGGGGTGAGAGAAACGGGAGAAAGTGATTTTGGGGAAATTAAGAAAAATATTATTCAATCTCCCATAAGTATTGCCACATGGCGGCACAATTTATTTTTCCACCACACAATTTTTGTAACTCGCACTACAAAATATCAAGCCCATATAAAATTTGTTATTTATCCGATACATCAAACGGATACAACACTTGTAAAAAGATTGTTAGATTGTTAGAGATGAGAGAGAGATGTGGGATGTATATGGAGACTGGAGAGAGAATTTAGGGAATAAATTTTATTAGACAAATAAATATCATACTTTTTGTTTTTGTATTTGTTTCGTTTATCTTACATTTTCATAATATTAGATATATGTTATCCCGTGGATGCATTGAATATGGTTCCGTGAAAAACACAAATGATCTTTTTCATCAATTAGCGTTGTGTCCGTCTGATACACAGGGCACAAAAAAACACCAATGTAATAATTTTTTTGTCTCGTGCATTGAGTGGACACAAATAATTTATCTATATTATAATGTGTTTGTGTTTCTCAAGCCCCAAACTTAATTTTCTAGACTTTTGATTTTTTTTATTTATCAAAATAGATAGAGAGATAGAGATATGGGGCTATGGGCTAAATTTGGAGGATGTGGTCAAAATGAGTGGGTGGTTTGTCGAAAAAGAAAAAAGTTTAAGAAATAATTGGTTTCTTGCGCTTACAACATTCAAACCCTAAAAACTACTCAATGCTATGGCAATTTGGTTCTATCGGCCATCTAAGAATTATGAAATTCAAAAAAATAAAAAATTCAAAACAAAGGAAAACCCAATAAGTTAATTGTGTTTAATGTCCTTAGTCAGCAATTGCCTTGTAGAGGTGGTAAGTGAAATTACTCTTTTACCGTTCCGTTTAAAAACAAACTGAGTTTAATCTCACCCATGCATAGAACGGGTAAAACACCAGTGTGGGCCGATTCAATTATAGAGACAATACATTTGACAATAAATCTTTGCTAAATTTCTCATTTGCAAAGAGAGAGGTGAGAGAGAGAGTAATAAATCACGTGTTAGCTTGTGAAAGTACGTACTTGGCAAAAGAAGCGATCTACAGTGGCTGAAGCTTTTCTACCGAAGTCTTTCCAGAATATGGTGTGGGACAAGTTGTAAAATGAGACAACTTGTTGATTCTGGTAAATGTATGATTAGCATTGGCGAACATCAATCACATTGATACCACACTGACATTCTATGTTGAATAGGTTCCCCAATAAATGGGAGGTCGCTACGCTAGTTCAATCTAGCCCACACTTCTCCGAATCAAAAGTTAATACCACACACACAGCAACTGACAAGTACTACTTCACTATTCATTATATAACAAAGAGTTTTCACATACATATTTATAGAGCTTGTGTTATATGTTCATTGATTGGAGATCAATATGTTCATCTCATGCATTTCATTCTATAAGCATTTTCTGTAAGCACGTCCTAGATTAGTAATGGAGAAGAATCTCATGTTCCTGATAACCAACAGATATGTGAATGGGTTAATGTTCCGCAAATTTTCTTCAAAGAAAAAACAAAAGCAAACCCACCGTGACAATTTCAAATCTACACAATACAAACAAACATGGAAAATCGTTACAGAACGAAACGAGGTGACAAGTCATTTCCGGATAACAGCAATAAATCAGCACTACTCCATATATTGGGGATTATGTTCTACAAAATTTGCATTGACATGCAACAGCAAGGCTAAATTGAGTTACCGAAGGAGAAGGAAGAAGAATGAAGCAATATTCAACCCTGAAAACCACTAATCACTTCTCCATTTTCTCACAACTCGTTCTTTAGCAGATAAACGTGCATGGCCTTCCTCCTTTGGCATGTGCTCTAACTTGGCACGCTTAGTAGAAGCTACCTTTTGCAAAATCCATGATTTACCATTATCGAGCCCATTTCTTAGTTTTCGCATAACAAACAGCAGGGGATTCACAATAATAGCAAGCATCACCTCACCTTGTGTGAATAAGAGATACTGCATACACAATGAAAGGTACATCCTATGAGAGACTGAGAAAGAGATGAAGGCCTATCATACACAAGGAATGTTATACTGCATCTGGATCAAGGATTTGGAAAGGAAAAGGTAATGGAAAATGATATACGGGCCATGTGCCACATTCAGTTTCCATTCCTTTTTCCCGAGGCCGTAATTGGATCGCGTTGGGTAGGCCGTAGGCACTTGAAAAGGGAAGGGGAAAACACACAAAGGAATTAACGTGAGCCCTGGGATTATCCATTTTTACCCTCTACTCTTCCTTTCCCTTCACAAAATTCTACACAAATCCATGATCCGAACACAGCCTTGAGCGTAATTTACAGGAGAAAAGCTGAGAAATTCCTCACCATAAAAATAACGCCGAGGATGGCAAAGCTTGTATGCTGCACTTCCTGCCAAAAATGGTCACCATTGAACCCACCTCCACCCCATCCAAACCAACCTCCTCCACCACCTTCACCTCCTCCGCTTGCCTCCGCTCTCTTCTTAATTTCTTCGTCCCATTTGTCAAATTCGGTTTTCTTTCCACCAAGTGCACTTTCTACTGCTTTCTTGGCCTGTTCCTGCAACCAGAGGTATTGAAAGGGTAAATCCACCCAAAGCCACAAAAAACAAAAGAAAGAGGAAGAAAGAGTGAAAAATACTGGCACCAATGTACTTGGATAAGTAATTTGTTATCCGCATCATATATATATTTTAAAAGCTCAACTCAAAACAGCATTCTACCAAACAAGAAGTTCCTTCATTTTTCCGCCAAATCAATATGAGCCCTTCAGTCAACCGCCATTCCACCAGTTGGCATGTATGCTACATGGCAGTACTTTAGATGACATGCCTATGAGGCTCCATAAACTCATTATGGCAGTAGTCTCCCAAGTCCCTACCTTTCAATGTCTCTCCTTAAACCTAGGAGGCTAGTACTGGTAAAAAAAAGAAGAAAATGCCACGAAGAAAATCTTCCTCAAAATAGATGGATACTCTATCACGGAAGTACACACAACAAGGAACCAACAAATGATGCATAATTCGCTTTGTAGGAAGTATCTCCTGCAGATTCTCCTTTGGAAATACAAGAAGGATTTTCTGCAGCCCTGTGTCAATGCAAGTTTTTACCCATGGTCCTAAGTGGAGCCCCACACATAAGTTTTCGTCCTACTCACATTCTTGCGCGATCCTATAATTGTCTGAATTATCAATCTTACCCACTCTAAATAGTATGCACAGCATAAAATAAAGATATAAATATGCAGACGTGTGTGCGCGCACCGCGCACGTGCTTACTTTGTGGGATTTGGTTAAGGAAAAAGAGAATATCCATAAAAAAAAAAGGGGGTCAAAAACTAGGATTGGTTTATCAAACCAGGGTTTTCCAACTCAACTCACAAAAGGAATCACAAGAAATTGATCAAGAATTAGGCCTCGGTTTATCTGATTCGCCATTTAAAGAGTCTCACTCTTATATCTTCCCATATCAATCAAGTGACAATTGTATGGAAAAGACCAGAGTTTTTTTTAAAAAAATTGATCCTCCTTGTTGCTTGGTTCATGGTGTTTCGGAATCGAATTTAAAGTATACAAGAGAGAACAAGTTTTAGGAGTGAGAGGCTATGGACAATACCCTTGGTTATATCAGACTACAAGTTCTTTGCTTTTATCATCAACTGTCTATGATAAATTAGGTTTTATTATGATAGATTCAGTTATTGTGATAACTTTTATCATAGTTACTTCGTAAGTGATAAATTTCCACAAGTGTAGTTCATAGTTTTTGTTTGAAAGTAAGTGTAGTTCATAGCTATAGAAAGGTTTTTCATTTACTTTATGGTAAATTTATGATGCTACCGTGGCGACATTTTAAAGATAAATCTATCATCTATTGAGAAGGGTTTTCTGGTAATTTTCTGATAAATTGATCATATATTCAGAATAAGTATATTGATAACAATATGATAAATTCATCATAAATCTGTTGCATGGATGTGGGTTTCGCCTAAATTTATGATAATTTTGTTCAATTTGTAGTAATTTGATTTTAATCTCAAACTTGACTGGTTTGATATATTTTTGACAGTTTTACTTTTTCAACATTTGTAAATGTTTCCAACGCATTGAGAATTTTAAGGGACGGAAGACTGGAGAGAGAAGATTAGGATAAAGAAAGATTAGAAGGATACAAGAGAGGAAATGTTATCATGGGTTTCTTTAAAAGGTAGGATCAAAAAATAACCTCGTAAAGTAACTAAGGCTAACTCCTAAGAAACACTAGAGAACAGGAGTACAGGACCATTATTTAAGAACACAAAGAAATTATATACAAAAATAGTGCCTTTCACATCATTTTAATTCCCCAATCAAAAGCCTAATTCCTAGTTCAACATTCTTATTCTTAAGTTCATTGACTCCAAACTTGTAAACAAAATCACTAGTTTCAGCCTATGAAAAGTCTAAATTGACCACATTTTCGAATTTTACATATTTTCTTGGGGTCAATGAAAATTTTCTTTAAAAAGTAATAAATAGAGAAATATGTTATTCTTAAAGTGAAATCATCGAAATTAATGGTCAACTGATCCCGTAGTGTCCAATTTGGCTTTGCCACTGCACATATGGAAAGGTTACCCAGCTTTAGCGCCTAAAGCATGATTGAAAAGCTAAAAATCTAAACCTTGATACCCTTTGCCAAAACTGGCTTCCCTAGGACACAAACCCTCATAACACAGCTCCACAACCTATGCTTTTACACTTGAAGCCTCTGTGCTTTCAAATAGAGTCTTCTATGGTTGCTGTAGAATTGTCAAATCCATTCCAATAGGCACATGACTGAAACAAGCAACTCATTTGCTTGTATAATGCAATCCAAAGATTAAAGAACTAAAACGCAACACTTTTACTAGTCCCCCAGCAAGCCATGTTGGTCCCAATCCACCTAAAGGCCTTCCAATGGCCTATACCTTTGCTCAAAACATGGATGCCGATCTTATTAAGGCGGTCATTTGAATCTCTAATCAAGCAACCATTCCTTACAAATACCAGAATGCCAAAATGGCAAATGAACTGCTGATGTTCGGGTCCAAACTGCAGAGTACCTTAACATATGAATTCTGAGGAGTTCCAAACTGCTGATGTTCGAGGTCAGCCATGCACTTGATAGCTATTCTATGCTAATTCTATATCTTGAACTTTGTAAACAGATTTCCTAAGAATCACTTGGGGACCAATACCCCTCAATTACACCATAACAGGTGTTAGCTTGGGCCCCGTAACGGATAATTTTAAGTGCACCTCATCTATACCAAACCAATCTTGTAACGACCCACTTCATCTTTGTACAATATTGTCTGCTTTAGACGCCCAAAGCCCATAGACTTTCCAGTAGGTCACCCATCCCTGAACTACCCCAGGATTAGGGCTGTCCACGGGTCGGGTTTGGTCGGGTTGGACCCGACCCGACTTTCGTCGGATTATCAGAATGTTCACCCGAAACCGACCGAAACTTGGTCAAGTTGGATTTATCGGGTTCGGTCGGGTCACCGGATCCACACACACACACAAAAACAACATTCATACAGAAATCAGAAATGTTGGGAGAAGAAGAGATCGACAAAAGTACAAAACCATATCAACACATCACTTTCGGTCTTTCACTTTAAAAAGAGAAATACATACAGATCAAGCACATCAAACTTCAAAAGATAAATACATACAGATCAAGCACATCAAAATTCAAAACCGTTTGTTCAACAAGTCGACGCGGTCCTTCGAGAACGGCGCCGTCGTCATCGACAGAGCACTGTTGTTGTCGATCAAGAAAAAGACCAGAACGGCAACAAAACCCTGGAATCCATGCGTAGATCTACTGATTTTCGAAGCAAACGAAGAAATCTTGGTGTGGAAATTTGGGAACCCAAGGTTTCAAACTTTCAGTTAGAGTGGAGATCGAGAGTGTGGGAGTCAATTGGATTGGGAGAGAGAAGGGGGAGGGGGTTTAGGTTGGGGTGGCTGTTGGACAACTGAGATGAGAGAGAGAGAGATATGGCGTACTGAGAATGAACAAAACTGAGAAGTGAGAACCGGTAGAATTTAGGGGTTTTTTTCTTTTTATACTTCTATCGGTTCGGGTCATCCGACAAATGATATGGTACACCCGACACCGGACCGACCATTTGCAAAATCCGACAAAGTGGACCCGAATCCAACCGAAAAGGGGAATCAGATCCGTCCATTAGGTGTATTTTTGGGTCGGGCCTGGTGGTCGGGTCGGGTCGGATCCATGGACAGCCCTACCCAGGATGAGCACGCTTAATTGTGAAGTTCCTATGAGCTTTGGCCCCCCCTTAGGGATGCAACGTCCTCATTGCACAGGCCTAGCAACCTCCCCTGGTGTCCGTGGTGCCAAAGCGCATCCTACTCACCACTTGGACCAGGGTGGGGCTTTGATACCATCTGTAACGACCCGCTCCATCTTTGTACAATATTGTCTGCTTTGGACGCCCAAAGCCCATAGACTTCCCAGTAGGTCACCCATCCCTGGACTACCCCAAAATGAGCACACTTAATTGTGAAGTTCCTATGCGCTTTGGCCCGCCCTCATGGCTTTAAAAGGCCTTGTACAAGTAGGAGGGATCTTTTCTTATAAACCATGACTTGCCCCCTCCCATCCGGACGGAACCTGCTTCCTGCAGTACCGCCGACCACCAGAAAGCGGGGTGTCACAACTCACAAGTCTTCACTATTCAAACAGCAATCAATCCAACACTTCAGAGAGATTGTGAACAAACAATCAGTCACTGTGGAGTTACTACTCTCCTCCAAATACAAAGAGGGAACCATTAATCTCTATGAGCATGAAGTATAACTTTAGCGGGGTGGCCATACACCAGAAAGGACCACCAATCTACTGCCAATATTCTATTAATTTCAACTGACCTGTTCGTAGACAGTAATTCCTGGGGATCCGAAGTAAATGCTTCAAGGAAAATCAAACTGATAATAACCCTCAACAATGCCAATACATAAAAAAGGCTTCTGCCAATTTCACATAAAGCAACCTTTGGTACAGAACTTGTTGTACTCAACCAGCATTCCCAAAAGCTTCACCATCAACCCTTTGCACAAAGGGACACGGACTCAGTGAAGCTCTTCCCTGAAACCTCAAAAGCCTCCTATGTCTTATCCAACCTAAATACTTGGCTTTTGTTGACGAATTCAAAGTCACTCCCAAAATAAGTTCCTGAGAATGTAGCAAGTGAACAGCTAAACTGGAATGGTTGTCTTCCAACTCCAAAACCCAAACTCAGACAATCCAGATAGCTTCAAGCCTATTATCAGCCAGTCGCCTTGTACTAAAAATGGCAGTACTAAAAGCAAAAAGAAGAAAATGAAAAGGGTTATTTTCTTCCTATTCCAAACCATACATACCGGTGTATCCCAAAGAACCCAAATCAGAATTCAGGCTTTCCCACAACTAATTTTCATGTCCAAAATAAGTTTCTAAAAATACAGTGTGAAACTTATATCCAGGCAATTTAACACAGGAGCAATTCAGCAGCCATTTTCTTCAAATGAGACTAAAAACAGCTACATGAAACAAAAGATGTTTTGGGGGTAACTAAAAGGTCTCACAAACAATATCATTACTTCCCGAAAGGGCACACATTTAAACATGGAAGAGCAACCCAACTTCAATGAGAGGAAACCGACAACTAGACTAGAAAAAGCAATCCGACCACCCGAGAATCTAGGCACCATATCTGCAACTCTCACAGCGCAAGAGAAAGCAGATCCACATCCAGTGGAGGACGGAAGGGGGTGTGGGCGAGGGCAATGGCTCCCCCAAACTTTTGAACAATCTCATTTTTTGTACGTGTGTTTTGGTATTTACATTGTAATTCACTCTATAACCCCTTCAAAACCTAGATAATTTTACTTTAACTCCCCTTCAAAATTGAACTTTTCTTGCCAAAATGCCTTCAAACTCAAAAATCAAAATAAACTTGCTCTTGGCCTCCTCTTCACAAATATCTGCCTCCATCACCTTAGACTAAATCTAAGGCTCTGTTCACTCGTTGAGAAAATTTTAGTGAAGGAAAATGAAAAGTATATTCCTCCATTTTTTCATTTGATAAATTAAATTTCTGAGAGCGTTAGAAGGCAATAATTTAATTATATATAGAAACTAGTACAAAAACAAGATTCTCACAAAATCTTGTGTGTTTTCCAGGATGAATTTTGATGAAAAACTAATCCTAGTCAAGTGGGAAATTTAGAGACCTGGGTCTCAAAACTTCCTTGCTGACTGAACACTGCAAAAATGGAGGAGAGTCTAACCTTCCCGTACTTTTCTTTATTTTCCTTGCAACAGAATAAAACAACTCATTCTCAGGTACTCCGTATAATAAAGCTATAACAAGACAATTCATTCTGAGGTACAACTGAACCCAAATGGATATCCAGGCTTTCACATAACCAAAATCCAATTTCCAGAACACAGTGAGTTAACCAAAAACTAGAAAACCAAACTGGATAACAACACTAGTGCAATCAAACTGAAGAAGGTAGGAATAGAAGGTTGTTACCTGTTTGCGATTGTTGGAAAACAAGCCGTTGCACTTGACGTTGCGACGAAAGGAAACCCATCTCGGCTGTGGGTTTTGGAGCCGGGTCGTGGGATCGGGTCGGGTGAAGGGCGAGCTGTAGGCGGCTGTGGTTGGAAGTACTTGCGCCATGGACGACTTGGAATAGGCAGCAGCTGAGTTGGCGGCGTTGTTTTCAATGGGTTTTGACAAAGGTTTGTTCAGCAGTGGGTGCGTCCAATGCAGCCATGGATAGATCAAGGGAAGGGATAGAAAGTACTAGTACTATAAACGAAGGGAATGGTAAACTTCGTCTTTAGTCCCCAAAGTAGTGTTCAAATGTCGATTTAGTCTTCAAAGTTTCAATTCAATCAGTTTAATCTGTAAAGAACTATTCAATGGTAAACTTCTATGATGCTCCCAAGTGGTATGAGAGCATCATGCACCCAATGAATATGGACCATTGAATTGAAAATAACCAAACCACAGCCCTTGGATTAAAACCAAAAATCAAAAGTTGAGTGGTTTTGTTAAAACCAAGATGGTTTTGTGAACTTTGATAAAAAAAAAAAATGGAAGATTACTTACCACAGAACAGGCAACACTTACCATTATATAAGGTAACACTTATCATACAAACATGCAATATTTACTACAATTGATTGGTCAGGTAACAAGTTACCATTAAGTTAAAAAAACAAAACAGGAGTACCCAATTTTTTTTGCTGGAAAATATGCATATTTTAGGAATTTATATATTAGAAGAATTAGCTAAAAAATGGTGTTCATTTATAAATCTAGTTTAACATTTAAATTTGTTATGAAAATATAAAAATTTGAAAAATATTTTCCATAATTTTCAAATGACATTATAAATGTATTTAATTAATTAATTTTCAAATAATCATTTATTATAGATATATTTAAGTAATTTAGTTTTAAATATTATGGAAAAAACAAGATATTTATTAATATTTTGATAGCTTACAAATTTAGTTAATATATATTGTAAAATTATACTACAAGTTGATTGTTACAACAAAATTGAACGATAAATATATTTTTATTTAATAGCTATTGAATAATTTTGTAGGATTCTCAATTGAATTTGTGGTAGTATTTAATGAAATTAGGCTATTCAATTTCATTAATATAGTTTATAGTGATCAATATGATATATTTTGCAAATCTAACAACTAATAGTATTGATACTAATATACCTGACAATGATTAATCAACGAGAATTGATTCATTTTTAATTGATTGATCTGGTTATATGTTCAGCTAATTGATCAAACGATTTGAATCGATTAAGATCATATTTGGCAGATGTGGTAGTTAACAATGATATTGATTGATAGTGATTAGTGAAAATTAATATAATTGACTAAGTAGGCTAACTAATTTGTTTAATTACTTAACTACAGACTTATCTATTTCAATCCTTCAAGTTACATAATTAGCAAATTTCAAAAATAGTTATTTGATAGTTAACATTAATCACTTAGCAAATGAAGGAGTAACAGTCCTTGAGGTTAACATTGATCACTTGGCTAATGTAAGAGTAACCACTAGTAAACCAATAAATTGAAATATCTCATTTATTTGATCTTTTTTTAAAAGTAATTTTATTAATATAAATGCCTTTATTAAATTTATCATAAAAGTAATACAATAGATCCAAATAAAATTTAATGTGGTAGGTAATATGACATTAATGAAGATATACATAAATGTATACCTACCCGTTATTAATGTCATACTTACTATATAATAAAGCATACTTACCAAAGTATAAGACTAGAGATACCACAAAAATTGAATTTTTACAATGGACAAATATTCGTTGATAAAACTTATCATGTGGTTGATAATACTTACCATAAAATAAGGGCAAAATGACTATATGCTTAAACCAGTTTTACCACACAAATTGATTCACGTTTTGTCAATTGCCATGTTTACCTACCACCAATTACGGCATTATTGGTACTAGGTTTATCCATGTTTACTTTAAACCATGCAAACTTATCCACTCTAACTCTTCTAGCTTTCATTCATCTCTCCGCTTGTCCAAAAAAAATGAATATTTAAGAAAAAGCTCTATAACAAGTTGAAAAAGTTCACAAAGTAAGTTTTTTTTTAAGAACAAACTGAATTTAGTTGTGATGATTACCTCATACTAACTTACTGAAAGATCATAAGTTGAAGAATCTTGAATAAGTGTTTCACGAAAATCTAATGAAGTTTCCATACGGTTTTTACGATTTAAGAAGAAGCTCCATATGGTTTTTCCTTTTTTATACTTATACTTACCATTTCTTATGGCCTTCCATACCACTTTTTATGGTATTTTTATTATGGATGAAAACTGTACTAGGAAGGATTTGAAGAATAAGTTCTCCATATTTATGGTAAGTATATCAAAAATTTAGTAAAAAACTCAATATTTGTGGTAAGTATAGTTATAAAAATGGTAGGTACTCTCCGTAGGTAATATAGTTTTTCTTGTCATACTATAGGTAATAGTATTTGTGGTAAGCATATTTATGTTAGTATATTTTTGCTTAATAGCTATTGAATAATTTTATAGGATTCTTAATTGAATTTATGGTAGTATTTAATGAAATTAGGCTATTCAATTTCATTAATATAGCTTATATTGATCAATATGATATAATTTGCAAATCTAACAACTAATAGTGTTGATACCAATATACTTGGCAGCGATCAATCAACGAGGATTGATTCATTTGTAATTGATTGATCTGGTTATATATTAAACTAATTGATTAAACAATTTGAATCGATTAAAATCATATTTGGCAGATGTAGTAGTTAACAATGATGTTGATTGATAGTGATTAGCGAATATTAATACAATTGGCTAAAGTTGGCTGACTAATTTGTTTAATTGATTAACCACTGACTTATTTATTTTAATCATTCAAATTATACAATTAGCAAATTTCAAAAATGGTTAATATTGATTACTTGACAAATGAAGTCGTAAACAGTTTTTGTGGTTAACTTGATCACTTGGCCAATGTAACAGTAACTACTAATGAACCAATAAATTAAAATATCTCATTTATTTGACCCTTTTTTAAAAGTAATTTTATTAATATAAATGCTTTTATTTAATTTATCATAAAAGTAATAAAAGCAGATCCAGATAAAATTTAATGTAGTAGGTACTATTAAAAATAAATACATAAATATATAATAAATGGTTATTTAAAAGTAAGTTACTTAACAGTAAATATATCTATAATATAGTTTTTCTATAATATTTAAAAGTAAATT
>BPLS01000467.1:299761-309957 GCA_019656275.1 Rhododendron kiyosumense | reverse complement strand
TCGTTTAGCCTCTTTTTATTTCAAGCTGTTTTACCCAAAAAAAAAAAGTTTTGATTATTTACTTTTAATTATTACATTGCGGATGCTCTTAGAGTATCCACAATACTATAATCAAAAGTAAAATATTTTTAAAGTTAACAATATTTGTGCAAAATATGGGTCACAATACTATAATCAAACTTAATAATTTCTTTAGAAATAATCAAATTTTAGACTTTGGATAACCAAAACTAGTAACCTTTTGACAATAACCAAATTTAATAGACCCTATATATTCTCAATCAAATACACCAATCATTACACAAAAATGTTCTATCTCTCTCTCATTTTCCTCTCTCACTTTTTTTTTGAACAATATTTTTGAAAATAAAAATTTTACTAATTTTTTTTTAATTTAGAAAACAATTTTTTTTTGCAAAAAAGAAGTTTCAAAAACTATTTTCTATTTCTAGTAAATAGGTTTTATTAGTTTCAAAACTATTTTTAGGAAAACTATTTTCTACTTTTCATGGTTTTTAATTTTTTGTACTTTGAAAAGATGATGTGACAAGTTTTGGTTATCCAATTTTGATTATGCCATTATAGACATTTACATTGCTAACCTTAATAATCTCTTAAATGAATAATTAAAAGCTGATGTGACAACTTTTGATTATCAAATTTTGATTATAGCATTGTGGATACTCTTAGTACTTAAATACTGTACTACTAACTTTTTACTTGCCTCTATTTATTTTAAACTTTTTACTGTAATGTTATGTTTGATTTGGTTTTTGAATTTTTTTTAAAAAGTAGTAAGAGTAATAAGTAGAGAGATAGAGAAAAAAATATTAAAAATAGGAAAATTTAGGGGAATTTTTTGAAATTTTTTTTTGAATTGTAAAAATAACAAAACATAAAGTTTTCAAAAGATTCCCCATAGATTTTTCCTAGATTTCTCTACTTCTAATATTTTTTTCTCTATCTCTCTCCACTTATTACCCTTACAATTTTTCAAATTTTTTTTCAAAACACAAACCAAACAAATCATAAATCAATCTATCATCCATCAATCCCTGACCATCTGAAGCGCCAGAAAAAGAAAAAGAAAAAAAAGCGGGACTTTTCAAATTCCCACCGCCCTCTGTTTTCTGGCGGGACTTTTCGAATTCGCCCTGGAAAAGTGCTACTGGTGACTTTTTTTGTAGTAGTTAATCGAAGCGAGTACTCTACTACAAAAGAATGTTCCTCTGCTGAGGATTTTCTCCCGACCTTTCTGTTTTGTTTGGCAACCCAGAAAATCGTAACAGTAAAATATGGAAACTGAAGCGGGAGATCACTGTGGTAGAACCAGGGGTACTAGTTATTCTCTTAGGCCTTCGAAACGAGTCATGAATCTAGATGCTGATATTGTGAGATTCTCTCTTTCGGTTTGGCGATTTATTTGATTGATTTTTTAACCTCTTCCACACCACACCCCCCCCCCCCCCCCCCCCCCCGCAGGTGTTTTATTTCTGATTTTGATTTTGGGCATGACAGGGGAATGTGAAACAGGAGCCTCCATTGAAGGGTGGGAGAAAGCATCAATTTGAGAATGTGAGGAAAATTTATCATTCTTTGTGGGGTTGCTGTTGTCTTTTTCTTTTCTTTTTAAATTATTAGTTTGGCTACGCAAATGCCACTTTTGCATCTTGTATTTAAGATGAAAACTGAAAGGGAAATAGCTATGAGCGTACATATTCTTATTCTATCCTATGATTAACAGAATTAATTTAACAGATTTTTTATCCAAATTTTTTTGAGCAATGTGACAAACACACCTTAACTTTAGACACAATCTTGTCCGGAACCGTTTGATGCATATGGATTCATTTACGCATAACGGTTACAGACAGGGGAATGTAAAACACCCACATACAACCGTGTCCGGGGTTGAATTTCAAAGGGGTTTTCCTTGACTTTTTTGATATTTTTTTTGTCGAGATGTTTGATATCTGATTTTGAGGGAGGGAAAAAGCATCAATATGTCAGTGCGAGACATAAGTTTCTTTGTTCTTCCACACACACACATACACACACTAATAAAGTTCCCATTATTTGCGTTGTTGCTGTTGTTTGTGTTTGTATTTTGATTTTGGGTTCCTCAGGGGAGCACAAAAGATGGGAAACATGAGCCTCCATTGAAGGCTGGGAAAGGGGAGCTAGATGAGAATGTAAGGGAACTTGCCTATTTGTTCTCTTTCCCCCCTCCCCCCCCCCCACCACCACCAGAAACTTCACCTAGGCCATCTCCCATCGTTAATCTTTTCTTTCATCCAAATTGGGTAAAAATCTGGGCTAACGCCTTGATGATATGGAACATGGAACAGTCCAAAGAGTTTTTGTAAAAATCATTTCAAAATGGTTTACCTTTTTGTGATGGAAGAATTGAATGCTCCAATCGGTTGACATTTTCCTGTCCTTATAATCATTTTACTAACGTTTGAAGTATAAAACTGAGAGAAAGACTCATTTTGTTTAAAAGTTATGCCGGAGTTGAAAATTTCCATGTTTGATTTCTAATTGTTTGATATCTTATTCTTTGTTCAATAGGGCAACACCGAAAAACAGCTAGATAAGAAAGTGAAGGAAATTCCTCATATGGAAACTGAAGCCATGGAAAGGTGGGAAGACCACTATTGTAGAACCAGGGCTACTTGTTATTCCCTTAGGCCTTCAAAGCAAGTAATGAAACAAGAGCCTTCTTTATTCAAGGCTGAACAAGGTGAAGCAAAACAAGTGAAGTTTTTGGTTGAATCGGGTCACGCAAAGCGAGTGAATTTTTTGCTTGAACCGGATAATGTGAAAGGAGTAAAACATGAGCCTCTGTTTAAGGGTGGGAAAAAGCAGCGGAATAAGAATGTGAGGGAAATTCCTTACATGTTTTGTCACATCAGGAAATGTTGCGGTTTTTTGTGGAGTCATTGTTCTGTGTTTGTTTTTTGATTTTCGGTTTCTATAGGGAAACACAAAAGGAGTGAAACTTAATCCTCCATTGAAGTGTGGGGAAAAGCTGCGCAATGCGAATGTGAGGAAACTTCACATTATTTGTGTAATTGTTTTTCTCTGTGTTGTATTTCTTAATTGGGGTTCAACAGGGTACTGTGAAAGAACTGAAAGAAGAAGTTCATGTGAAGTTTGGGGTGAAGGGAGATGAGAATGTAAGAGATTTCCCCTCTTTTTGTTTTTCTATTTCTTTCCAAAATTATTTCCTAGGCCCTTCTATTCTCACTCTTTTCTTCCGCCCAATTTGACTGAAAAATTGTTTAAAAAGTTTGATTTGATATGGAACAGTCTGGGATTTTCGTCAGAATCTTTACAAGAACAATCCAAATTGGCCAAAGTTTATTTTAACCTTCTTTTTTCGTGATGAGAGAATTGAATTCTACGATCCTTACTCTTTCAAACGTGTCATGATAACTTGTTTCTCCATTGATTTGGTGAAATATTGGCTTCTCCATTGATTTGATATCAATTTGGTGAAAGGGTTAGAGCCCAATTCTAGTCTCTTCCTCACCAAATTTGAATTTGATGAGGCATTTGGTGAATGATTGGAGATGCTGTTATCTGCAATTCTGCATAATTACTGGTCATCGTAACTTATTTCTGGTTTTTGGTTCATCAGGGAACCGCAAAACAAGTGAAAGGAGAGCTTCCAGTGAAACGTGGGGAGAAGCGAGATGCAGATGTAAGTGAACTTCCTTGATAAGTTTCTCTATCATTTTTCCCTGGAAACTACTCTTATCTGTGTATTTGTTGGTCGTTGTGTTCAATTTCTGATTTTTGTTCCACAGGGTAATATTATTGAGCCGTCATGGATGTGTCATCAGTGCCAGAGGAACGACAAAGGACGAGTTGTTCGGTGCCTCAAGTGCAAAACGAAGCGTTTCTGTATTCCCTGTTTAGAGAACTGGTATTGACTTCTATGCCCACACTTTTTTTTTTCAATGATTGGACTTTGCTTGCCACCCTGATCATTATTGTATTTCTGTCGGAGTTTTTTATCCGTGCCTGCTGTGTATACAAGTTTTGTTTGTTTTCTTTCTCAATTGGGTGCAATTTTCATTGTTACTAATGGTTGTGATTTTTCTTATGTAGGCTATATAGGTTGTTTCTGTTAGTTTGTTTTTGAATGCCAGAAATCAGGGTTTAATTAGTGGAAACTCAGTACTTCAGTAAGAACTTCATACTTACCAATGCCTGAGGTTACGAATGATTCATCCTGGAATTTTTATTCTTTTTATTTGATTCTTATTGAGATAATAAGAGATTTTTGTCCCCTTTATGATATTGATTTCACATTAATATTTTTTTTTCCAGCTTTCACCTTACATGGTTTGAAGATTTTTGAGTTGCGTAACAATTTGAAGTGCTTTGGTTATTTTCAAGAAGATACGTACTTATTCTTGAGAACAATCAGATACTATGGCCTATTACATGGCTTCATTTGTTTTATTTTGTTTAATTTAAAACATGTTTTCTTATTGGCAATTTAAACACGATTGAAATACCTGTGCTGTGAGTGTGACGTCCGATGGTGTAGCTTCGAAGTTATGGTTGCTTTAACCATTGTGATATATATTTTTTCCTATCTTTCATTCTAAAATGCTAGTGAGGTCTTTAAGGATAACCTTTTTGTTTTTTGATATGGTTTTCACGATTATCAGCTGTGATTTGTTACTGCTATTAATTCTGATGAATGCATGTGTTCCATGTTGGGAAATTCTGAGATCAACGAAGATTAGTTTTTACATAAGATAGCTTATTTTATTTATTTATTTATAGACTTTATAGAAATACTTAGTGATTCCCTTAAACCTGTAATTTAGAGCCTTCCTTGGATGTAGACGTTATGGTTGTCCGTAAAGTACAGGGGATACTCAGTTTGAATCAACAAAAGCCTAATTTTGAGTTTCAATCACTTTGAATTTATGTCTTTTATGAAGTTTGACTAACTGGCAACACGGTAGCTGTTATTTTTCTTCTTTTTTTGCTTCAAAATATCTTAGTACAAAAACACTTCTTGACCTTGAATAGTCAAACTGATATGTGAAGCTATTACAAAGAACCGCAAATTTCGTAACCCGGTTCTGCCCGACTGAATGACTAAAGGGCGTACGTCCGTGGCCTCCTATTTGTACAGTGTACTCTAGTGACGAGGCAAAACTATGTGAGCTGGTCTTAATCAAGGCTATGCTAGTTGTGTAAACTTACGTATGTAATGTGCAGCTTAGTTTTGAAGCGATCAGATATACTATCTCAGGATCTGTTCAGAAGCTTAATAAGTTTTTTGCGACAAATACCATAGTTCTATGACTTGAGAGTAAACCTCATATGGCTTGCCCTTATCTGGCTGTTTTTTCGCTTTATCAAGTAAAAAGAAAACACAAATGCTTGCTTCTTTTTGCTCCCTAAATTTTAAATTGCTTTACTAGTGGGCATTTAATGGTGTGTAGCTACCTTCGTCTCAAAATGTTTGTCTGGTCTGCAAAACGAGGACTAAAAAATAATGCATTTCTTTCAAAAAAAATTCAAACATTTTTCATAAAAGAAAAGAATTCATTAATATCTAGTGCGCTGTTGAAAAAAAATTGATTTTTTCTTGCAAAAGTTGTATTATTGTTTGTCCTTGTTTTGCAGACCGGACAAACATTATGGGACAGAGGGAGTAGCTTTTTTGCTTTTAACCATTTTTGCTTATTTCGAACCTGCCAAACTAGCTTTTAGCTTTTCTGCTGAACAAGAAAAAAGCTAGTTAACAAGAAGAGGCCAACAATGCCATCTGATAATTGCTGTGTGATCGATGTTAATTTTTCATGCTGTTAGGTACCCCGATACAAAAGAGGAGGCAATTGCCGAGGCATGCCCTGTTTGTCGTGGAAATTGTAATTGCAAAGCATGCTTGCGTTCAGATGCATATCTTAAAGTCAGTTTCTTCAGCTGCCGTTCATGGCTTGAAACTTAGCTTCTTCTGCTGCAGACATTTTATACTCTGCATTTTATGGCTTACTGGATTCTGTTGTAGATAGTTGAACTTGAAAAGATTATTATTTTCTCTCTATGGCTTGCTGTAGGAGTTGAATAGTTCAGAAGTCAAGATTAGTGAAGCCGAAAGAGTTTGCCACTTCTTGTATTTGCTACATGCACTTGTACCATTTCTGAAAGAATTCAATCAAGAGCAAGTGATGGAGAAAGGACTTGAGGCCAAGATACAAGGTTTTGGTTTCGTGTCGGATGAACTGTGCAATATTTTTCCTAGCAACTGCATGAAGTTATCTAGAGATTGCTATGCTGACTAAAGATGAGTTAAACGTTTTGCCATTTAAGAAAAGATAGATTTGGAACTTGTTTAGTTGTTTAACTTTTATGTCTGTTTATTTATCTGTTTTTTTTCTCGGGAAAACCCCCAGTCTACGTATGTCCCCCACCGACATGGACCGGGCAAAGCCAAGATGGTTATCTTGTGCAGGTGTGACCTCAAGAGGGTTAAGAGGGGTTAAACACAGGACTTCCTTACCAACTCATCTACCCTGTGTCATTATGTGGAACTTATTCACTTTGCACCCTGGAAAGGATATAAGCTTGCAGTAATTGCTATTCTATTTTCTTTTTAAAACTATACTGTTAAGTTGCCTTTCCCGCTTCATTTATCTTAATTCAATTTCTATATTAAGTGTTTGAAGATGGTTACCCTGATTTGGCTACTTATTGTATGTTAGTAACTAAAACTTATATTCTCTTTTCAACAAAAAATTGAGAAATTTACTAATGATCAGTAGAAGAAAATTTTCAAGTGACTGATGCTTCTTTGTAGTTGCTTTAACTCTTGTTATTCGGTATTCGTATTACAATCCAAAACTTTTCAAATCCAATGACCCCAACAGAGTTTTTATGTTCCAAATGGTTTGGAGACACAGCTTTGTTATCTACCTATTAGGTAATTGGATGTTTAATTTTCCAGGGTTATCGCCTGAAGCAATAGAGATACAAAAGGCAGCTTGCGAGAACAAGGAGCGCGCGTATTGGTTTGTCTCATGAATTATTTTAATGCTTAATGTTTCTCGATTATTCAACAGCTAGTAATATGACTTGTTTTATGCAGCAACAACTGTAAAACTTCTATTGTAGACTTCCACAGAAGCTGTCCCGAATGTTCTTACGACCTTTGCCTTGCTTGTTGCCGGGAGATTCGTGATGGTCACTTGCAGGGAGCCATAGATAATGAAAAGTCAGATTACGAGTGGAAAGCAAAGGAAGATGGTAGCATTCCTTGCCCTCCAGAGAAATTGAAAGGCTGTGGTAGTGGCATACTAGAGTTGAGGTGCATGTTTTCTCAAAAGTGGGTTTCAGACCTGGTTGTCAAAGCCGAAGATCTAGCTAAAAGGCACAAACTTTATCAAGAGCCGAGAGGTAGAAAGCCCCAACAATGGTGCTCCTGTTTCAATTCAAAAGGTGATATTGACTTGGGTAGCGGTAAGTCAAGAAAAGCAGCTTCTCGTGGAAATTCTAGTGACAACTATTTATACTGGCCTGATGCTAGAGACATAAAGCATGGTGACTTGAGGCATTTCCAGCAGCACTGGATCAAAGGTGAGCCAGTGATAGTGAGCAATGTGCTTGAACATAGCACTGGTTTGAGTTGGGAACCCATGGTCATGTGGCGTGCATTCAGACAGATGAAGCATGCCAAGCATTCTAAACATTTGGATGTTGTAGCCATTGATTGCTTGGATTGGACTGAGGTCAGTTTTGGATTTGATAAAAATGTTATCAACTTATTGCGTAGTTTGGGCATTGAATTATGTATCTCTATGCATGAGAAGCAGTGACCTGAAAAACCATTGACATCTAAGTTATTGCAAAGATGTTCCCTGTCCATTAGGTTTTCTTGAAACTTCTTTTAAAAAATTTAACGTACTATTTTTAGTGCGAGGTATCCATTAGTTAGGTTGTCATGATTGTGTGATGTTATAGAGGGAAAATGGGCAAAGCTACTCCAAGAGAAAGCTTAACAATTCAAACCGGGAAATTTATGTCCATATAAAAAGATACAAAAGCAAATACATTAGACGGAAGAATATGGAGAACATTCAATTCAGTAGTTTGAATGGGACTCATGCAACGCAATAGTAGTTTGAATTTTTTTGTTGATAAGTTGGTTAGCAATACATTCTCTAGTAATGTAACTATTCAATGACTTTTGTATTCCTTTAAACGTTGAAGGATGTCAATTTGTTTTTCATGGTATGTCAGCTTTTTGAGGTTGAAATTATGGTTACATTGCAGCCACTGAAGTAACGTATGGGGCCCAAAGCTATGATTTCGATGCTACCCAAGAACACAAAATACTAATGGCCTAACAACTGCATAGACCAATTCTCTACTTATTTTTTGTTAGTTTTCAATACTAAGGGCCATGATGGGGCGCAATATTGTGATGGAGTGGAATTAAAATGTGCTATGATTCAATTGATCAAATATTGAAAAAAGAGAGTGCATTTTGCAGGGGAAGAGAAGAGGTGAATATGTTTCATTCGAGCGGTAACTCTTGTTTCACATTCTCTGTTTACTCCATACATGTTTTCAGATTATTCAGGACCTAGGAAACAGGGCAATATGTTGCATTAGTGTGGGATGTTTGAAATTATATTTTGAATTATGGACTTGGTGACACACTAAGGACTCATTTAGGACACGAGGGACACGATTTGGAGGGACACGTTTTGGACATGCTGAGGTGCACATAAAGGACATGGTGATGGCAGCTTGAAGACACATTTAAATGCATAAATGGTAGACTGAATAAAAAAATAAAAGTGGAGCTAATAAGACTAAAGGTCTCCTCAAGGGGGGTGCATAGCAAGCTTAGGCCAAATTTAACAATTAAACCTTAGTTACATAATGAGAAGCTGTATGGCCTTCCCCTATTCTGTACCAGATGTTGAAACCAAGTCAACAATGCCTATTCGTTTAGCCTTCCATTTTCTCCTGTTGAGTCTACATCGTGTTGTTCTTTATTCCTCATTTAGTTCTTTTTTTGTTGTTTTTTTATTTCATGCTGCTTATGGTGACGATTTTTATGAGTGAGTTTAATGGTAGTGACGAAATTGACGCTGCATATGGAGCTTGAGCTACTAACAATGGGATATCTGGAATTGATATTGGCAGTAGACCTATTTTTAAACTCCTCCCAATTTTTTTTACCACCCTTGAATTCGAATTTGCAGAAGCATTGTCTCCTTGCAAAATATGGATTCCCAACATTCATGATTTGAATGTGAAGGCACTGGATTACTTATTCCTCTGTCTATTAAAATTGGACCGAGAAATGATGTTAGAAAACTTTTTTGGGTCTTCCAATATCAAAAGGTTAATTTTTCATTTCTTTTTCTGTCCTTTTCTCTCTCCTAAAGCTGCTTGACTACATTTTTCTATTATGCATGGCACAACTATTTATTTTTCCAAATCAGTGACTTGTGTTAGAATCTGCTCCCCATAAGCGGGACTAAATACAGATAATACTCGAAGATAAAGAAGCAGAACTTTGTTTGCATGAGTACTCTTGTTCCACTTTTAATTTGTGTAGATGTTTCACATGATGATGATGGTGTTTTCATGTGATTGATAACACCCCCCCTCCCCCCACTTAATTGTTATCCAATTGTTGAATGAATTTGATTGTTGATCCACTATTGGAATGAACTGCAGGTAGAGATTAATATTCACCAGTTCTTCAGTGGATATTCTAAGGGTCAATTCGGCAAAGATTTGTGGCCTCACATTCTTAAATTGAAAGATTGGCCTCCAGCTAATTCCTTTGAGGAACGGTTACCTCGTCATGGTGCTGAGTTTATCAATTGCTTGCCCTTCAAGGAATATTCACATCCTCATAGAGGATTTCTTAATGTTGCTGTCAAATTGCCAGAAAATAGTTTGAAGCCAGACTTGGGGCCAAAAACATATATTGCTTATGGGATTGCCCAGGAGCTAGGGCGTGGGGACTCTGTGACCAAGCTTCACTGTGATATGTCTGATGCGGTACGATTTGTGTCTGTGCTACTGTAATCTTGTCTTGGCAGCACTGCTGCTGTCTGTAAAACAGCTAAACTCAAACCTTGGACTGGCTTGTCCTAGGTGAAAATCATTCTGAGACAAGTGTGCACTATGTCTCTGTCTAT
>BPLS01000467.1:285877-299751 GCA_019656275.1 Rhododendron kiyosumense | reverse complement strand
TTGCTAGTGTTTATGTGTCACTTTCACACCTATGTTGATATATACTCTATGGATCTTTTGTTTATTGTCATTCAATATACTATGATAGTTTTGCACTATAATAGAAGAAACAGGAAACTATTAGGAGCCTGATACCACTCTGGATCAACAAGGAAATCAGCAATTTGAAGTGAGGATCTCTAACTTTATTGCAGGGAATCTCCCAAGTGTTTCTTTCTGCCCATTTTCGTTTTCTTTTTCTTGTGTTTGTCTTTTTGGGGAGGGGCCAAAAAGGATCCCTTGATGGCAAGGTTGGTGCCACCTGGTGGATTCCAATGCGTTGGGTTATGACTGGGGGCCACACTGAAGTTATACAGTTTGATGAATCCTTGGCTGCCTTTGCGATATACTATTGCTAGTGTTTATGTGTCACTTTCACACCTATGTTGATATATACTCTATGGATCGTTTGTTTATTGTCATTCAATATACTATGATAGTTTTGCACTATAATAGAAGAAACAGGAAACTATTAGGAGCCTGATACCACTCTGGATCAACAAGGAAATCAGCAATTTGAAGTGAGGATCTCTAACTTTATTACAGGGAATCTCCCAAGTGTTTCTTTCTGCCCATTTTCGTTTTCTTTTTCTTGTGTTTGTCTTTTTGGGGAGGGGCCAAAAAGGATCCCTTGATGGCAAGGTTGGTGCCACCTGGTGGATTCCAATGCGTTGGGTTATGACTGGGGGCCACACTGAAGTTATACAGTTTGATGAATCCTTGGCTGCCTTTGCGATATACTATGGCAGGATCATTGTCCGGATTATATCCACTGATCCACTCCTTCCTCATCCTCAATGGCTTTGGATATCGTATTTCTAACAATCCTCAACGGTCTTGTGTTTCATAATATGGATAAAGTTGCAGTTTCCATGACATTCGTTCAAATTATTTTCTTATCTTTTTTGGCGCTTGGATCGTGTACACCTAATAATCTTGTGCCCATCTTGTAGAAAATTCACAGGTGATATTACATTGGGATTCTTGGAAATGACCAAACTGATTGCGTGCATCACCATCATTAAGTTTGAGCCAGGCATACTTGACTTCCAAATTCTCTAATGCGTCTGCATCGGTTGTTTGTAGAAGTTCCTTCTGCCATCAGTTTTGTTCCCTTATGGAAGACCATAAAATTTTATGATGTACTGTTTCAGGTGAATATTTTGACACATGCTAAAGCAGTGACTCTTAAACCGGAACATCTTTCCAACATTCGGAAGTTGAAAAAGAAGCATTATTCCCAAGATCAGAGGGAAATTTTTAAGTTCCATACTGAAAGGGGAGAAAAGAAAATGGCTGATTCTGGTTTGCCATCAGAAGAAAAGATTGATGAGGCTCAACCAAATCGAAAGACAAGAAAAGGTCCTCAAAGAAAGGGGAAGAAAGGCACAGCCCAAGTAAATTTTGGAAGCAACTCTAAGAAACTGAGAACAGAGGTTGGCAGTGGAGAAACTGAAATTGAGGGAGAAAGCAATAATGTTGAAGAATGCCAAAGTAATCTTGCCGGAGAAGGGCTTGATCATGAAGCTGGAGGTGCTGTTTGGGATATTTTCAGGAGACAAGATGTTCCAAAGCTGCAGAAATATCTTAAAGAGCACTACAGGGAATTCAGGCACTTCTATTGTTCTCCGGTACAACAGGTTAATACTTGTCCAATAAGTGGAGCTACAAAGTTTTTCAAGCATATAACTAATGCCTTGAATTTTCCGTTTTAAGCAATATTATTCTCCTGGTTAAAAGTATTTTTTACGATTTCCTTTGGGGCCGTAAAAGTATTAGCTACCTGTTCAGTAGAACCAATGAATGTTTTATTTCATTGTATGCTAATGTCACACAGGCATACTCATTATTTATCAGAGATCACCCAAGTGTAGTGACATTTTGGAAACCCCTGATTTGATATTTATGTCCCTGAGACAGGTTGTTCACCCAATTCATGATCAGTCTTTTTACCTGACCCTTGAGCATAAAAGAAAGTTGAAGGAGGAATATGGTTAGTTCGTCATTTATTACCTTCAAGCAAGTGATATATGATGGCTTTGTGATCATTCTTGTTTACTGGATGCTTGTGTAGGAATTGAACCATGGACTTTTGTGCAAAATCTCGGAGATGCAGTTTTTATTCCTGCTGGCTGTCCTCATCAAGTTAGGAATATGAAGGTAATTTAAGATATTTTGTCTGGTTAAGAGGTTATAAGCTCGAAGTGGCTCCTTCGTTGGATTAAGTAGCACCGACAAGGACGCGATTTTGATCCAACCACGGGTTACGTTCCCAAAAAGTTGACACGATAAGTTTGCGACAAGTTAAAATAATACAAAATATATTTTTGTTACGTACTTGATGTTTAAGAGCAATAATGGAGGTACAAACTATTCCTCTAATTACAATAAATTTTTTTATTTATGCTCTCATTCTGATACGTCATTTCTCACTAAAATATTCACAAAATTAATCGAACAAAAAGTGATTCATTATTTCACATGTGTCATTATCATCAATCATCTTTTATAATACAAATGAACGACTTTCTTAAGCTTTGACTAGAGCCCACTATTTCATTCAACAACCTTAGCGTGTCCCGCAAGTGTCCCTAGAAGCGTCTCTTTAGTGTCCAAGTTGAGAAAAAAAGGAGAAAATGTCTCATTTGAGTGTCTATTGGACACTGTCGGGAGAGTAGTCTCCATGTCCAACACGTGTCCAACAGTGGTATGTGACCTCCCGCAAGGAGTCTGCTACATAGCCAAGAACTTTATTGTTATGACATTGTCTTTAGACCAACAGCACATGCCAGCACATACATACATATATATATATATATATATATATATATATACACACACACACACACACGTATGTTAGAAGCGAAACAGAAGTGGACATGCAGAAATATCATTGCTACTATGATTCTACACTCCTTCATTAGGTATGATGTGGCATTTACCATTTTAGCTTTAAGTACATCAGCATTACTTACCTTATAGTAGTTCTTTGCAAAATATTATGCTTTGTTTAGATGGGAATTTGAAAAAATATTTCCAACTCAAAAAACACTCATTGTCTCTATCTTCAATTATTACTCTAATTTCTCTCTTTACTATCTAATCATTATTCTCATTCTCTATCTCTCTCCAATTATTGTCTCTATCTCCAATTATTATTCTATTTCTCTCTCCACTTATTACCCCAAAAAACCAAACTCAAAAATTCTTAAAAACCCATCCAAACATAGCAGCGTTTTGAGTCTTACATGGTTTTTTTTTTTAATTTTATATAATTTACCTCTGAATTGTATCTTTGTTTTTATGATCGTAGATTTTCGTCGCATACATTCTTAATGGGTATTGGTTTAATTGGTAGTGCATCACAACTAGTTGTTTTGTGTTAGTATCGATCTATTGAACTTTTACGATTTCACAATAGCTTAAAGACATTTTAGCATTTACACGTGTTTGATTGCGGTGATGTATGGCTCCTCTTGCATGGTTTGAAATCTAGAAAAGCATGAGATCTGCCACGGAAATCGCAATGTAAAAAAGCCTTTTCATGTTTAGTTCCTTATCAAGTCCAGAATTGCCTCAGCAAAAACTATGGACATATTTGTCTAGTGATTAAGCTGTTTTTTCCTCTTGTTTCTTTGCAGTCATGCATCAAAGTTGCACATGATTTTGTCTCACCTGAAAATGTAAATGAGTGCATTCGTCTGACGGAGGAGTTTCGTTTGCTCCCTGAAAATCACAGAGCCAAGGAAGACAAGTTGGAGGTAGAATGTCGTCTGTTCCTCCCCTCACCCACCTTTTTTTTTTTCTTTCTGCATTGTGACATGGATTCTGTTTATATTCATGTCAACGTATATGGGAATGCTACAGTTTTGCATATGTTTAGCGATTCTCCTTGAGTTTTTGATGAATTGATTCTGCATATGTAAATTGGACCAAGTTATATTTTGTACCAATTCTATGCATTAACTTTCTAGTACTGCTCGTTTTCTTGATTTGCTTGCTTTTTGTAAGAAAAAAGTAGACAAATGGACCTCATCTAACATCCCAACATGTTTTCCATTTCAGGTTCTTTTTGTTTTGTGCAAAAGCTGTTTTCTATTTCAGTGTATTTCTTTTTCTGGAGCAGTCTTCCATAATTTCGAAAAAAATCTGGTTGTATAATCATCAAGTTAGGCATGGTTGTCTGTCAAAAGGAACATTTTTACAGAAGCATTACCAGGAAAGATGCTTCGTAATATATCACAAGAGTCATTGCAATAGATCAATATCTTTAGTCTAAACCTTATATAGCATTTACTGCTATTTATTCTCTCTTTTATCAGATTTGTAGTATTGTGATAACAATAAGTGACTTCCACTATGTGTTCTGCATTTGCCCCACAAAATTTCATGGGTATCAATTATAGACCGAGTCATATTGTAGTATTTGGCATGTTTGTCCATCATAACCTTTGGTAAACTTTCATCACCTTTAGAATTATCTGTTGTCACATCTGGTGACACCACTACGATTTGCTTGCTTGCTCTTGCTGCATTATTCCTTGGTTTTTTTTTCTATGATTGCGCTGCTATCAATCCTGTCCATGTTTTTGCTCTCTTGATTCTCTCTTTTAAATGTGAATAGGTAAAGAAAATGGCTCTTTATGCTATTAGTGTAGCAGTATCTGGACTGGAGATGCCTAAAAAGTAAGTCATTGTCAAGGGCATTTGTATCACATTCATTAGTAGATTTGATTATGTTTTTTGTTTTTCGCTTCAATATATTTTCGGAAGTCACAATTGCCAAGTTGTCTTGACATTACTATATTTGACTAATTTTCATGTTATCAATCTTGTGTTTCTTGAAAGCCGTGTGGGTTGTGGGGAGACAATCCTTACAAAAGTTTGTGTTTTACAACATTCAGTCACATTATTCGATGTATCTATTTTCTGTTTGTATATCACTACTCTTTATTATCTTTTCATTGGATCACTTTTGATGGAGGACTAAATACTAATACAGTTTCTCCTGTTTCAGGGTGGCCACTAAGGCTTCCTGGTGCTGAAATTGTGCACAGTGCATCTGATTTTTGGCAAAAAAGTTTGCATGGAATTTTTGAAGATGCAAGTAGAATCATGGAGAATGGAAATTTTTGAAATGGACTTCTGTTTTGTTTTGGTAATGCATGTTTTTGACTGTTATGCTATTTATCACAGTTGTAAGTCCAGTCTTCAAGAGACCACTTCTGCCTCTCTGGCTCTTGGGCTACAAGCTAATATGCACCAACTAGGCCATGCCTCTCCCTTTTGACTATAATTCCAGATTCCATGTCTTCTGTTGCGTGAAATTAGTTTCCTTGACTCTAATTTGAAATGATGTTTCAATCAGAATGGGAAGAAATGAGGAAATTATAAATTGTGGTGGGTATTTTGCCTTGAAATGATAAGTTTGCAAATTACACATTAATGATTTTACTAGGAAAATAAGAGTTGGTTTTTGTGTACTTCAGTAACAGGTGAGCAACATTTTTTCCTTTCTCTATGAGGGGCTAAAATAATAATTGGTCCATGAAAATATATCCGCTTCCCCTTCTTTTCTTTGTTGCCCCCGTCATGTATGCCTAAAGCCTGTCATTTGTGTGGGTTTTAAACAAATAGAGTGGCTCCATCATTTGTGTGGGTTTGGGGTCCTTGCGAAACGTGGTGTACATTTGGTGTACGCCAAATGGGTGAACCCATAGTTTTATTGGGGTTAAGCACACCAATACTCCTTAGAGTAGCATTTTGAGCCATTTTGATTATTACTCATACAAGGGGAATCATAATAACCATATTCACGAATTTGCTACTAGCATGAGCACAGAAAGTGCCCTTTTGCAACGCCCATGGGCACTAGTCACAAATTGTTGATCGTGTTGATTCCGTATCAGCAATTGCTATGAATAAATTAAACAAAATACAAAAAGTGGTGAAAATCAAAAGAAGAGAAGTCTAGAGTTTCAAATTCACCATCATTGCATAAACAAGTTATGTATAAACTCGGTTAACTTATTCAAAACAACAATGATTACTGATAGGGCTTGCAATCCCTATCAATAATTGCCAAGAAAACATTCACAGTTTGTCAATTGGTATAGACTATCTTGTAGCACAAACCCCTCTTACTAGTACGACTTGTCTCTTCTGGTCGTCAATAGCATCATTCATCTTACGGTCATTACTTATCTCAATCCTCCAGTACTCTATATTTTCTCTTTCTTGGTATATTTTATTTTTGATTCTTTTGGGATTTATATGCGTAAAAGGTTCTATCCTAGTTGGGAGCAGATTCCTTTGTCAATGGGAGCGAGGTTCCTTGGAGAATCAGACTTGGGAGCTTGGAAGCGAGGTTCTGAGGTAGATTCACCACCTACATAGGAGGGTCAACTAAGGACATTATACAACAAGGATTTCAAATACAAGTAAATGCAGGGAGTTAGACTTTGTTTTGGGCGCATACATGTTTGGGCGGCAATACCAGTATCAAGAGAGGTTGTATCCTACATTTTACCTTTTATCAACTCAAAAATAGGATCTCATAATGCAGATGGCCATGGACTGAAACTCAGTAGGTGGATTCTTTTATTCAGAAGATGTTTGCTTGGGGAGCAGAAACAAGTGGAGAATTTACAATAGAGGCTTATTGCAGTGGTTTTGTAAAATGATAAAGGAGCTATCGACATTGCACCTGGAATTCTGATCATAGGTTCTCAGTAAGCTCAGCCTATTCAAGACGAGAAGATAGTTCACTTGCTTCAATCAGCTTTTGGAAATTTGGAGGAATCTGAATCTGCCCAAGGTGGAGATTTTTGTGTGGTTGGCACTTCAAGGAAAGATTGCTGCAAGGTCAGTGTTACTTGAGAGAAATATTATCCCCCAAGATGATATATGGTGCAGAATTATGTGTGTTCTGCTCAACAGATTTGGAAACACCAAACCATTTGCTTCTCCACTGCCCTTTTACTTGGATGGTTTGGTCTATAACTAATGTCAAGTTATTGGCACAAACATGGCTTTTAAATTCCTCTTTGAACTTGGAGAAAAAATGTTGGGAAATGATCCTTTTTTGCAAGTTTATGGTCCATACGTATGGCCAAGAATGATGCAATCTTCAATTACAAGATTCTGGAGGCACATGAAGTGGCAGAGTTGATTAAAATAGGAGTAGCATGGCGATAAAAAGGAAGGATGACATCATAAATTAATCTATGGCCGGAGGATTTCATTAGGTGTTTAGAAGTGATTAAAATGATGAATATGAGGTATGAGTTTCTACCAAAGCATGGTTTTCCTGTTTATGGTGCTGCTGCAACTGCTAGAGTTCTTGCAGTTTGGGGCTTTATCGGTGGTTAGAGTGTTGGATGTGCACGATCACCGGAAAGGGATTGGGTGACTGTTGTGGTGATTCAAGGGTTGAGACATGATAGATGGTTTGTGTTACATTTGTACTATATCTTGGTTCAAGTCTGCCATGTTTTGTTCTGCTGAAGTGTTTTACTCACTATTGGTAGTTTGGTACTCGTTCTGTTGGTTTCTTAGGTATATAAAGTTTGTTTTTAAATGTTTTTAAATAATCAGTAGTCCGGGCTAACTTTTGTGTACCTCGACTAGTTTTGGGGGACCATAAACCCACCATAAACTTAGGTTCTCTAACGATTTTTCGCCCTTCTTCAAGCGGGGGTTCTCTAGGGCCTTTGCCCCGGAATTCTCATCTTTGAACCTTTCACTTGGGTTTTACTTCGAATTGGGCCCTTAAATTTTTTAAAGGGCAAATTTTTGTAGTAGTCTTTGTAGTTTTACAGTTGTCTCACTTTCGTCCCTCTAGTTTCAAAGTGCTCGAATTTTGTCCCTGTAGTTTGTTTTACGTTCCAAATTGGTAAAATCGTTAACACCGTTAACGAAACTAACGGAAAAAAAAAAGTGTTCCAATTTTCAATTCGTTTGAACTGGTGCGAAGATCTTAATTTTTTGATCATTTTATCCTAAATGGTCGTAATGAATTTTTGGCTCTAAGATCTTTCAATGAGCACCCTAAGAGAGCCTTGAAACTAAATAAGGAGTCTTCGGGTGCTCGTTGAACGGCCTTAGAGCCAAAAATTCATTACGACCATTTAGGATAAAATGATCAAAAAAATAAGATCTTCGCACTGGTTCAAACAGATTGAAAATTGGAACACTTTTTTTTTTCCAGTTAGTTTCGTTAACAGTGTTAGCGATTTTACCAATTTGGAATGTAAAACAAACTACAGGGGCGAAATTTGAGCACTTTGAAACTAGAGGGACGAAAGTGAGAAACCGTAAAACTACAAGGACTACTACGAAAATTTGCCCTTTTTTAAATAGATTAACTTAGTTTTTAGATAGGCCTCACTTTTAAAGCAGTGGTTGTACGGTTTTAGCCGGCTTTGTTTATTATGTAAACCCTATCTTTGTGAAGTTTTGATGTGTTTTGCTTTTGACCTTTTGTTGGAAATTTGTCTCTTTTGTTAATTGACTACTTAAATACTCCCTCCGTCCCAATTTACTTGTCACAGTTCTATTCCAACCGGAAAAAAGAATTAGTTATATCTTTAAATTGGTAATGAATTTTATATCCAATATGGATCTTGTTTGATAGATCTCGATTTGTTCTATAATACAATGTTTTCAAAATAGTCTAAAATATTATAAATTACAAGATATAATCAATTGAAAAGTGGCATGAACTCCAAAAAGTGACAAGTAAATTGGGACGGAGGGAGTAACTAATTTGCTTTACATATCAGGCAAGGAATATTGTGTAGAAATAAATTTTGAAGAATAGAGAAAAAGTACACCCATACAACCTAACATGAAGTAGATTTACCCTAAAAGCTACGACAAAAATCGAAAATTTGCCAAATGTAATGAATGTTTCCACATGAGCTTTTTATTTTACAAATTTATGTCATAGCTTTGTTGAGGGTTTACAATTTTTATAGCTAGTAGGTTGATGAACACAAGGCAAACATTGAATTTAGACAATTTAAGAGATTGAGGGAGTGAAGTTAGAGGGTGGGGGGAAACATACTGCACCTACTTTATCTGGAAAGGCCCAAGGGCTAAGGAAGATGAGAGACGAGCTCAGGGAGAGACAAGCTGAGGAACTTTGAGGAGTTAATCGTGAAACTATTGGAAACACAACTTGTGCTCCAGGAGGAAGATAGATCAAACATTGCTCGGACGACTTGATGCTTGGTTATCTACCTAGATGTCATTTATGTTTTCGATATTTCACTAATTTATCTTGAATGATGTGAAGAAACTGTGTCCTTGTTCTATTTATGGTTGTGAATGTAATTAGTTATTCTAAAAATTTCACTGTGCTATTTTTGGGGGTCAAATGTTGTTAAAATTGATATGAATAAAACTCTTCACATTGAGGGAAAGTCACTTAAATAATATGCTTGCCCATTTACTATACGAACCTAGTAAATGAAATATAAAAGGGCACAATTTCAATTAATAAATATCATGTGTCGATGGAACTTGGGTTTTGAGGTTTCTAATTGTCATGACTCTTGGTTTACTGTGAGGTACCCACCTGCTCATGCTCTTTACCAACAGCCAGGCACTTCGTCATTAACCGGAATACACCATAGGTTGGTCCAACAACTAGTTGGCTAGGCTCCGGGCAAGCTAAAAATGAGTGCATAGTCTTTTCACATGAGGTGGATATGCCCATATATACCATCTTTCGAGCATGGATTATAGGCTATAAAAGAATAAAAGGATGTAATAAGCCTCAAGGCTGAACTTAGAAGCATTCTTCAAGGCCTAAAGTTATGAGAGAACAGAGGATTCAAAAAGGGGGAAAAAAGGATTCAAAGGAATAGAAGAAAATTTGTGGTTTAATTATGTGGTGTCGTTCTACCTGATGCTAATTTGTCGTCTTTCTTATTTAACGAGATAAATGGTGTAGAGTATGGATGAGGCAAGCCAAGGAAAATAAAAGGAAGAAAGCCCTAGAATAGGGCACCTGAGAGTTTTCAATTGCATGTTCTTACGCTGTGTTTTTTTTCCCCGTTGACTGGTTGGTAATCTTAGGTTAATGGTTGTCAACGTTAAATTTTTACAAGTCACATTGTGTCATGGTTTTTTTTTTTTTGTTGGGTTTTAGACTAAAATTTAGCTTTTTTTCCTTTCTTGAAAGTGGTAAATATGATATTTGAAATTGGCATGTATATTGATCTCATATGATTTTGAATTTGACATGTATATTGATTTTCATAGGATTTTGAAATTGGCATGTACATGGAAATGGTTTGAAAGTACTATGTACATTGCTTTCCTATCTGTAGAATTATCTTTTGCTTCATTGTCAAAGGCTTGCTTCTGGGTGTAAATTTGCAGGATAGAAAGCTTATTTTAGCGTCATATGCATGCCAAATTATAACTTCTTATTTGTATGAGGATGTGTTTTTTTTCACAACATTCACTTGAAAGTGTTTACATGATTGGTCCGTATCTATCGTCTCTACTTTAGTTTATGAAAAAAGGAACCATGAAGTTTCCATTGATGAGGTTCCGTGATTTGTTAGGATGATACGATTTTCGGAACCATATTTGTTTTTCAAGGTTTTATATTGTAATTTTCCTACAGGTGTATATATATATATATCTCTCTCTCTCACACACACACATGTGTATGTATGTCATTGTTTTGTTATTGAGTACGGCTTTCAATTCTCCACTTTTCGAAATCCAAAAATGACTGTAAACAATGCTTTCTAAAACATTGTAAGTTAAAGCTCAACAATCTTTGTATTGTACTCCACTCAAGAACAATGGCGGAGCCATTAAGGGGTTGGGACTGGTCAAGGCCCCGTTGGTTTTTATTTTTTTGAACTCTTACCTAATGTAAGGAGCATAGTGTGTTCACTTGGCTGTCACTCAATTTGCCACATGTGAAGTGGAATAACACTCCTATAGTCATTTCAAAATTTTCTTTTTGGAAAAAAAAATCAAAAAAACACATCTAGCTTCTGATTTGATGGTTAAAACCTTTTTTTTAGCATACTTAATTAAATTTTAACCTTTATTTTAATATACTTAATCAATCTTTAGAATTTCATTTTTGTCAAAAAAAAATTCTCCTCTTAGTTCGGCCCCTCCTGAGTGGAGATTTTACCTCCGCCACTACTTAAGAGTGATGAAACCAGCAATATATTCCGTGCTATATGCAGGGATAGATTTAGGTGGGGGCACGTGCCCCCAATAGAAACTAAAATAATTTTGAATAAATTAATATAGTTATGAAAGTGTGCTAATATATAAATACTAGTGTTTACCCGTGCTTATGGCATTACGCACCCCGGTTGGAATTGTCCGTGCCTATGACACTTGCTAGCACGAAAGAGAATTATCTGTGCTTATGGCACTCCCCCAACTATACATTTAAGCTATCTACAAAGAATTATCATTTTGCTTATGAAATTCCAGTAAATACCAGGTAAAAAGCTAAAACCAAGCAGCACATCAGTTAGTGCTCTGCATCAATGAAATTAAAAAAAATCTAAGCACACCAGCCAGTGCTCTGCATAATAAGGGAATACTTATGAATCTGAAGCATCGTGATTCGACGTACTCTTTCCTTCCAATGCGACCTTCACTTTTCTTCCATTTCACTTTTGTGCACCTCGCTGCCTACAACAAAAGAGGAATATGAAAGGATTGAAATCTATATAGAAGACCGTGGCGTGTGCCATTTCACTTTTGTCCCAATAGAAATGGAAAAATTGTTTAGGTAAAAGGTTGTAGATGATAAGAAAGAAAAACTATCAGAAGTCATACCGTTGGACATGAATTTTCTTGTCCCTTACCTATAATGGTTATCTTTTTCTTTCTCTTATCCGGGACGGTTCCACTTTGTTTTTCCTTAGCCATTGCTTCTGCCTTTCTTTTATACTTTCCGACAAAAAAGAGTAAATACTTTTAATGTATAATTAAAAGTTTGTCACTACATAGGATGAATGTGAATCATAGTTGTAAAATATGCAGTCATTCAGTATAGAGATTTCTTCTCTAGCGCATGCCTGTGCTTGAAGACATGGCTCAAACATTCAACACAAGCAAATCAATAGTGGGCTCACTTGCAATATCTCAACCCTCGGTCCAACAATTCCGAGTTTCAACTATGAAAAAATAGCAAGCATACTCATTCATCTGGTTAACTTGATTAAGCAAATGAAGATTTTTTTTTTTACTAATCCCTAACTTCCGCATGTAGAAAATCAAACGCGCACAAAACCTCATAAAATTTAGAGTTATCATGAAAATATAAAATCGCTACAGAAACTACGTAGTAAACCTTGGGAATAGAGTTTCTACCATACACCCTTGCAGTTATGACTCATGAGATTGATGATTGAATTATTCCACCAGTAAACAACTCCTCATGCCTATTCACCTTGCCAAGAAAAAGTACGCATGTGAAATCGGAGAGCCTAAAAGTACTCTCTCCACGATAATGCAACTCCAACAAAAACTGTGTTGGACACAAATTATGACCCTGAAAATTTAAGAGTGAAAACATACGCAGAAACCAATTCAATCTCAATTTGAAGGATTTATTCAGCCCTTACATTGTTGAATAACAATCAATCTCAATAATTTCTCTATCATTCACTTGCATTGTTGAATAACAATCAATCTCAATAATTTTTCAATCATTCAGCCCTGCTTCTTTCATGGCATAAATAACAAACAATAAATTAGATATAAAAGAAAAGATCATTTTACACATATCTAACACAGTTGCAAAACACTAAACAAAATGCTATATTGTATTCCATCAGGGTCCACCTCTGTGAAACCTGAAAATTGGGCAAGAGAAAAACAAAATAAGGATGATAAGTGGCCTGCGAAGATTGAGGGAATACCAACGATGCAACAAATTCTAAAAACTAAATCAATTACCTCATCATCTCGTTGCCCCCCCAAAAGTCCAAGTCAACTTCTCCTGAAATTTATTCAAGACAACATCGATGCCACCAAAATTACCAAAATTGACTATCAAATGGCAATTTATACCAACAAAGTAACGATGAAATCATCATTGCTTACTACTAAAAAATTTAATAGTGACTAAAGGAAGACAACAACATTCAAAATACATTATGATTCATGATGAACTATAGAGTACACCAATATGATTATCTTCCCCTGAAGGCCCTTGCAACCTTATATTACAAACCTGTGCAATTATTGACCACTTCCGACAAATCCAAAGTTGACTATTCCTGTCAACGTCCGTTGAAAAAATAGACTTCTCGTATCAGATACTTCAGTTACGGTACTATCTAAAAGGCAAAGTGAGAGCCATAGGCTCATGTAGTGTCATGACTTTGAATTTCATCTCTTACTGTTACTGGTAAACGTATCCAATAAGACACTAATCATAATTTTATCTAATGCAGCAAAAATTAATGCTATAAAGTTAAGACGACTTACAATCCCGCATCCAATGATAAGCAAAGTCTTTGCAAACTATCCACCTTCAAAGTCTCCACAATCACTGTAGCACAATTTGAACCAAGATAAATTTGAACAACCCAAAATTACCCATTTCATCACCCTTTTTTCACGGTTTCAATCGACAATTCATATGCCACGGAAATTTACCAAATATATCAGCTATACACAAATGAAAGCCGTAAGGACCCAAAAAGCTATGGAGCCACCTAGCTTTGTTCGAGCAATACTTAACTTGAGCCAAAGTATCATGTCGTGTCATCGAAATGTCGTAGGTAGAATGCTTCGTTTTCTCCAATATAAGGAATAATACCCCAAGCGTAGGG
>BPLS01000467.1:237371-275877 GCA_019656275.1 Rhododendron kiyosumense | reverse complement strand
AGAGAGAGAGAGAGAGAGAGAGAGAGAGAGAGAGAGAGAGAGAGAGGCGTGGCTCAGGATTTGGAAAATGAGACGTCATTATCTAAAGTTGTAATTTGTCCAAACATTGTAAGCTATTTACGAAGAAGCTATTGGTTTGTATGTGAAGGGTGAGAAATCTGGACCGTTGGATTTGTTTGTATGGGTAGATAAAAATTGTGTAAGGAAAAAATCTGAACCGTTGAAAGAGAATATTCATTAGGAATATTCCCAAAGACCTTCCTATTTTATTAGGTAGATACACACTTGCATATATCTTGAAGGCATGACAGAAAGAAAAGAGGGCGATGGTAAAGGCGAAGAGCCTACAAGAGGCAAGAGAGCATGGGCGGACCCAAATGGAGGCAAAGGGGTCCACTGACCTCACTCAAGTCAAAATTCTCGAAGAGAATAGTACATATTTTGGGGTATTTTTGTAAATTTGCCCCATAGAATATATTGCCCCAAATATCTTACCCCAATATACCTCAACAAAATTACAAAACTTGCCCTTACCCAATTTATTCCATATGTAGTGATATGTAGTATCTCTTGGAGTCTCACTCCTTTCCTTTCGGCTGTGCTCTTTCTCTAAAAAATAAAATAAAATTAAACAATGGTGAACAAAACCCACTAAAGGAAGGTTCTCACTGTTTTTTTAGATTGTGACTGGTTTATAGGAACTCTATTTACTGTTTTGTGGGTTTCTTTCTCATAAGTTCTTGTTTTTATTATTTTTGATGTAAGACTGAATTTTTTTATAATAACTTTGTTAGGGTTTAAATTAAAAATTGAGGATAACTTAGTTCTATTGAAATTTGTTGACAATTACATATTTTTATTTCGATAGATATGAAGAGATCTAGACATCTAGTAGAATCATCAACTCCTATAAGTAACAATGAGCCATCGAAGCAAAGTTGTAAAATTTACCGGATCTTCAAGCTGACCTAGGTATCGACCTTGAGTTATGATAGGTTTTTTTTGTCAACAAGACGAATTATGATAGTTTCATTGTTTATGTTGAGAGAGTGATTTTCTTTTTTTTTTTTTATAGAATTTCAAATGATGCTATCATGCATCGATTTTAGAATATGAAAAATCGACGAGTTAGTTATAGATGAAATTATATGTAATGGACGGATATCCCTTTTGGTTATATTTTAGAAATAGACATCTATTATTCTAATGTACTTGTTTTTTCCTGTTTATTATGTGTTCAAGATTTTGATCCCAGTACCATAAAATTCTAGATCCACCATTGCAAGAGAGGGTGGGATAGGATTGGACGACATAGCTAAAAGGTAACAATGGACATTCGATTGTGCAATGGGAAGGGAGAGTTTGGTGACAGCAATGGCCTGGGAAGATATTGTTGTTTTAATTGTTAGGATTCTTGTCCTAAATAATAATCATGTTCAGGGGCTGAGCTACTAAAAAAAATTAATCTTTTAGGTTTTATGGGTTCAAAATGTCAACAAAACTGAATTTTTGCGGACCTGAAAATATGAAATTCTCAGCAGAAAAAACAGTGCTCAATCGACAAAACTTACCTCTTCGGCTCCCAAGGTACCATGTCTGTCACAACACCTTTATTCTCAACTATTGTACTGTTGCCGATAGAATTTGATTCCATTTCCATAGCAAAACCTTGCTTCTCCATTGAGATTAAGATGATGAAAAGCTTGAGAAATGGTGAAGAGTGAGAGAGAGGAGACAAGAGATGATGATGAATAGGTCATTTTGCGTTGGGGCATTTTTGTCCTAAGGTGAAATTTTTTTAACGGATTACATGGAAAAAATTGTGGGATACGAATAGCGGCCGCAACCCTAAACTACATAGTTGGCCAACAAATCAACGGCTATACAAATCAATATCCAATCAATGGCTAAAGACTTGTAAACGTTTGAATTTCCCCATTGTGTTTCCTCTCTAGTGCACAACTCACAGAGAAACATATTCTCACTTTTATGTCGGTTCCTCTTTGTCTCGTTGGTTCCAACTTCCAACGGTCCTCTCTCTTTTGTGAATGCCATAATTAATCTGTTCCAATCTAGGGATTCGGTTGCAACGGTACCTCCCCCCGCCTCCTTTCTCCCTCCCCCTTCTCTCTCCCTCTTTCTCTCTGTGTGTGAGTTTATTCTCATCAGAATCGACCTTTCAAATCAAACCTTAAATACGTTCAATTCTCGTCTTCATTTACCGATTGATCCATTTTTCAACCTCATCCGTTAATTTTTCGCAATTCTAGGGTTAGGGTTTCAATCCCCATCGTATAAGCATCTAGTTATTTCTCGATCCTCTGTTTCAATAGCTACGATTATTGTATATGGGTTTGTTTCCCTCTATTGATTGGTCTTGTAGATTATTCTCGTCCCTTTTGTTCTTAGGGTTTCAAGGTGTTCGATTATTTTGGGCTTTCTTGGATCTGTTGATTTCTTGAGGGGTTTGGTAAGTGCGGTAGTTATTTATCTTTCCTGTTTATTTTGATGATAAATTTTGATCGTTTACAATTTGAAAATTTAGGGGGGCTAGGCTTTGTTGTTCTATTAACTCAATTTGTTTGGGAAATTTAGATTCTACCTTGAACTCTAAATGATTCACAATCAAAATACTCTGTGTGTGTGTGTGTGTGTGTGTGTTTACAAACCACTACATGTACTCTTATGTGTGTGCATTCGTATTTTCTGCTTGTTTTGTCGATTTTGACTGTGAACAACCAAATATATGTATTTCAGGCATTTTGTGTATGATCACTCGAAACCCTATGACTCCACCATCCGAATGTGCTAGGGTTTTCCGCATTCGTCTCCCGCCTTCCCTCTCCACTCAATACAACTTGACTTTTGCTTCCTGCATTACAATGAACGCATTTGGGTCAAGTCTCTCTCTCTCTCTCTCATACACTTACACGGTATTCTTTTTTGTTATGTGATTGGTTTTTGTTGTATGAATTTGCCCTAATATCTAAGCCTACTGGAAAAATTCAAATCAAGAGGACAAAGTTATGAATTTACACAAGCAAGAGGAATGCTGGGACTTCTAGTTTTGGAGGCACTGCAAGTCTTCAATGCTTATCCATGCTGACCCAAGCAAGCCCCCTTTTCTCCTCAATTGCTTCCACCCTATCTCAAAAGTTCACTTTAGCTAGACAAATCTTTACAAAATGGAATTCCTTTGGTAGTTAATATATGTATCAGTGTATTTTGGCCCCGTTTGATAACGGGGATAAATAGATGGGATTCGTAAGGAGATGGGATTAGGATTGGGATTGGAAATGAGATGGGATTATTAATGAGAAGGGATTGATAATGAGTATGTTTGTTTGGGATGGGATTAGATGATGGAATTATTAATATCATGTTTGTTTGAGATGAGATTAGATGATGGGATTGGATTGATAGAAGAAATTGGTAATGAAAAGGGATTAGTAATGAGAATGGGTTGGGATCGGACTACGAATACCAAGTCCCACGGGGTATTGCTAATACCCCCTAATCCCCGGATTCGGCATCCCAACGGACTAATAGTCCGAACCTTTTTTTGTTACCAAACAAAGTATTAATAATCCCATGGGATTATTACTCCAATCCCAACTCCCAAACCCGTTATCAAACGGGGCCTTTATGTCCTAGTTTTTGAAGGGGTTAGTTAATTTGTTAGATAGAAGAACCAACTAATCCAAATAATCATATCTTGATCTGCGAGGCTAAAGTTGTTATGCTGATGCAATGACTTCTGATCAATTTTTCCCTCCTCATCTTTTCCTCTAATTGTAGTTTCTCGCATATAGTGGAATACTTGAAAAACTTTTGAGAAATTGGGTGGTTTGGAATTTTCCTAGACCTTTTCATGTTGCAAATCCATACCTTAGCCCAGTTTTTAGTTTTTGTAATTGAATGGTTATATCACATATCCTGCCTCTCCCAATCTATTTTCTATGCTTATACGGAGTGGAGGTCCTCATATACAGAAGTTTCCTTCTTAATGAGTTTTCTTGGCTGAAACATATGACTTTCCTCTTGATCCATTTCAAGCTATGTTTTCTTTTTGTTATAAAGCTCGTGTCTCTCATGTCCGATTATATTTATGTTTCATTTTCGGTGTCGTCATTATTTAGTTTTTCACGAGTTTCAAGGGTTCAACACCGTCAAATTTCCTATTTAATTTTTGATCTGAGACTTGCTACTTGCAGCTGACCTCTTAAGCATGGATGACATTATGATGGATGAGAACTTGGGACAAACTATAATATGTGCCTTCCATAACCTTAATAGGGCATGTTTCTTGATATACAAGTTCTTACTTTTCAAGTATCTTTGTTTTGATTGTACTTTTACTTATGAAGTTCTTATATTTACCATTATGTGCGTGTCCGTATCCATGTATGTGTCTATATTCTCCATATGGCAATACAATGGGTTTTTTTTTTCTCCCAAATGTGTAGGCACAAAAACCAACTTTTGTTAGGCTCTAATGGCTATGATTCACTCTAGGTTTTGATCTAAGGGTCAGCGTCAGTTGTCATCCCTTCTTAATGCCCGCCCAATCTGTTTTGATTGGTTATGAATGGAGTTTGCAGCATAGGTGTTTATTGAAATGACTCAAACCAAATTTACGAATCTAAATATTTGAATGTGGTTCTGGGATTTTGGTAGAGTATGGGTTATTCATGTCATGGTCAGTTATGCCTCCTATGTCAATGACTCAATTAATCAACTTAACCATTATCTTTGCTACTTGTAACAGGTATTGGCTCAACTTATGAGCCTAAAGATCACCTGTAATGCTGCCAGCCATCATCATCTACATCTTATGACTATGACTATTGGCCTACTTATTGAGAGGTAGGCTATACTTATTCAGTTGCTAAATTAATTTGTGTTCCGATTGCTATAGTATGTCTAAATAATGACAATAAGCTTTATGTCTATTGGTCATCAACAACCACAAATGCATGCTATAACCGCCGTGCCAACATCGGTTGCGACATGTACCTGTTGCATCACCTCCCATCGTAGCACCCGCTCTCTCCCTTGCATTCGCAAACCATTACAATCAAGTTTGTCTTTAGTGTTCTTTGCTAAATTTAGAGTGTTACTTAATATTTTAGTATCCTACTCTTAACTTATGTGTTGGTTCTAAGTTCTAATTTTATGGCTAATTCTTTATGTTTTTTCTACTATTCTGATTCTGAACCACTAAAGACCATTCTAGTGAGTACCACGCATCAGAAGGTAGTATTGCTCAACTCATTCTCATCACAGTATATTCTGCAAGTTGGGGTGTTTGGATGTTTTGTGTTTTGAATGCCCTAACACAAATCTAAATTAATAGGGAAAAGGTTTGAAACTGATTTTTATGCTTACTATTGTTTACTCTTTGTTCTTTTGTTGTAGGCAATGCGGTGCACAAAAGCAGTCGAGGAAGAAAATAGAAGGTTGCGTTGGTTACTTTTGGCAACATGCCAAAAATAACAAATGGCAACTGCAATTTTTGCTTCCTTGAAGCCTTTTTTTGTTCTTTTGAAAGGTAAATACCCTCCCTGTACATGTAGATAGAGACATTTTTTATTTTTAGACAAATGCTTCATTTTAAGTAATTGTGGTTGATGCAACATTAATTATCTAGGTTACTAAGTCAAGCTTTTGTTGGCTATATCACCTTGGTACTTTTGGCAACTTACCAATTTTTTGGCAATTGTCAATATATCTTACGGCCAGATGAGGTAGTTCGCGAAACGAAGTAGTATATGGTGCAAAATAATGCACTTTATTCCTTCGAATTAGTTTTTCATGGGACGCTTTGGGGGTTTAAAGTTCACTACTCTAATGTAAAGTTCTATTGTTGGAACTCTGATATTGCCAGCTTTCCTTAGTTTATCAATCTCTTTGATTAATGATAAATGGTATTTAAAGGAAAATTTCAAATTACCCACCGAACTATACATTCAATATCTAATAGACATCCAAACTTTCAGAAAAATCAATTTTACTCCTAAAATTATCTTCTGTTAATCAGTTAGACACCTACAGTCTAAATCCGTCAATTTGAAGATGGAACTTGCTGAGGTGGCTTAACACTCTGTTAAATCAAACATTTTTTGCTTTAAAAAAAAAAGAATTACAATGCATAACTCGCTCTTTTCTAGTGACTCCACCCCCCCCCCCCTTCTCCCCCTTCTATTTTCTTAAACCCAAGACAAAACCCAAAATACCCCGTCGTCCTCCTTCGACGACACCCCGACCTCGTCCGTAATCCTCCTCAGAGTTTGGCACTTGAGCCCACGCGAGTTTCTTATAAATTTCTTCTGCGTTTTTTCTTCTTCAATCTCGATTTTCTGACTCAATTACACAATAACTTGACTATCTTTTTAATAGTACCTATCTGGGTTTAGTTTCTGTAAAAAAAATTCCCAATCAAAAAAGAAAGAAATACCTTAATTCTCCTTCTGGTTTGGGTGAATACTGCTCTGTTTCTGTCATGGTGTTTCAGAGCTCCAACCATGATTTTGTTTCCTGCTGTGGTGGGTAGTGCTCTGTGTCTATTTTAAAATACTAGTGATTGATATCAAACCGAGGTTGGAAAAATTAGGTCTTATTTTTTGAACTTTTTGCGACCAAGTTTGGATCTGGGTTTTCAATTTATTTTCAACCAGTTTTGATCTTTTGTTCCTTCTTACGATGTTGCGCGTATTGTATGAGTGTATTGGATTTGGAAAGATGAGTTTGTGCTGAGAAATGGAGGGAGAGAATCCGTGAGATGGGGCTCCGAATACTCCGCTGTCTCTACGACCGACGTCCCGCTGAGCTCTACCCTACTACATCACTGTCAATTGGGATGACGTAGTTCTGTCAGAGTTGGGCCAGATCGGGGTGGGGTGTCGACGGGCCGGCCCTGGGGTAGACCCACCAGGCGACCGCCTTGGGCCTTTCTTTTTGGGCCAAATCATAGGGCTCCAAATAGAACAAATCTAATAAATATTATATATGTCAATTATTTTCCAATGAAGTATGTGTAGTTTTGCGGTAAGAATGATGTGTGCTACACGGGCAGCCTGAGTTCGAATCCCACTTGCGCCATCTGCCATCATTTTTTACGTGTTCATCTTCGAACACGTGCAAAAAGTAGTTTAGAAATGATCTTGACGTGGCTTGACCTTGCGACCACTGAGAAGGTCACGCGAATTGCCATTGGACTACAACCATTTTATGCTCCTGTACTCCAAAGAATAATATATATACAAACTTTTGATAGGCCCTATTTTCAAATCTCGCCTAAGGCTTCGAAAATCTCAGGGCTCGGCTAACCCACCCATAGCTCCACCACTCCGAATCACCGTCCCCAACGACACGGACACTCCGTGTCGTTGGGGACGGTGATTCGGAGTGGTGGAGCTATGGGTGGGGTTTTGATAGAGATGCACTGTATGCATGTTCTTTTCATTTTTGACAGAGATCCACCGTTGGTTATTTGACAGATTAGAATGGAAGGCGGAAGTTTGAATAACGGAAGATAACTTTAGGAGTAGAATTGATTTTTTGAAAGTTTTGGAGTGTATTAGACATTAAGTGTAAAGTTTAGGGAGTATTTGGAAAATTTCCTAATATTTAATGACTGTTATGTTTGGTGAGGCTAACAACTCAGTCTCCCCCATTGTGGTTGTGGGATTTGGAGGTTATCCTATTTGTTCTTTCTTGGTTGGTCTCCAATGAGCAGGAAGATAACCTTGTTGTTTAGAAGAGTAAAAGTGTATAGGGTGTTAATGAATCCTAACACAAATAACTATTATTTATAATATGGAAGACGTAGTTACAATACTTGACTAAGCAATGTGGGACTAAGACTAATAAGATTCTAACAAACCCCACGCAACCGATTTGTAAGAAGCTCAGCTTTCGTCATTTGGACTAAAAAAAAAGGGGTTAGGCTGATGGTTCCAAGTTTTTGCACGCATTATGTCCTTCCTTTCATGCTGTTTAAAAAAAAATGTCCTTCATTTCAATATGAGTGTGGTGTAGATTACTTCTATACAATGCATCAAGGCATTCTCTGTGAAGATTTCCCATTTTAGGTTGACAACTCAGTCTCCCCATTGTGGGATTTGGAGCTTATCATATTTATTCTTTTTTCGTTGGTCTCCATTGTGCAGGACGATAACCCTACGCAACCAGTTTTGTAAGAAGCTCAACTTCGTCATTTGGGAAAAGGGTTAAGCTGGTGGTTCCAAGTTTATGCACGCACTATGTCCTCCATTTCATTATGCGCGTGGCGTCGATTACTTCTATATGGTGCATCAAAGCATTCTCTATGAAGAATTCCCATTTTACTCTTGACTAGCTTTGTTAAATTTTCATAATCTCTACCCGAGTGAAGATTTGTTTACCCATGAGGTAGACTACTATGATGAGAAATTGATATTTTCGCCGATTCTTGGTGAGGTACGATTGTGGCATCATTTTTTTCCCAAGAACAACTGGTAGCTAGCAGCTTGAGAGTCATCTAAAAAGTTTGAACACCTATGAAGCACCAACACCTCCAGTGGTCGAAGTATCGCAGTGTCAATCATAGGGACACGAATTTTTTACGGGGACACAGCAGAGGCCAAACGGTAATTTTTTTAAAAAATTTTGGGGCCAAATTGTATTGTAAAAAAAAATTGGGGGTCAAACAATAATTTTTTTTAAATTTTGTGGCCAAATTGTAATTTTTAAAAAATTTATGGGTGTCAAACTAAAATTATTTATTTATATAATAAATAAATAAATATACTCGTGGCATGTCCCTCGCCGTGTCTGTGTTCCCATTTCTTTAGAATTTCCGTATCCCCGTGTCGGTGTTCGTGAATCATAAATGAACATGAACACATTCATGCCCTAACACGAATACACACACGTCCATGACAATTTCAATTAGCAGGGTCACAAACACTGCTGGGATGTGGTAAACGTGAAAATCAGGTCGGCAAATACCAAAACTATTCAAAACAAATGCTAAGTACGCGTTTCCCCCGTGCTCTATATGTATGCAGTGTGTTTTTCTTTTTGACATGTCGGCGTCCCTGTTGTATTTTTTGTACTTATTTACTGAATGTTCGTTTTCCAGCCCTCTTTATTCCTTTTTTTCTTTTCTTTGTATATACAAACGATTAAACTAAAGACCATCCGATAAATGGAGGTAAAGAAGGAGTAGAGTTGCGTTGTTCACTAGCTGTAAAATGTTAACTTTATTTGTATCATTGATGCTTAATCTGCATATCTTGGACTAACAAAGCTTTGTGTGGTTCCCAATCGTCATACGTCCACCCAATCGATTGCAAGTGGGAAACTCCTAGGTCATGCGTGTGTCCGATTACATTTATGTTTTATTTTTGTGGTCATTATTTAGTTTTTCATGAGTTTCAAGGTTTCAATGCCGTCAAAATTCCTATTTCAAGTTTTCTGATATGAGACTTGCCTACCTCTTAAGTATGGACAACATTACGATGGATGAGAACTTGGGACAAACTATAATATGAGCCTTCCATAAATCTTAATAGAGAAAGAATCTTAATAGGGCATCTTTCTCGATATACAAGTTCTTACTTTTCAAGTATCTTTGTTTTAATTGTACTTTTACTTATGAAATTCTTAAATTAACCATTATGTTCGTGTTCGTATCCATGTATGTGTCTGTATTCTCCATATAACAATACAAGGTTTTTTTTTTTTTCCAAAATGCGTAGGCACAAACTAACTTTTTGTAGGCTCTAATGGTTGTGATTCACTCTGGATTTTGATTTAAGGGTCAGGGTCAGTTGTCATCCCTTTTTAGTGCCCGCCCAATTTGTCCAATTAGTTTGGCTGTTGTGGGTAGATCTCCATGAGTTTCCAGATTCAATCTCAATCGATAGATTAAGTTACTAGCAGCAATGGTTCAATTTTCAATCGACTACCCCATCCCGGTCCAGCGATTCTCTGAAGTGTTAGTAATTTATTTTAATCAACGGGTATATATAATCTTAACGTGAGGAGATTAATAAGTATTTAATATCATGGAATTCGTAATATAATTGAGATAAGGATGGAGTGCAATTATAATTCTGTAGTGGGGTGAATTATAATTAGTGAAATAAGAAATAGAATCCTGATGGAATTAGGTTTTCTTATTTACACTGGACGCCCAGACTTATTACTCCTTAGGTCCCTATCGTAGCCCTATATATACACGTTATGCTCTTTAGGTCAGACAGACGTTTTTCTATTATTCATGAAATAGAGGCAGATTTAGAGAGAGCAAACAGATCACGAAAGAGTCTACACTCGGTTCGTGTTCTAGACATGCATGGAATATGATAGAAGATCGTAAGGTACGATCGAGCAGTATTCGTGGTTTATAGTAAGGTGTGCTATAACAAGTTCAACCAGCGTTCGTGTCACAAGGAGTTGTGGTAAAACCCTAATTCCGTCTTGTAGGGTTTTTACAATTTTTGTTATCTAATCTGTACGCGTCATTATTGGGACTTGGGGATTCGGTTTCCCAACAGTGGTATCAGAGCATGCTGTAATCACGCGTATGGATCAAACAGGCCATGTTGTCCGTTGGTTATAGAGGGTAGAACGTAGAACTGTGCTAACCCTGTTTTACAGCGTTCTTACCCAGCTATTATGGTCACATGATTTTTGTTGATTTTATGTGATTGGATCCCAAGATAATTTTTTCGTGGTTATTGTTATTTATTGGGTATCACGATTATTTTTCATGATTGTAATAATTAACGTAGCATGTGTTATTTATTCGGTGTTACGATTATTTTTCGTGGTTGTAATAATTAATGTAGCATGTGAACTCCAATGGAGGCATAAGATCAATATTTGTATGTTTCTTCGATTGTAATAACATTCGACGGTTATTCGGAGATCGAAGATGGTAGATACAAAAGATACAAGTTGTTTGGCTTGCAACAGATTTTTTCCAGATTCGTAGGGTCTGATTACAGGGCTATTTCAACCTAGTAAACGTTGGAATTAGAAAATATGTTCTTCATAAAAGTTGTAAATAATTGAATTTCGAATCCAACCCAATTTGAATCACTTCAATTGGAGGTCGGATGAGAAAGATATGACCAAAATATTGAAGGCTGTGCAGTTTACGCGGGAATATGTCAAATCCGAATTTTCTTGCCTAAGCACGGTTGGATTTTGGTTTCCTTGATTGATTCAAAGTATCTTAGTCTTCTACACAAGTATAGCTGAAGGATTTCAAGTTTGGAAGGATTGCTTAAGGATTTCAAGTTTGGAAGGACTCCTTATTGCTTAAGGATTTCAAGTTTGGAAGGATTCCTTATTGCTTAAGGATTGCATCCTTGACCATAATAGCTGGATTCTTTATCTTGTGTTTCCTTATTATTTGTATTTCCATATTGTTTGCATATGTGATAGTTTACCATATTGGGAAAAAATGGTGATAATTGGCTTTGACCTAGATTGCGGTTTTGCAAACTCGAAAATTTTGATAACCCTCACAATTTATTTTTTAAATAACTAAGTGGGAGAGGGAATTTATTTTGAATAAATCCCATGGTCTCCATTACTAGTTCGTAGGTGATATAATTAATTTTGTGTGTTGGTTTCTGAACTTTCCTCCAAATCAGACAAAATTAATTATGGCCTTATTGGTACAAACTTCTTTAAAGGATAGGTCTATGATAATTGTTGTGTGAATTACTTCACCATCTGAGGTAATTCATAACGTAACAATGGGTCATGGAACTAGGTAATGGTATACACTTAGCTGTAAATAATAATATCCTCACCATCTGAGTCACTATTATTATTTATAGGACCGTAGGAATATTGGCTATTTAATTTTTCTTGGCATGGTCTAGTGTCTAGATAGTAAAATTAAAAGGTTGTGCCTATCTACACGAATGATGAAGAGTAGACGACCTTTCCATCGAGGCATGCTCTTCACGGTGTGTAGGGTTGCCAATATTTTTCTTTTAACATGTGGTTGAGGGAACCAATATTAAAATGAAATTTAAGTTTTTATTGCTCTTCATAATTGTTGTTATATTATTTGATTCTCAGATTCAAAAATGGATTTTTTCAATCTACTTGTCATTATTCTCAAAGAAAATAAATTTACTGGATCGAATTATATTGACTGAAAAAGGAATTTGAATATTGTGTTAAATGCTGAAGGGCACATTTTTGTGTTGTATAAGGTGTGCCGTCCTAGACCTGGTGAGAATGCCACAGAGCAGGAAACAAAATTTTATAAAAATTGGTGAGTATCACCCATGTTGAATGGACCCCGATTTGGGATCATGTTCTGAAGATGATAGCACTTCTTAATGAACTAGAGATCCTTGGAGTTGAAATTGATGGGGAAACTCAGATCGTTTTTGTTCTTAACTCACTGCAGTTTGAGAGTTTTAAGTAATTTCGCCTGAACTATTATATAAACAAAATGTATTTATCTTTAGCGAAACTTCTTAAGGAACTCTAAGCAGCTGAGGGTCTTTTGGTTGTGAAGAAACCACCATCAGTGTTAGTGACAGAGAAGGTTTCTACTTCTAAGCTGAAAGGCAAGAAGAAGCAGAACAAGTTTCAAGGAAAAAGGTTATGGAGGCAGTTTATGCGCCTCAAGGTAGAGTAAAAAAGCCTGCGGGCAAATGTTTTCACTATAAATGGCAAGAGCACTGGAAGAAGGAATGTCTATTCTATCTCAATAAAGTGAATAATCAAGATAGATCTTTTCACTAGTCGTTGAATTATGTTTAGTGGTATTATCTGCAGTACCTGGTGTGTAGATATGGGAACCACTAATCATATTTGCAATTTGTTGCATGGGTTCCAGGAAACCAGAAGACTCGGTGATGGAGAGATTTATCTACACATGGGTAATGATACGAGAGTGGCAGCAGTTGTAGTAGGAAATGTTATTTTAAATTTTAGTAATAACATGAGTTTAATTTTGAGAGATTGTCTTTATGTTTTCACACTTGGAAAAAACTTGGTTTCAGTTTCTAAGTTAATAAATGATGGATATTTGGTTTATTTTAGTGACTCTATAGTTATTAAGTTAAATAAACATTTATCTGTTTTGGTTCATTGGTGGATGATCTCTACATTATTAATCCTATATTTCCTACAGTGCAACTGCATGAATTGGATAACACTAATAATTTACCATGTAAGAGAAAAGAGCCTTCTAAATTGAACCAAACGTATCTTTGGCACTTACATCTTGGTCATATTAATCTGAATAGAATTTCTAGACTGGTTAGAAATGGACCTTTAGGCTCATTAGAAGTTAAGGAACTTTCAGTCTGTGAATCCTGTTTGGAAGGTAAGATGACCAAAGGGCCTTTTTCAGCAAAAGGATATAGAGCCAAAGAGCCGTTGGAATTGGTTCACTCTGATTTGTGTGGGCCTATGAATGTCCAAGCTCGAGGTGGTTTTGAGTACTTTGTCACTTTGATTGATAATTACTCAATGTTTAGATACATTTATTTGATGCACCGTAAGTCCGAATGCTTTGAGAAATTTAGGGAGTATAGGGAGGAAACGGAGAAGCGTCTAGGTAAATGTTTCAAGACATTGCGATCTGATCGTGGTGGCGAATACCTCTTGGGAGAGTTTAAGGACTACTTGTCAACTGAAGAGATTACATTCCAGTTGTCAGCTACAGGTATGCCACAATAAAATGGTGTAGCAGAGAGAAGGAATAGGACTCTTATGGATATGGTCAGATCATTGATGAGTTATTCAGTTTTAGCAATTTCGTTTTGGGGACATGCACTAGAAACATCAGCGTACATTCATAACTTGGTACCATCTAAGTCAGTACCATCTACACCCACAGAACTGTGGACTGGGCGCAAACTTAGTCTACAACATGTTCGGATTTGGGGTAGTCCAGCACATGTGCTGAATGGGAACGCAGATAAATTGGAATTGAGGACAGAAGTTTGCTTGTTTGTGGGGTACCCTAGAGGAACGAAAGGTGGATTGTTTTATAGTCCTACGGATAAGAAGGTCATTGTTAGCCATAATGCTCGGTTCTTAGAAGAGGATTATATAATAGAGAATACAAGCCCAGAAGCAAGATTGTTTTAAAGAAATTGAGAGGAGAAGGACTGATAAAGACTTCTTCAATACCAATAGTACAGGAGGTTACACTGCAAGAAAGAGTTGTTGACACACCAGTACCTCATCGTAGTGGGAGGTTGTCCCACTCAATCGGTATACGTTCTTGGGAGAATCTTATGATATGATCCCTGAAGAACAACATGCTGAACTCTGCAACTAAAATGAGGAACTAGAAGATAAAGATGCAGATTTTTGACAAAAGGTTGTGAAATCTGCATTCCTTAATAAAAATTTGGATGAATGCATCCACATAATGGAATCAGATGGATTCATAGCAAAGGGTCAAGAGCGTACGTTATGCAAGTTTAAGGAGTCTATTCATGGACTCAAGCAAGCATCTAGATCTTGAAATATCCATTTTGATCAAGCAATCACATTTTCTTGGTTTTGATCAATGTCCGGATGAGTCATGTGTGTACAAGAACCGCAACGGAAAAGTGGTGGTATTCCTGGTACTATATGTAGATGATATTCTGTTAATCGAAAACGATGTGGGAATGTTATCTGCGATAAATGTGTGACTATCTAGCCTATTCGATATGAAGGACTTAGGAGAAGCTGGTCACATTGATGAGCAACCAAGATTGTATAATCTTGGTGCCTTAGTTCCCTAATTTGTAGCGTCTTGACTTCCTTAGATATCATTTTTATCTCATTTTGCACGTAAAGTGTTGTTTTGGTTATTTCAGACAATACGTGGTGCTAAGGCGGTTCTTAACGCCAAGGATCGTATCCGGAAGCATCCAAGGGGTCGAGGTAGTGAGGCAACATCCCACCAAGGCCATCGGGTGATTAATCAAGTGCAAAGAGGGTGTTGGGTCGTCGTCGGGTTGCTTGGACCAGAGCGGAGCAAAAATCAAAGTTCTGCCTCCTATGAACCGGTACTGGGATTTGGCCAATACTGGTTCATACTGTCCAGAGTTTATGTTTTTCAGCGTTTTTGAAGACATGAACCGATACTGGGAATTGGCCAGTACCAATTCATACTACAGAATTGAGCTACGTTTTTGCTGCTTTTCTAACTTTCTACTTTTGGGATATTTTTCACTTTTAGCTACTTTTAGGATATTTCTTGGGATATTTTGAGGGAGAAAGATCATTTTGTATAAATAGGGGTCTCTCTCTCTCTTCTTGATCATCCTTGTCTTTATCACTTTAAGTCTTTTTCCTTTTTCCTAAGAACTCCATTAAAGCTTCAAGCTTTCTTAGTTATTTCCTTCAAGAATTCAAGTAAGCAAGTCTCGTTTATTATTTTTCCGTTTATTAATGTTGTAGTCGTGGACTAGATCCTTTATAAAATCAAGTTTGTTTTCGTTTTTATCTGTTAAAATTTATGTCTCGTTTTTATGCTTTCGTTTATGCTTTAAGTATGTGTGAGTAGTCGTTTGGCTAAGTCTCAGGATAATCTTTCTCGAGGACTTAGGTAGTTATTTGGTTCTCGAATCTTCGGGCTTAAAAGCATGATTTACGGAATAGAGCTTAACTTGCATTTTTGGTCTAAGCAAGGGGTGTTAACTACTTGGTAAGGCGTTTGTCAAGCGGTTTTGGCAAGCGGCTCACCGAGGGCTCGTGGCCTCCTATGTTTTCGATAAATTTGTCAAACAAGTTGGTTGGCCTCCGTTAAATCACATCTTTCATTAAACGTAATCTTTAAAGTTAAATTCTCCGGGCGTGAGCACGCGGTCGTGACTCTCGCCCGAGTTATATTGAGAACCGGTAACATCCTTTGTCAAGGGTTAGAAGATCCTTAGACTTGCCTCTTTAAGTTAATTAAGCGTTTTTCCTAGTCTTTTGCCTTGGCATTTTTCTCCATTTCAAAGCAAAACCTAGTTGGCCGTCTTGAACGCCGCACTCTACCATTTTAACCTACAATCTAAACTAGCTATATTTCGATTCTTTGTGGGTACGATCCCGGACTTCCGGATATTATGCTATCGACGATCTAGCCCTACGCTTGGGGTGTCTCAACCTTATTTGAAGGCAAGGTTTGAAGTCTAAGCATTTTTGGCGCCGTTGCTGGGGATTTCTTTATATAGCTTATTTGGAAGATCGACAAACTCTTGTAAGTACTCCGTTTATTTTCTTTTTGTGTAAGTTGAACTCAACTTAGCGGATACCTCTAACTGAGCCACCAATTCGACTTGAGGTTTAACGAAGCTAAATTGAGCATCATTTACCTTTTCATTATTTTATTGCATATCTATCTAGCCGTGGTGGTGGCATAACCCCACGAGACTGTTTGTGAACGAGGCAGCGGCATAGCACCTCTAGTCTGCTTAATTGGATTGTGCAGGTTGTATGCTCAATATTTATCGTAGCCCTTTATCGAATCGGCTACATCGATCGGCATCACGTGAGTTATCACCTCCATTAAGGCCAATGGCAGATCAACCAGCAGCCCGTACCTTGCGCGATTATTTAACACCAGAAAGAGGTCCACATGTCTCCCCCATAGCCATTCTCACTTGCACTGCTGCCAATGCGTTTGCTTTCAAACCAGAGTATCATCGGGTCATACCAGAGTTTCGGGGGCGTGAATTGAAGGATCCTTATTCTCACATTCTGGAATTCGAAACTATTGTTGGCACCTTCGTGCCCACTTGAAGTTATTCCCCTTTTCGCTCAAAGATAAGGCTAAGCAGTGGTTCCATTCTTTAAAGCCCCGATCTTTGCTCACATGGGGGGAAGTGCAAGACGTGTTCACCACAAAGTTCTTTCCCGTTAGCCGAACTAAGCTTCTCATGGACCAAATTCAAAACTTTAAGCAGAAGGAGGGGGAGGTCTTTTACAAGTTTTGGGAGTGGTATAAGGATTTGCTTGCGGCTGTTCCACACCATAACTTTCCCATGTACCAAGTGATCAACTACTTCTACTTGGGTTGTGATCGGGATTCGAAGCAGCTTCTCGATACTATGGGGAGTGGAGATTCCATGGGGAAAGATCCTGATGCCGCTTGGGAATTCTTAGACGCCTTGGCAGAAAGGGCCCAAACTTGGCAGTACATTGATCTGGGCGAGCAAGCAATGAGACATCAAGGTCCGGGAGGTTCTGGCAAGTTTTCATTGAGCGAGCATAATGGACTTGAGAGAAGGTTGGATGAGCTATCCCTGAAGTTGGATAAAATGAAGTTAGACTCAGCCCAGGTGAAGAAAGTAAAGGAGGTTCGACAAGTAAAGGAGGTGTGCGTTATTTGCGAGACAACGGGTCATTCGACCGACAATTGTCATACCATCCCTACCCTCCGACAGCACTATAATCAACTCCCTCAAGAGGAAGTGTGTGCGCTGAATCAAAGATGGGATCCGTATTCCAACACTTACAATCCAGGGTTGCGGTCTAACCCGGCTTTCCGCTGGAACAATCAGAATGAGATGGGAACTTCATCAACCTCTCAAGCTCCTCCTCCCCCTCAGAATCAAACTTGGAGTCAATCTCAGTTTCAAGGTCCACCCCACGTCCCAGCAATCCAAGGCCCGCCGGGATTCGTACCACCGGGCCAATTCCAAGGGCAAAGTCAATTTCCGCAACATCATGCACCACCTCTTCATCGTTCTTTGGAGGATACTATGAATGCTTTCTGTTAAATGCAAACTACCACCAACGAGCAAATAGCTCAAACAATGAACGACATTCGAACTCAAGTAGGCAAATTGACTACGGCGATTGGTGTATTGCAACAAGAGAAAGGCAAGCTACCTACTTAACCTCAACCAAACCCTCAAGGCCAACATTTTGCACAAAGCTCTTCGGTGACTTTCCTCGAGCAAGCAAAGGCCATTATTTCATTGAGAAGCGGTAAAACGGTTGACAATGCCCAGGTGAAGCTGCCAGTCGTGCCAATATTATTCCCTATACCGGCACCATCAAAGCCGATATTATCAGATGGGGAATCTCCCAAGCCGGCTCCTACAGAAGAAGAGAAGGGAAAGTCAAAAGAGAGCGATGTCCCGCCAGCTTTCATTGTTCCCGCCCATATCTCAACCGGCTACGGAAGCCGGCCAAGCCCAATTTGAATACAGATATCTACGAAGTGCTCAAGAAAGTGACGGTTAACCTTCCCTTGCTTGATGCTATTAAACAGATTCCATCATATGCCAAATTTTTGAAGGAGTTGTGCACTCACAAAAGGCAACTCTAAGTGCAGAAGAAGGTGTTCTTGACCGAACAAGTGAGCTCACTCTTCCAGTCAACCCTTCCGCCCAAGTATAATGATCCGGGGTGTCCTACGATATCCATCACTATTGGGGGCAAGGTTGTGGAGAAAGCTCTTCTCGATTTGGGCGCAAGCGTGAATCTCTTACCGTTCTCAGTGTATAAACAACTTGGGTTGGGGGAAATGAAGCCGACTCAGGTGACTTTACAATTGGTGGATCGGAGTATCCGAGTTCCCAAAGGCATGGTCGAGGACGTACTTGTTCAAGTTGACCAATTTGTGTATCCGGTTGACTTTGTGGTTCTTGATACGTGCCCGGTATCGGCGGCTCAATCATCCGTTCCAATCATTCTTGGCCGGCCGTTTTTAGCAACATCCAATGCCGTCATTCATTGCAGGGATGGCCGACTTAACATGAGTTTTGGTAACATGAAGATGTAAGTCAACATGTTCCATATTGGGAGCCAAATGGGAGATGATGAGGACGTTTGTGGAGTTAGCATGATTGATTCGCTTGTCCAGGATCATGTCGATGAGTTTATTTGTAGGGATGAGTTGGAGTTAGCGCTTACTTCCACTGAGGCTGAATTTCTTGATGCCCTTGAAGTATCGTATTTGGTATCATTGCTAGATGAGGAGGAGGCATGTGGTATTAGCCCGTGGGTTCCAAAATTTGAGGAGCTACCTCCTATTGCGACACGAGCCTTTCCGTCTAGCGTGGAACCCCCAGCGCTTGAGTTGAAACCGCTACCAGATACACTCAAGTATGCCTATCTTGGCAAAGACCAAACATACCCGGTAGTGATCTCCTCCGCCCTCACCGAATCCCAAGAGTTACAATTGCTAGCTAAGCTCTGGAAGTATCCCAAGGCCATTGGATGGTCTATAGCTGATATTGAAGGCATTGATGCCTCTCTCTGCTCCCACCACATCTATCTTGAAGTTGACGTCAAGCCATCTCGCCAACCTCAACGGCGATTGAACCCGATCATGAAGGATGTCGTGCGAGCGGAGGTGCTTAAATTGTTGGACGTTGGCATTATTTACCTGATAGCGGATTCAAAATGGGTGAGCCCGATTCAAGTGGTTCCAAAGAAATCTGGGGTGACGGTGGTGAGGAATGACAAAGATGAGCTGATCCCAACGCGTGTTCAAACCGATTGGAGGGTATGCATAGACTATCAGAAGTTAAATGCAAGCACAAGGAAGGACCATTTTCCTCTTCCTTTCATCGATCAAATCTTGGAAAGGGTGGCGGGCCACAAGTTTTATTGCTTTCTTGACAGGTACTCCGGATATAATCAGATTAAGGTGGCATTGGAAGACCAGGAGAAGACTACATTCACGTACCCATTCGGGACTTTTGCGTATCGTCGTATGCCGTTTGGGCTTTGCAACGTCCTCGGTACTTTCTCTCGTTGTATCATGGGCCTTTTCAGCGACATGGTGGAGAAAATAATGGAGGTTTTTATGGATGACTTTTCTATTTTCGGTGATTCTTTTGAGGCTTGTCTTGCCAATTTGGAGCTCGTGCTAGCCCGGTGCGAGGAAAAGAACCTAGTGTTCAATTGGGAAAAGTGTCACTTTATGGTGACTAAAGGCATTATACTTGGCCACATTATTTCCTCGAAGGGCATCGAAGTGGATCGGGCAAAAATTGACTTGATTGGAAATCTTCCGACTCCTAAGTTTTTAAAGGATATCCGATCTTTCTTGGGGCATGCCAGTTTCTATCGGCGTTTTGTCAAAGATTTCAGTGCCATCGCCCGGCCATTGTGTCATTTGCTCGCCAAAGATGTGCCGTTTGAGTGGACGCCGGCTTGCGAGGCCGCCTTCGCCAAGTTAAAGTCAAGTCTCACTTCTCCACCTATTGTGCGATCTCCGGATTGGGAATTACCCTTTGAGCTCATGTGCGATGCCAGTGATTATGCCGTCGGGGCCGTTCTGGGCCAACGAAAAGGAAAAGAGCCCTACGTCATCTATTATGAGAGCAAGACGCTCAACGAGGCCCAAATGAACTATTCGACTACGGAGAAGGAGTTGCTTGCCATAGTCTTTGCGTTGGACAAGTTTCGGTCCTATCTAGTGGGAGCTCCGATCACCGTTTACACCAATCATTCCGCTCTCAAGTACCTTTTCACGAAGCAAGATGCCAAAGTGAGGTTGATCCAGTGGATTTTGCTTCTACAAGAATTTGACCTTGCCATTAAGGACAAAAAGGGTGTAGAGAATGTGGTGGCCGATCACTTGTCTCGGCTAGAATTCGAAGATCATACATCGCACATTCCTATCAGTGACTCTTTTCCCGACGAGCAGTTGTTTGGAATCTCCACGGCTCCATGGTATGCGGACATTGTGAATTACTTAGTTATTGGTTTGATGCTTGCTCATTGGAATTTGCAAGAGCAACGTCGATTTTTAGCGGAGGTGAAACGGTTTTCCTATGACGACCCATATTTGTTTAAGTATTGTGCCGACCAACTTGTTCGCCGTTGTGTGCCTGATTCGGAGCAGCAGAGTGTTATTAAATTCTGCCATACAGAGGCCTGTGGCGGCCATTTCTCCTTCAAGAAAACCGCCGCCAAGATTTTGCAAAGCGGGTTCTACTGGCCACAGTTGTATAAGGATACTTTTGCTTTCTGCTGGGCGTGTGAATACTGTCAACTTTTGGGGTGTGTGACGCGACGGAATGAGATGCCACTTACGCCCATCTTAATTATTGAAGTGTTTGATTGCTGGGGTATCGACTTCATGGGGCCGTTTCCTACATCTTTTGGGTACCTCTACATCTTGTTGGCCGTTGACTATGTTTCCAAGTGGGTGGAAGCCATCCCCACTCGTACCAATGACGCCCAAGTAGTAGTGGAGTTCCTCCGAGAGTACATTTTATCACGGTTTGGCATGCCACGGGCTATCATTAGTGACCAAGGGTCCCACTTTTGTAACCGATCCATTGTGGCCCTCATGCGGAAGTATGTCATCATTCACAAAGTCTCAACTTCCTATCATCCGCAAACGAATGGCCAAGCGGAATTGGCAAATCGGGAAATCAAGCATATCTTGGAGAAGACGGTAAATCCTACCCGTAAAGATTGGTCAACTCGTTTGATCGATGCTTTGTGGATGTCACCGTATCAGCTTGTCTACGGGAAAGCGTGCCACTTATCGGTAGAGCTTGAGCATAAAGCCTATTAGGCCATTAAGAAGCTGAATTTTAATATGGCCAAAGCCGGTGCCCGCCGCAAGCTCCAATTGACGGAACTCGAGGAGTTGAGATACAATGCTTATGACCATTCTAGCGCTTACAAATCTAAACTCAAAGCCAAGCATGATCATGAAATTGTGATTAAAAACTCTGAGCCTGGTAAAAAAGTTTTATTGTACAATTCTCGGCTGCATTTGCATCCCGGTAAGCTGCGCTCACGTTGGGCCGGGTCTTATGTTGTCAAAACTGTTTTCCCTCATGGGGCGATAGAAGTAGTAAGCATGAGTAACGGTTCATCTTTCAAGGTTAATGGTCAACGGCTTAAGCCTTTCCTTGGTGGCTTTGAAACTGGCAAGCCCGATGAGGTTTTGGCTGACCTAGTTTACGTGGATGGCCCGGCGGTATAGTTGTGTTACTTTCATTTGCATGGGGAGCGAAAGCGTAACCGCTGAACTTAACTGTTTGTCAGACCCGGCCCCCGGGTAGGGGGTACCCACCATTGACTTGGGTATTTGTAGCTCTGCACGCCGCTACTTAAAAAAGGATCGTGTGCCCAGCTCCGATTAGTAAGGGCAATGTTTAGTTCTTGTACACATTTTCGTGTTTTGTTTGTTTTGGGATTTTCAAATCATAAGATTCCTCCAATGCATCATCGTATCGAGCTTTCATTAGTCCTTCTTTGTAGTAGTTTGCCGTTAATGATCCATGCTCACCAGATAAGTCTCTATCAGGGGCACTTTAGGTCTTTGGGTGAGACTTAGTATTCCCGTGCTTTGGCGCTAGGCTCTGCTTTGTCTCGCTTTGTTTCGATCATAGGGAACGCTGGGCTTAATTGCTTGGCGAGGTCAAGTGGTGAATTTTACTTCGGGCGTGATATAACAAATTTGACGGTCTAGTATAGCCACCCGTGTCTTTGCCTACTTGGTGGGACACGGGGAGAAAAGTATGACTCGTGAGATTGCGTGAAAATCGGGTGGTGCTCTTTGTTGTTTTTCCTTTGTTTATATGTTTATTGGCGCCCGGATAACACGAGCCGGGCGGTTCTAATGTCATTTGTCTCTTAGTAGGTAGTTCGAGCTTAAGTCTTTTACAGGGTGTACATGCTACCACACCAGCCTGGGTGGATTGGATCTAAAGTCGGAGTGAATGCGGCATTTAGGACCCTAAGCGTGGGTGCGATTACGTGTCGCGGTTGTTAGTCCAATAAAAGTCTGGCCATGATCCTGTGTGACTAGTTGTGGTTCCGTTGGAAGAGCTGAAGGAGTTGACCTTGAAAGCCGTTCAAATGACGAAAAGAGCCGGTGACGCAAAAGCCTCTAACTTGGTCGAGGTATAAGGGGGTTGACATTCCCCCGTTGGTACGATCTTTTGTTCCCTTTTCCCTTACTGTTGTTCTTCATGCTATGAGGGCATAGCATATTTTAAGTTGGGGGGAGGGATATAGTTACGTTATTTATGTTGTTTCTTTGTTTTCATTGTCGGTAAAATTTTTCGTTTTTTTTTTTTTCGTTTTTAGGTTGCAATCCTTCCGTTATTACAAATTTTGGTGGATTAAAACAACTTGGCACATGCTTATTGTTTCTTAATTGGCAAGAGCTCGGTGTTTGATATTAAGTGAGGTTTACATTTCAACTCATAAGCATGTTTAAAGATGAGCAATTAGGTGTTGAGTATGTTTTGAGTAAGTTTTACCCATATCCCGTTCTTGTTTCTTCATAAATTCGTAGTTTAGGTAGTTACTCTTTTGTCATGCCTAAGTGTGTTTGATATCATTGTTGAATCATTTTGGAATCTATAGCGTACTTAAGAAGTGATACATGGCATTCTTTGTTTAATTAAACCACAAATGTGTCCCCTCATCCTATTTTTGTATCCTAGTCCATATCGTTCCATTTGTTCAATAACTTAGGGAACCGGATGTTTGGAGGGTGGTTTGGAATGCTATTTTACTATTGAGAAGTGTTCGGGGGATGGTTGGAAGGGGTTTTCAATGAGCGAGGTCAAAATGGTGAAGTGGGTCAAAAATCAGAATTTCAGCAGGCATGAACCGGTACTGTAATTTTGCTAGTACCGGTTCATAGGAGGCAGAGTTCAAATCAGGATTACAGCAGATATGAACCGGTACTGTGATTTGGCCAGTACCGGTTCATACCCGATAGAATTTGAAAAAAAAAGGGGGGTTCAATGCCTTTTTCTCTTCTCTCTCCTACCCACTATATAAACCCAAAACCCTATTCTATTCCCATTTTTCAACCCAGAAAGCGGCAGCCGCACCCTCATGACCCTGTTCCTTTCAAAATCTCTTCCAAATCACCCAAATTTCTCTCAAACCTTCATCAACCTTCACAAAAACACTTAATCTTCAAGTTTTAAGGGGGATTTCAGAAGTTTCAAGGGTGGATTCTCACTCTCAAGGTCCGAAAATCTCCATAGCCAAGATAACTTCGAATTTTTCTCTCTCTCCCTCACTAAATTTCGGATTCCTCTATATTTCTTTACCCATTTCCCTACTCAACTTGTTTTCAATCATTCTCCCAAACCCCTTCCCCAAAAATCCGAAATCCATGAGACCTTTAACCTAATTTGTGGAATTCTGCTGTATGGACTGAAATGGTGGTATAGAGTTTTGCTACTGTTCATGGTTTCAATTTCAAGATAGAGTTTTTCGGATCATATGGAAGTTTTTGGATTGCAAGAGGCTTTCAAAACCTATTTCCTTTTGATTTTTGGGTTTGCATGCTAATTATTTTGCAATGGGTGCTGAGATTATGGACTGATTTTGGGAAGTCTTCTTAATTGTTACTCCTGTCAGTTTTGGGGTTGAGATTCCGGGGCTGAATTGAGTACAGGTGCTGTTTTTGTTGGCATTTTAGAGTTGTTCAATTGTTGCTCTGTTTTGGGAGAATTGTTCTGAAATGGGGAGGGCTAAGAAAGTTATGGGGGATGCAATCAAGTCAGTGAATCCTTCCAGTAAAACGTCTTACATGAAACGCGCGGATCTGGAGAAAATGGCTGAGAGAGCCGATAGGGACGAGGAGGAAAATAGGAAGAGGAAAAGAGAGAAAAAAGATAAGGAGAAAAAGAAATGGGACGAAGCGTTGAAGGGTCGGAAGTACATTTGTGAGCGTCAAGTGGATCGCACGAAGATGGGTACTCACACAATCATCGATATTATCAACCAACGAGGGTTACAATTCTTTTTCAATCCAATCAAAGGCTTTAAGCCCAAGTTGGTGCTTGATTTTTATTCTAATATGGTAGTGGATGAGAAGGAGGAGAAAATAACGTCTCGCTTGGGAAAGAAAACTGTGCTCGTAACCCCAACCATCATCGCCAAGTATTTGAAGAATTACCAACGGCCTCCTTATCGTTCTATCACTTACCCTAAACACGGATGGTCTAAATCGGAGGAGGAAATTCAGAATCCCCTAACTGATAAATCGTTGAAACAGGATCGGTTTGTCCATGGGAGGTTATTTAAGAAATACCGGGTGATCAACAAGGTGGTGCATTATAATCTATGTCCCCACGGTTCGGAGAAGCTTCCACGTAGGGAGGATGGTGAGGTCATTTTTGTGTTTGGTTCCAGTGAGGAGGTGGTTGATTGGGCTTTGTTAATTTGGAAGTCTATGGTGAGGTTTAGGAAGCAATCAGCACCGTCAAAGCCTAACATTCCTTTCCCAGCTATGGTGACCGCTCTTTGTGAGAGTCAAGGAGTGTTAGTTCCGGAAAAGCTTCTTCCCGGATCCCCAGGTCCTATTACGGGTGGTTCATTGGAGAAGAGTAAGTCGCTATCTCAGCCACCTTTGCCCGACAGCTTTGGTTTCCCCACACCTACTGCTAGGACTCAATCCGGGAGGATTGAAGAATATACGAGAATGATGGCTGCTCAGCTCCAATCAGTGCAAATGAAACAGAAAAAGCTCGAGACTTAAATGCGTCGTACGAGGAAGGATGTCTCGGCTATAAAAAGGGGAATGTTGTGGATAGCAGCTCGATGCGGGAAAGAGGGTGATGTGTATACTCCCACTGAGGCAGATATGAGGGAGTCTACTCCCGAGGAACCTGAGATTGATCATGGTGTTGGAACTAGTGGGGGTGAGTTGAGTGCAAGAAGGCGGGGGAAGGAGCATGTAGTAGAGCATGATGACACAGATGAGTCAGATGATGAGGAGGATGATTAGTGTCGGTGGTTTAGTTTTTGGCAAATCCCTCAAACTTGGTCGGGCTACATGGGGGTTGACAGTCCTCCTATTCTATCTTGTTTTTCATTTTAGTAGGTGAATTTCGTAAATAATAGTCTTAGGAAGTTTTTGTTGAGGCCGGCATGTGGCTTTTGACTTGGTAGTTTAGTGTCGGTGGCGGCCAAGGGTAGATAAACCAAGCTAGTATATGGCCGCCACCCATTTTGCTAACCGTTCTTTTGCTAAACCAAGGTCATTACAAGCTTAACAGACCTTAGTTGATCTTTAGTACGTTTTGATTCCGTTTTGATTCAATGGTTGAATGTTGGCATGTTTAGTTTATGGCATGTTTCTTTTTGGTACATTCTTGGCTGCTTAGTTACGTTTTCTTTCTAGTGGTGCTCTCCACTTATATGGCTTGGCAACTTTGTTCACCATGCCTTTTTCCGAGCACCTTTTGCGTGGGATATGGTTACTTTTGCTTTTAAAAGGTTGTTGGAAATTTCGTGTCCACCTTTTTGTTTTGGATACCCCGTTGGATGCTTGTTATTTACCTGTTTAGCATTTAGTTGCTCATCGGATTCCCAACTGTGAGTTGTTGTGGGGTAATTGGGTTGTTTTTGAACTCTTGCGCATTAGTTATATTGAAGCATGTGCCTTAGTTGTTTTTCCGGAAGGATTGTTTAGTTTTCCCTTATTTTGTGCCGTATCATTGCTAGGGGCTAGCAACGTTCAAGTTGGGGGGCGTGATGAGCAACCAAGATTGTATAATCTTGGTTCCTTAGTTCCCTAATTTGTAGCGTCTTGACTTCCTTATATATCATTTTTATCTCATTTTGAACATAAGGTGTTGTTTTGGTTATTTCAGACAATACGTGGTGCTAAGGCGGTTCTTAACGCCAAGGATCGTATTCGGAAACATCCAAGGGGTCGAGGCAGTGAGGCAACATCCCACCAAGGCCATCGGGTGATTAATCAAGTGCAAAGAGAGTGTTGGGTCGTTGTCAGGTTGCTTGGACCAGAGCGGAGCAAAAATCAAAGTTTTGCCTCTTATGAACCGGTACTGGGATTTGGCCAGTACCGGTTCATACTATCTAGAGTTTATGTTTTTCAGCGTTTTTGAAGACATGAACCGGTATTGGGAATTGGCCAGTACCGGTTCATACTGCAGAACTGAGCCACGTTTTTGCTGCTTTTCTAACTTTCTACTTTTGAGATATTTTCTACTTTTAGCTACTTTTAGGATATTTCTTAGGATATTTTGAGGGAGAAATATCATTTTGTATAAATAGGGGTCTCTCTCTCTTCTTGATCATCCTTGTCTTTATCACTTTAAGTCTTTTTCCTTTTTCCTAAGAACTCTATTAAAGCTTCAAGCTTTCTTAGTTATTTCCTTCAAGAATTCAAGTAAGCAAGTCTCGTTTATTGTTTTTCCGTTTATTAATGTCGTAGCCGTGCACTAAATCCTTTATAAAATCAAGTTTGTTTTCGTTTTTATCAGTTAAAATTTATGTCTTGTTTTTATGCTTTCGTTTATGCTTTAAGTATGCGTGAGTAGTCGTTTGGCTAAGTTTTGGGATAATCTTTCCCGAGGACTTAGTTAGTTATTTGGTTCTCGAATCATCGGGCTTAAAAGCATGATTTACGGAATAGAGCTTAACTTACATTTTTGGTTTAAGTAAGGGGTGTTAACTACTTGGTAAGGTGTTTGTCAAGCGGTCTTGGCAAGCGGCTCACCGAGGGCTCGTGGCCTCCTATGTTTTCGATAAATTCGTCAAACAAGTTGGTTGGCCTCCGTTAAATCACATCTTTCATTAAACGTAGTCTTTAAAGTTAAATTCTCCAGGCGTGAGCACACGGTCGTGACTCTCGCCCGAGTTATATTGAGAACCGGTAACATCCTTTGTCAAGGGTTAGAAGATCCTTAGACTTGCCTCTTTAAGTTAATTAAGAGTTTTTCCTAGTCTTTTGCCTTGGCATTTTTCTCCATTTCAAAGCAAAACCTAGTTGCCCATCTTGAACGCCGCACTTTACCATTTTAGCCTACAATCCAAACTAGTTATATTTCGATTCTTTGTGGGTACGATCCCGGACTTCCGAATATTATGCTATCGACGACCTAGCCCTACACTTGGGGTGTCTCAACCTTATTTGAAGGCGAGGTTTGGAGGCTAAGCACACATCCTTGAGATTAAGCTTATGTGAGATTGCAAGTATAGGATGTTGGACTTATCATAAGTTACTTAAATCGATGAGATCCTTGCTCGTTTTAGCATGCAGGATTCCAAGAAAGAGTTCCTCCATTTTTAGACATGGAATCAACCTATCCAAGGATCAGTGTCGTAAGACACCTGAGGAGATGGAGAAGATGAAGGCAGTTCCTTATGCCTTGGCAGTAGGAAGCCTCATGTATGCTATGCTGTGTACTAGACCTGATATTTGCTTTGCTGTTAGCATGGTTAGTAGATTTCAGTGTAATCCAAGGCAAGAGCATTGGACTGCAGTGAAACATATACTCAAGTATCTGAAAAGAACTAGAGATCATATGTTGATGTTCCAGTCAAATAGTCTGGTACCCCATGGGTACACTGACTCAGACTTTATGTCAGATAAGGATCTCAGAAAGTTTATCTCGGGATATGTGTTGGAGCCATAAGTTGAAAGGTCAAGCAATTGTGCATTGATTGATTCCACCATGGAGGCCGAGTATGTGGTAGCTTCTTAGGTAGCCAAAGAGGCCGTTTTGGCTTAGAAACTTCTTGATGGATCTAGAAGTGGTTCCTTTAGTGCAATTAGCTTTTACATCTATTGCGACAATAGTGGTGGAATTGCTAACTCTAAGGAGCCATTGACTCATAAGAAGGAAAACACGTCGAGCGTAAGTATCACCTGTTTCGAGAGATCGTTTAGTGAGGTGATGTAACTATGTCCAAGATCGCATCGGTAAACAACCTAGCAGATCCTTTTACGAATAGCTTACAAGCTAAGACTTTTGATAGTCACGTAAAGGGAATGGAAGTGAGATGCGTGGTTGCATGGTTTTGAGTCTTAGTGGGAGTTTGTTAGAAAATTATACTAAAAGTTATGCTTTTGTGTAATGGATTAATATTTGATTGCTATTTATTAATCAGTTTTATCCATTTTTTATGAGAATCTTTTATGGGCAATATTTGCATAATATTATTGTATATTGTGCATGTGTGTCTTTTATTTTACAAAGTAGATGTTCTGGTGTGTAGAGTTCGGCTTACACACAGAAGATTAGATCATCAGTTCTTGTGAAATATAAGATATGGTTCACAGTCTTAGATGGAACTGGACACACCATCGGTAGGACTGTAGTACAATATTTAGTAGGTCTGTCTTGACTACAGGGAACAGTCTAGTTCTAACTCATTGTGCTAGTACACTTTGTGTGTATTAAACGGGACCGCATTGAGGTAATTGTCTTTATACTAACTTTATAAGACAATTGAACCTCATGGTTATTATGAATACTTATGCTTTTAATCCAAAAATAATTATTAGATGTGTATATTTAATGTTGTTGATTTTGATTCATTAAAGAGTGAGATCTTTATACGGTCAATAGTCTCGGTGAGTTGGGTCACAACATTATATATATGACAATTATTAATTATTGATGGAATCCACGTCCCAATAGGAATTGATGATACCCCTTGAGTAAGCTTATAAGTTTCGAATATGTCAAACTGTCACACCCCAAAATGAGAAGTGACCGGCCATGAACCACAAGACCAAAGCTCGTAGAACATGCAGCCTAAAATAAAATAAGTCGTCGATCAATAAATACATTTTTTGTTATTAAATAAATCCCAATCATAAGCATGTGGTACAAACATCCCATGAACCAAACAATCTCAAAAAGATCCAAACATCTGACAAAATGTTTCAATTGCGGAAGCGATAAATAAAATACTAAATTATGATGAGACACCCTAAGGAGGTCAAACAACAGAACATCCCGAGATACCGCCAGAGCCCTCCTAACTGCCCAACTTTCCTGAAAAAGAAGTTGGAATAAATCCGTCAGCTGACGAGCTCAGTGAGTAGCAAAGCATGTATATTAGAATAAAGTTCTGGAACAGGGATTAAAATATTTACCATTACAATATAAATTTGTCATATGCGATGAACAATAAAATAATCCATTAATCCAATAAAAGATTCATCCGATAAATCTTAATGGTGTTCTCAATCCAATCTCCAACCACAAATGGGGAACCACAACCAAAATCAATAGTACCAAATGCTAGTGAATAAATATCTCAAAATTGGATCCAATATCGGAACTTAGAGTCACCACGAGTAGGCAGCCCATGGAACTTTTCCCTAAGATCGATCCGGTCAATAACAACCGTTGAGCATTAGGGTCACCGGCCTAATCCGGTCTCTTCCCTAATGGCCAGAGTCACCCGCACACAGAGGATTAATTTCCCTGGACTTCCAAAATAAATGTTCCCATCAATATCCACAAAGTTCTCACCAAAAGATTATTCGATCAACAAAATGGTTTCACCAATTCGCATGCCAATTTTAAGAACCAAATAAAACAAATATATGATCCCAATTTCAATCATTAATTTTCTAAAACAATAATTTAAGGGATACAGGGAAGTTCGCAAATACGTAACACGCTTAACCACTCACCTGAGTCCAAACGTAATGCAATCGAATACGCAAAAAGGAGGCTAACCTGTACAGAACAACAATACAAAATGACTAACTAATCCCGAAATGACATAATCTACCAGAAAAAGACTGCACCTAAGCAACTACCAGACCCTCTAAAACCCAAGGATTTGACAACTGATAAATCCCAAATCCATAATCATCATGCCACTCTATGCCAATACCAATTCTCCCAAATTTCCTACAGCCTCTCAACTTCAAGCCACCACCCAACAAAATTAACAATAAACTAAGTAATAACCAAGAAAAGAACATTGTTAGCACGAGCAATTCCAATCACCCGAACCACCACCCACATGACACAACACCATCACCCCATATTTGGCCAATATTCTCCACGTCGCACACCTCCACAAACTCCGAACCCTCTCTCTCTCTCTCTCTCTCTCTCTCTCTCTGTCTCTCTCACACGTACACACAAGCTGCCTCCCAACCAAATCAACATAAAATAATATCCATCCAATTAAACCAGCCCCTTTATGAATGGCATACTGATCCCAAGCAAGTAAACAACCAAGAATTTTACCGAAACTTACCATGTCGGAGGACGAGTACGAAGACGACTCCAATACCCTTATGCGGCCACTGCTCTCTCTCTCCAGCCTTTTATCTCCAATGTTAACCCTAATGAATTTGTGATTACCTAATCAAGTGAAACCCCTTTCAAACTACCCACTGATAACCACGCACACCCTCAAATATAGCTAATTAGTTAATTAAAATATAGGTAGAACATAACACAAATTTATAAAATTACCATCCTGTACCACTACTTTATCCAAAATCAATCTCATACTCCAAAGATTATAATCGTGTCAATATTACCCATAGAGCTCGTTATTTAATTAATTAATTAGGATCCAACCATAACACTCCAATAATAAATGGCAACGTAATTAAATAAATAAATAAATAAAATACTAGGCCGTAACACAAACCCTGCAGGTGGATTTTATATCCGACATATCGAATAAGTTAAGCGGATAGTCTCAAGTTAAGATGTTGATTAAGTGGGAGATTGTTAGTAATTTATTTTAATCAACGGGTATCTGTAATTTTAACGTGGGGAGATTAATAAGTATTTAACATCATGGAGCTTGTAATATAATTGAGATAAGGACGAGAGTGCAATTATAATTCTGTAGTGGGGTGAATTATAATTAGTGAAATAAGAAATAGAATCCTGGTGGAATTAGGTTTTCTTATTTACACTGGAAGCCCAGACTTATTACTCTTTAGGTCCCTATCGTAATCTTATATATACACGTTATGCTCTCTAGGTCAGACATACATTTTTCTATTATTCATGAAATAGAGGCAGACTTAGAGAGAGCAAACAGATCACGAAAGAGTTCACACTCGGTTCGTGTTCTAGACGTGCAGAGAATACGATAGAAGATCGTAAGGGTAAGGTACGGTCGAGCAGTATTCGTGGTTTATAGCAAGGTGTGCTATAACAAGTTCAACCAGCGTTCGTGTCACAGGGAGTTGTGGTAAAACCCTAATTCCATCTTGTAGGATTTTTACAATTTTTGTTGTTTAATCTGTACGTGTCATTATTAGGTCTTGGGGATTTGGTTTCCCAACATGAAGAATCACCAGATTCACCACCGTTTCATTTTCAATCCCATTGGTCCCCATCCCTCCTATCTCCCTATTTCTCTTGCCAACAGAATCATCACCGACAGCGCTCCTCAAGCAACAAACGTTCGATATTATTTTTTTTCGCCCTTAATTTTCTGTTTGATTTTTTACTTTTTGTTGAATCAAAAATGTTCTGTACGAATATCCTCCCTGTGATTTATCTCTTTAGATTTGGTGGATTATTTGGTAGTGTAAGGAAATAGAGTGTGGCAATGGTTAACAAATGGTCTACTGATGATGATTTCAGATTTTTTAAACTTTAGTTAGAGAGAGAGAAGCATCAATCTCGACAGTTTTGGGGAGTAACAATGAACTTGAAGTTTTTAAATATCCCCTTCATATTTTTGGTTGGTTATGAATGGAATTCGCATGCAGCTTAGGTGTTTGTTAAAATGACTGAAACCAACTTATGAATCTGAATATTTGAATGTGGTTTGGGGATTTTGGTAGAGTATGGGTTCTTCATGTCATGGCCAGTTATGCCCCCCCATGTCAATGACTCAATTGATCAACTTAACCATTTTATTTGCTGGGTAACAGGTATTGGCTTAACTTATGAGCCTAAAGATAACTTGTAATGCTGCCGGCCATCATCATATGCATCCTATGAGTCTATGACTATTTGCCTTCTTATTGAGAGGTAAGCTATATTGATTCAGTTGCTAAATTATTTTGTGTTCCGATTGCTATAGTATGTCTATTGGATATCTAAATAATGGCAATAAGCTTTATGTCTATTGGTCGTCAATAACCACAAATGCAGGCCACAGCCCCGTTGCCAACATCAGCTGCGATGTGTACCCGTTGCATCACCTCCCATCGTTGCACCACTCCCTCCCCTCCAGTCGCAAACCATTACAATCAAGTTTGTCTTTAGTTTTCTTTGCTTAATTTAGAGTGTTATTTAATGTTGCAGTATCCTACTCTTAACTTATGTGTTGGTTCTAAGTTCTGATTTTATGGCTAATTCTTTCTTTTTTCCTACTATTCTGATTCTGAACCATTAAGACCATTCCAGTGAGTCACACATTAGAAGGTGGTATCGCTCAACTCCTTCTCATTATAGTATATTCTGCCAGTTGGAGCGTTTGGGTGTTTTGTGTTCTAAATGGCCCTAGCACAAATCTAAATTAATGGGGATGAGGTTTGAAACTGATTTTTATGCTTACTATTGTTGCTGTTGGTTACTCTATGTTCTTTTGTAGTAGGCAACAAAGAGAAGGTCGTGTCAGTTACTTCTAGCAACATGCCAAAAATAACAAATGGGCAACTTCAATTTTATAACTTCAACCACAACATGCTCTTTGGAACTCCGCCGTGCCGACAAGAGGCTTAAGAAAACCGTTTCGAACACATCCTTGTCCTTTGTTTTGGCTGATTGAAATGGTAGTTTTGCATTTTCCTGTTCTTTGATTGTGCTCAGGGAATCATGTTTGTCCTTTCAACCACAGTATATTCAACTTGGGTTCATAAAACATTGATTACGATAGTTTGGGTTTCTAAGCAATTAGGGTTCGATTCAGAAGATTTGGTTTTCTCCAGACACCACTGAAGCTTTTGCACCTATCTTTTCATTTTTTCCTGGGCTTTGTAATGTTGGTTCTTTGTTGGTTAAATTTCTCAATCAGGTTCAGACGAGCTTGAAAATTGAATGTAGCTGAACGAATGGATGAGAACTTTTATTTGTCTCAAATATGTAGCTTTATTTTGCTGGGAAAAACCTGTGCAATTAGAGGGTTAACTAATTTTTTTCTGCTTTGTTTCAAGCAATGATGAAATGAGACGGTAGTCTCATTCGTAATAAAGCCTCTTATATAGTTCACCAATTCTTATTTTTCTTCTTTCAGGTGGCCATGATCATCTTAATAGAGGTACTAAAATGCAAACGGAAGGGTTGTACATGGTAAGCATTGTGGTTGATTTTGAATTGTATGCCATAGTTTTATTGTTCTTCATACCATTTGCTTTGCAGCTGGCTTTATTTCTTTCCATTTCCTCTTTGTTTCACATACTTAATTTTAGATTCATGTTTTGTTATACGGAAGCGTCCCATTTGGGTTAGATTGAGAATATTTTGTCATAGTCTAACTAATTTAAGTTCATTAGTGTAATGTCCAACTCTGCTAATTGTTCCAAGTCCTTTTGTCTATTGTGTCGGGATATTGTTAACTGGTGATAGATTAATGGCAAACTGTGTTTGGATATTGTTAACTGGTGATAGATTAATGTCATACTAGACGTCTACCAAGTATTTGTAGAACCCTCATACTTTGATATTTTGTTTTATGCCTTGGTAGTAAAGGTTGGGTTCAGACTACTCAAAACATGGTAGATAGTTGCTTTTTCAAAATGTGATGGAAATAGTTTGTGTGGTGTGATGATACAAATCCCTCTAGGTAATGTGAAAAGATGCTGAATTAGGGGCCCTTCAATTAAAATTTGGTTCCCTGTGTGTTTTTATTTATTTGTGGATTGAAAGATGACTGTGACTTTTGTTCTCTGTACCTAAGGTACTAGAACCATCTCCATTTTACGTTCTATATCACCAAGTACCTCAATCACCTTGCTACAATTTGAGAAATTCAGATTAAAAAATCTCTATTTGCGGGTGTCATTTTTGAATCCTAGAATCATCCTATTGCATGACAATATGGAAGCCCATATAGCTTTCTGGCGTGGAAGGCTAGAACAATTATGCAGTGGTAATCTCCCTAAAAAGTATTCACTTGTCTGCTTCACAATAAGGTGTTTGGCTAAGTGTATTACCTTTAACTAGCCTCTTAGTTATGGGGGAATCAATATTACAACTAGCTAGCCTCTGCTTTGTGGGCTACGTGGCGCGAAAGGGGGGGAGGGGGAAATATCTGGCATCTTCTCACCTTCGCAATACCTCTCTCTATCCACTCCCTCTCTCCTCTCTCTATCCACTCCCTCTGCCCCTCCGATCCACCACCACTGCACTGCCTCTCTTCTCCATCAGTGGCACCACCACCAGGTTTCTCTCTCTCTCTCTCTCTCCCTCCCCGAGTGAAAGATGGTGATCTCATCTGCCACTCTCCCTCAAACCCCCCTCTCTCTCTCTCTCTCTCTCTCGATCGACCCTAAATCGACCTCCATCCATACCTCATAACCCATCAACCTCCATGCAGACCTCAAAACCCTAAATTGACTTCCATTGTAACTATTGATGTTTAAAACCATAGCCTATTGATGACTAGAACTCTCCCTCAGACCCCCTCTCTCTCAACCAACCCTAAAGCCCTTTGAAAATCTTTGAAATCACATGCCTAGTGATTTTTGGCCCTAAAACTCTTCAAAATCACATACCAAGTGATTTTAGGTAATTCAGATGATTTTACATTTTTAAATATTGTTACTCCATTCTGTAACCTCTATCGCATATTCTGTAAACTTACTGTACTTAGTTTATTTGTAGGAGGTTGCAAGGAAACTTGATTGAATTGACGTCTCTGAGTACCTTGTAAGACAATACTTTTATACTTCAGAATAAATCTTGAAATATTTTCATCTTTATGAGCCCCAAAAAATACAGATTCTACTATTTTCATCTTTAGCTTTCCAATCCCACAGATGCTACTTCTGCATCTGGAAAGGTTAAAGCTGAAATTAAAGTTGCCGTAACAACATTAGAAATAGGGTAAAAATTGCACAAACTTAAATTTCATGGATCTGAACTTGCTCTTAACATGCCATAGTCCATGAAAATTTCATATACAAGTTTCCCTCATGATGCTTGTACGTGGTTTCTGATTTGCTGCATATGGCTCAACTTGGGAAAGGGTGGTATGCTTGCTGTTATTTGCCGATTGACCTGTGATTTACTTGATTCTATTTATTGTGTCAGTAGTGACAACAATTGGTCTCCGCTCATGGGGTACTGAATGCAGCTCAAAATGTGGATGTCCAACCACCTTTTTTCCTAGCATTGTCCCTAATTGATCTGTGTTAGCTTGTTAGTTTAACTCATTGGTTCTTTCAGTTGTTCTTGGCTTATTTCGATTTTGGCTAGAAGTTTTTCCAAAATTTTTACATGAGGCCAATCATCTCCTTTTTCACATCTACAACCCAGATTTATTGGGTGCTAATTTCTCATTGATATTGTGCAGCAGTGTCCCGTTGTATGACTTTAGCTATATATACATTTATCTCATGGCTTCTCCCAAGAGTTTAGTTGACAGGTAGATTGGTTGCTTCAGTTATTGGTTTGGCAAATTCTTACTTTGTTTTCAGACGGATTGTACAGTAACTTGGCAATTTGACCTATTTATGTAGCCTTCTTGTGATGCAGCTTTCGTGATAAAAAGGAAGGACTCTACAACCCTAAGATGTCACCTGCTATACCAAGAAACAAATGGTGAAAAGGATCACAGGTTATGGATCTAATCCTTGATTTAAATTCATCATCAGATTAAGTTTTTAAGATCCTATACTGAATGGAGCTCGGAAAAGCTCATTTCCAGATATGTGTCTAACACTCAAATCCAAAATCTCGTACTTTTGCTCAACGTGTCGAACACGTGTCCATCAAAATAACGGGCACAAAATCTGATGCCCTTGAACAATCTTAGCTTAGCAAAATAGACATGGGAGCAAATTTTTGGTGTGCAGGATTTGCAACCAATTCTATTTTTATCACACTAGCATCACCTAACATTGAGTGATTTAAAGACATTGTCATACGCTGTGGAAACACCCTTCACCATGTATTCATGTAAGACTCAAGACAAAATGTATAAACATCACCCAAATGGATAATGCTACTTGCACAACAATTCAAGCACAACAATTCAAACACAACAACTCACACAATCTCTCACATGCATGTGGGCTCCACACACTACTCACTACTGTGTGTGGAGCCCACATGCATGTGAGGGGTTGTGTTTGAATTGTTGTGTGAATAGCATTTTTGACCCAAATATATGACATAGAAGCGTGTTAGGGCACCATGTGGTGGTGCTACAGAATTACTTCATAATTAATTACTCACAAGAAAACCTCCATTCACTAAACTTTAGCATCTAAACTACCATGTGTTTACGGAATTTCAATTATTATCTCATCACAAAATGCAAGTCAAAGCCAAGCTCCTTTGCACTTTTTCTCTTTCTCTTCTTAAATCTATCAACTCCTCTCTCTCTCTCTCTCTCTATATATATATATATATATATACACACACAATTGTTATCCAGTGAGGGATCCCTTACTGGTCTACCGTGCGGACCTCCCATTTCCCGAGTAGATTTCAATGATCCGAGCCGCTCAAAGTGATCAGAACATGATTTTAAGGATGCCCGCGAGAAATCAGCAAAAAAAATGACCGGGAAGGGCTTGATCAGAGTAGTTTTCATTGAACGGTTCAATAAAAAACTGCTCAAATCAAGCCCTTCCTGGTCATTTTTTTTGTTGATTTCTTGGGGGTACCTTTAAAATCACGTTCTGCATACTTTGAGCGGCTCAGATCATCGAAATCTGCTCGGGAAATGGGAGGTCCGCACGATAGACTAGTAAGGGATTCCTCATTGGATAATTTGTGTGTGTATGTGTGTATATATATACACACACACACACATCTATGAGATGATTCGTTTAGGACTAAAAAAAGGAAATTGATTTTCACTCTTTTTGTTTTTTAGTGTTGAAAGTTTATATTTAATTTTTTTTTTTGTAAAAGACAAAAAAGGATTGCAGATATAAAATGGGATTGTGAAAATCAATTCCCCTATAAAATTAATTTTTGTATACTTGTGAAAATCCTAATTTTTTTTCCTGGTTCCTACTCTAAGATAATGTGATAGTTGAACAATTTTTTAAACAGAGATCTCGAAGAAAATCAATGTGTTAGATTCTTAGAAAGGAGATTTATATTTTTTTCTTTCAAAAAAAAGCCTCATGTATTAGATTGTGCCCCCATACGGAACTTTGCTCCGACTTTAATTGAGTTCTCTGCAAGTAGGCAATGGAATTGGGCCCTTGGAATTAATTGAAGTGCAACTGGCCTGGACACCTGAGTTATCATAAAACTTTCTAAAGTGGGTGTATTTTCTCTTTTGTTGTGTATACCATTGAAGGGTAGGAAATCCATAGGGGTTTTTTTTAGCAATTCAAACGGCCGTTCCAAAAAAGTTTATAATCTTCTCTCTAGAATGAGAGCTTCTCTCTCTAGGATGAGAGTTATTCCCCGATAGGGTTTTCTCCTCCTGTGGAGTTTTTTTTCTGCATCTCCTTTCCATCTCTTCTCCCTCCCATATTTCCTCTACCCCTTCTCCTTCTTCTTTCCCTCTTCCTTCTCTAATCTCCCATTTTGTCTCTCCTCCGCTAGCCTTCTAGTTGCTATTCTCTTATGGACGAACCCGAGTATATTTCTCTGGATCAATGCTTTGATGATAGCTCTTCGAAATCAAAGCACTCTTTGGTGGGCAAAATCATAAC
>BPLS01000467.1:162473-207230 GCA_019656275.1 Rhododendron kiyosumense | reverse complement strand
ATTATGTCTTCGGGGTCAGTACGGAGCCCTCGGTATTATGTCTTCGGGGTCAGTACGGAGCCCTCGGTATTATGTCTTCGGAGTCAGTACGGAGCCCTCGGTAATGTCTCCGGGGTCAGTATAGAGCTCCATTTATCCGGGCCACTACACTGCCGAAGCATTAATTGAGCCATGGAACCAAGCAATGAGTATTCCAATAATCGTGAGCTAATTTTTTTTTTTATGTAAGCAGAAGTCCCAAACATCCTCTGATCAAGAATCACAAATTGCACCACCGATGTGGTAGCCTAGTTGGTGAGGGTCACTACTTCCCTTAACGTAGACGGAGGTTCGAGTCCCGACAAGTACTCAAAACCTGCCTGCGGATGAAAGAGGGGGACTTTTCACCAGCTGTGAACTAACGTGGTGCCGTGGTGACGGCCTGTCCTCCCGGACAGTAGCTATGGCTCGAACCGGACATTCCATTGGCAGATAGAGAGGCCCTATGGTCACGCCCAGGAGAAGTTGTAACGCTGGTCGCCCCTTCCCACCCTTTTCCCAGTTAAAAAAAAAAGAATCACAAATTGCAGCTTCGTTTCCAAGCATTTCATAAAATTCCTTACTTAGTCAAAAAAAGGGCAAATGAATCACTAATTGCAGCATTCCAATCAACGAACCAAAAGAAAAGGAAAACCTCCGAACACTACAGTTGAAAACATCTTGTATGGAAATCCTATCAACTATTATGAGTCACCATATCCAGGCTTGTCATCTTTAGTTGTGACAGTCAATCAGGGTTGAAACTATGATGGTCGGCGAATCCCTGGTATCTGCGGAGTCAAATAAACACAGTATTAAGATGATAAAAGAGATTATGAAGCTAAGAAGTTAACTGAAAGGTCTTAACGAAATATAAAGCTATCAATTACGTAAATAAAAACAACTGGAGAACATTATTTCATATCGGTACTTGTAATCTTAACGTTAGGAATCCAATCCTAATCTACTACTAATGGGCTCTACCGTAACCTATATGCAGGCGGTTCCAAAACTTTCTTGATAGACTAAAACTCAGAGACATTTCTTAGTTTCAAATTGAGAGAAATCTAGAACGTTATTTGAGTCCACTCTCAATTCGTGGTCAAGCATTCAAGGGATCTAGTAGAAGATCATGAATTGTGCACTCATTAAGTTTAATTAATTCATATGGGTTGTTCTTGTTTAATCGAGATAGACGTTCGGTTCGTGATCTATTGAGATCAAATGAGAGAGACCTCGAAGGTACTATCCTTATTTCCACCTTGTACAGTTTGTAGATAAGGGAAAAAATTCATAGTATAGTGTAATTAATATACTGATATCAATGATTATTTAGCATTCAACTACAAGGAAACTTATGTTTCTCAGTTGTCATACATAAGTCGATTCTGATACTCTTACCACCGTGGTTCTTTCCGTTAATGAAATTTGGCAAATGAACGTCAAGATTGTAGTTCTTAATGGGAATCTTGGGGAACTTATATGCATGATGCAACCAAACAGAGATCATAGCAAAAGGACAAAAGCACATTTGTGCAAGCTTTAAGGTCCCGTTTGATAAACGGATTGGAGGTTGGGATTAGATTGCTAAGGTGATGGTATTAGTAATACTTTGTTTTTGTTTTTTTTTTGATCCATTGTAATACTTTGTTTGGTTTCCAAAATTGGTCCGGATTGGTAGTCCTATGGGATGAACAATCCGGCCCATATGTATTAGCAATATCCCTTGGGACTTGGAATTCGTAGTCCAATCCCAACCCCTTCTCATTACCAATTTTTTCTATCAATCCAATCCCATCATCTAATCACATCTCAAACAAACATACTCATATTATCAATCCCTTCTCATTAACAATTTCTTCTCATTACCAATCTCGATTCTAATCTCATCTCCTTACGAATCTCATCCATCTATCACTGTTATCAAATGGGGCCTAAAAGTCCATTTATGAGCTTAGCATGCATTTAGATCAAGCTATTAAATAGACAGAAACACGGTGGTGATCCTAGTACTATAAGTGGATGTCTGTTCATCGCAAATAATGTGGGGTGTTATCTTTTGTTAAAGGAATTCTTATTCAACCACTATGATTTGAGGAACTTGGCAGAAGCCGGTCACAATCTTGGGATTAAGTTTTGGCGAGAATGCAAGTAAATGATGTTGCGCTTATCACAAGCCACTTCAATAATATCCTACCTCGTTTTAGCATGCAAGATCCCTAGAAAGGATTTCTCCCTCAGGCATGAAATTAGTCTATCCAAGATCCAAGGATCGTTGCCTTAAACACATGGGATTAGTCTGGATTCTCACGTATGTTATGCGTTGTAGTAGACCAGATGTATGTTTTGCCGTATAAATGGTTAGCAGAGTCAATCTAACCCAGGCCAAGCTTATCTGGTAGCTGCCGATCAAAAAGAAAAAGAAAGATTGAGAGCCATATGGATTTCCATGACACAAAGCAGCGGAACAAGGGGAATACTTAGTAGCAAAATATATGTGCCAAAAAAGGCCTTTAGAATCTCTTTGGGAAGTTTATATAGAAGGAGCAAATGGTTACATGACCATGGTAAATGAATAAATTGTCCCAAAATGCATGAACTGTATCCATGTCGTCAAGAGCAAGATTGCAAACATTTCAGGTGGATTAGTCAAGGCTCATTCAATATGAAGTACCTCTACAGGATTACAAATAATGAATGATGTGACTCGTGAATCACAAAATCCAAGGAACTAATTATATGAAATCACAAACACTAACCTCGATGCCATGTGGCCCTATCCGATTGCGAGAAATAAAGTTGAGTATAAGGCTGGCAAATTCATAAGGTACATCTTCCTGCAGCACTAAATGATATTTCAAACCGATACAAGAATTATGATGATTAAAACCAGACTAATTAAGAAAAAAATTCACATGAAACTGAAATGGACCTGTATAGCATGCCCAGTGTGCCGGACAACTACCATTTGAAACTTGCCTTGCATCTGACCAATGGTGAGAGGTCTGTATCATTATAAAGATTCCCAGTAAAGACACTTGTGTTCACAATGAGCCATGCTATCTGCTATTGATTCATCAAAATATGAGTCATGCCAAATCGGATGTTTCCAGCATCTAGCACAAGTACTAACCATAAAGCAAGCTTCAAGATTGTAAACTTGCTGAAAATAACTTTTAGTCTAGAAAATTTTCTAACAGTTTGGTGAAACCTATATACAAGCTTTTTGTTTTTGAGAAAATGTAGATCTTCATTTTCCTTTCCGAGATTTTCTTCCCTTCAAACTTTATTTCCTTCATCATGGGGCACCATTTTCGAACTTAGGGTATTGCCCATGATTAGAAACTTTCTCCACTAGGAGTCTTCTCATCTTCAACCACTATTGCTATCCACTTGGTATAAATAATGAAACCTCAAGAAAAGTTCTAAGGAAGGTTTACCACAACAAATTGAACAGTATGAGTCTTAGCGATTCATGGTCAGTCCTCTCACAAGTCAAAACATACAGAAAGAAGAGTACGAGGCATTTTATACTCCCATATTTGTGCAAAATTTGAGTCAGTAATAACAAAATGCATGTCTGCAAACGTGTATGCTAGTATACCATATAGCTCAATTATCATCCTATACAAACAGAAACCTAGCACAGCATGTACTTAAATCAATCTGGTCGTCTTGGGCAAGTGCAAAAGGACAGAGAGCTTTCCAGTTCCACCAAATAGTTCCCCACTGTTAAGAAGGCTAACAATGCCCTTTTCCTACAAAAACTTTGAGATCAGTCTGGAGCTGCAAATGGATCCTCTATCTGTTCCAGAAAAGAGTAACTTTGATGCTGAAAGGGAACGAAGATTTTATTCATATGAAAATTTGAGGGTGGTGTTCCCCCTAACACCATTTTGATGCTGCTGAGGAGGGAAAGCTGAATATGGGATACCATTTTCCGGAAGATCCAACGAACTTTGAGCAGCTGAAACAATCCCTTCAGTGTATTGCTCAAAAAAATAAAAAAATAATAAATAATAAATGAACCGGGAGGCTAACAAAGTGGCATACGTAAGCCAATTAGGGGTGTGACAATCCAGAATTCGAGTTTCAAGATGTCTCATCTGTTTGCTTCATATCAGAGGCATTCTGAATACGTGCAGATCAGGAATTCAAGATGGCTTACATCAAATTATCAATTTCTGGTTTAGGTTGCATTGATTGGATCTTGATGAACTAATTTTGCATTCCTATTCTCCTAGCTTTAGCTAGTGTATGATTGAGAGGCTTTTTCAAGGTCTTACTAAAATTTCCCTCCTGCCATCATGTTTGCCCAAAAGAAAAAAAATCACCACGCACGGTAAATCTCAATTTTGGCTCCAGCAGTTTGATACTTGGATCAATATATTAGTCCTTCCTTTAGGACTTGGCATTAGATTGTTGAACTGTGTGGAATCAACAGATTATAATTTTATTGCACAACCAAGCAAAATATAACTCTAGCTCCCGAGTCATGACACATGAACGGCGACAAATTAGACTACCATGAAACTTTTACAGCCTTTATCATGTGTTCCTACATTTTTGGGGTAGGGTTATTGGACAAAACCTGTCCAGTCTGTCTGTTCCAGCTAACAGCAAGAGCTTTGGGGCAGGACAAGACAGAAACTTTTCTGAAAGGCCTTCATACCTGGAACAAATACAATAAGCTGATTGGAAGTGGAAACAGAAAATGACAAATTCAACACTGATGTGATATTCCAGAGAGAAGATAATTAAACCAACAATTATTTCATAAATTTCTACTTCCCCAAGCATCAGATTATCAGAGCTGAAAATAAATAGCGTAAACTAGCCATAAGTTAGGGGGAAAAAATTAATCCATGAAGATTTAATTAAAATCAGTTCCATTTCTATCTCGTTTAGTTCAGAAATACCAGCATTCCAAACTAGGATCGACCTCTTTTACATATAGAAAGTAAAAGCACCAAAAGAGAAGTTACAAAGCCAGAGAAGATCTACTATAGCAAACATGAACTGGAATTTGATGTATTTAGAGCATCCACAATGGCCAAATCAAAACCAAAAGGTTACTAAGGTTAGCAATGTTTGCTCAAAAAAGTGCTCACATTGGAATAACCAAACACAGCAACCTCTTGGCAACTAACCAAATTTTCGACCAAAACTAGCAACCTTTTGCCAATAATCAAATTTAGTGGACCCTCAACCAAGTACACCCATCATTACACAAAAACCTTCTCTCTCTTCTCTCTCTTTCTCTCTCTCTCAACAATGTTTTCAAAAATATTTTTACGCAAAACTGTGTTTTTTCAAAAACATATTTCCACAAAACTTCTTTTTTGTTTCGAAAAACTGTTTTTTTATACAACTGTTTTTAACATAAACTGTTATTTTTTTTCAAAAACTGGTATTCAAATTATTCACAGTTAGTTTTTAGATTTTTGTAGTTTGAAAAGGTGATGTGGTAAGTTCTGGTCATCCAATTTTGATCATGCCATTGTGGACCTCTACATTGCTAATCTTAACAATGTCTTAAAAAGATAATTAAAAGGTGGTGTGACAACTTTTGGTTATCCAATTTAAGTTAGGTCATTGTGGATGCTCTTAGTTCAGATTTACAGTACACTTATGGTGTTATCCTACCATTATGTAAACAACATTTACTTATATTTAAACATAAAACACATTTCTCCAATATTTATTCATATACGAACATCAAGGCAAGAACAGTTTTATCCCATTGTGGTATCATCAATGTGGGAACATAGCCCTTGACATTAGAAAATAACAATATAACACTTGTGGTTTGTGGATGTTTGTGGAATAAAACCAACTCTTACTATTCTATCCAAACTGACTAGACGTGCAACATGCATGACTTAGTTGAGAGCAAGCCATTGTTGCTAAGATATACTAAACTTATGATTCTACAAAGTCATTATATTTACCCAACTTTCAAACCTGGACCCTCCGCCATCCCCACTCCCATCCATAGCTACAGTAGCAGCTACAAGTTACTTTATGGAACAAAAATTAGTTAATGCATGGCAACTGAAGGTGCTTCATTTTTTAGGATATTAGGTTACCAATGACTACAAAGACATCACAGATGAAACGAAACAGTAGTCTTCTTGCATTTCCTAGTGGCTTCTGATGTTAATGGAGGTCCGTTGATACATTCTGAGAGGCCAATATGTTTCAATGAAGCAGAGTAAATATAGAGTGGAAGGTGCCTAGGGAACACAAGGGTATGAAAAGAGTAGCCTTTTGGAGCCAGAAGGTGCTTTGAATCATATGAATATCTGATCAGACCAAATATCTCACTTGGCATAAAACGTCATGCTGATCTCTCCCTTAGCCGAAAACACTAGCTGCAAATGAATCGTATTTTGGGGTATCCAAACCCTATTTGAACGGTGGTAATCCAGCCCACCTAGATCCACTTGTGGACTTATGGATAACTAACACCTTACATCTGAACCACGAACTCAGATTTCGTTAAGAGTACCAGTAGCATTTCTCCATCTCCACCCAGAAATTAGCTGCAGAAGCTAATTGTTATGGAAACCCAAAAAACTTCTGTAATAGCAGTTGGTATGAGGTGAAGATAAATTACCTCACAGAGCAAACCCATTTCCCTGGGATGGAGGGAAAAGAGATGTAAAAAGGGATGGAGAGAGAGAGAGAGAGAGAGAGAGAGAGAGAGATGTAAAACGAGATGGAGGGAGAGATGTTTAATTTTTTTATGCTGGAGATGGAGGTCGCCATAGTGGGGGAAGGGGAAAGGTGATTTACAGGAGAGAGTATAGAGAAAAGATTAGGTGAGATGGAGTAGGGGGAGAGAATGAATACACTCTTATGTTCTAATCTCAGTCATTGATTTCAAGGGCTGAGATGGAGTGTCAAACTTATGTCTAAATTTGTGTCTCCTGAACTGGCCCCTATATATACACACACACACACACACACTGAAGCATGAACTTTGAATTTTAAATCTCAATAACAGTTTCACATTCCCTCCATCGCCTGCAACATTCCCTTGATCCACCACAACACTTTGCCACATTGTTTTTTAATATTCTATATCGTTTCCATCCATATTGACTCAAGTTAACAATTTCATAACACCACAGGACTAAGATTTTTCTTCTAAATTGGATGTATATCACACAACACTTACTACTTTTCCTTCTAAATTAATCTTTTGTATAGCTTCAATTCACACATGTGTTTATTGAAAAAACAAATGAAAACCTGTAACATTCACAAGTTCACTCTTGCTTTAAGTCAAAAGTATTTCCATGGTTCCACCTATTTAAGTATTATTACCCACGAGCATTGCACGGGGTGCACTTCTGGTGTGCAAATATGTTAGGAGTAATATAGAAATTAACTCATACCAGCCTCTCCAATGCTGCTCCGTTTCTTCCAGCTGTGTACGATATATATAACTGCAACATCAAGGTAAACTTGAGTCTATTAGGTCTCGGACTAGGATATAGAGCTAATCAAAATCATATGAGCAACCTTTACAATAATATATAAAGTCGACAATGTAGACATGGAAACAATCAAGAAACATTGTATTTAGTAAATCGTAAAGGATATACGAACCATTTTTTGGAATCATCATATTTCAATGTGCCGGGGATGGATACACGAGCAGACTCGATGTTTCTTAAAGAACCTCCTCTGACACTCCACTCGATCTATTCATAGAGACAGTAACAAATCAATCTGACAGTCCAATCTTTGACAGTCAAACAAACATACAATGAGAAAATTTGCTGTCAATGTAGAGAGTCTAATTATACAATTGCAGAAACAACACCAAGACATTTTAGAAAAGATGTGTGCCATGAAGCAACTCCACAAACATCCGCACCTCTACAAGATAAACCAAGGGACAAGGAATTATAGGGTGAAAAGAGTACACAATTGGTCAAAAGTTATACTCCCTCCGTCCCATTATTTAGTCCCTTTCGGGAGTCCGTGCCACTTTTCAATTGATTATATCTTGCAATCTATAATTGTTTAGGTGATTTTGAAAACATCATTTAAAAGAGCTCATTGAGATCTATCAAACAAGATCCATATTGCATATAAATAGTATTACCAATTAAAAGTTAAAATTAGTTTTTTGTCCGGTTGGGATAGGATGAGGGACAATGGGGATGGAGGGAGTAAAAACAGAAATTTTATATTTTAAGGTCGAAGGTTGAAATATAAAAATTGGGTTCATAAAAAGAACGTTCCAAGTCCAAACGACAAGATCGATGAGAAACGGAGAGCAATGGCCATGAAGATTAAACCACATTGTAGCAATTGTTGGAATACTTCTAAGCCAGCTATGCAAATATGTTTTGCTAAATAATCAATTTAGAACCACTCGATAATGGTAAAACCACTGCCAACTCAGCTCCAGTTAGCTAAGCTCCGGCTAGTTGGTATATCGCTCTTGCTGCAACATGAGCATGCACAAGAAATTCCTCACCTTGCATCCAAACCAACTTGTACATGAATACAAGAACGTCTGAAGGAGGTCATTGTCAGATTTGAAGCCTTCCACGTAACTGCGTCCTTTCATTTACTCCGTTTTGGGGAGCCAATTATCCATTTAAACATTCTTTCTTTTGGTAAAAGAACATGTTTTGTGACTGTGGGTCTCCGGAAGGACCTCCGCCACATGGCACTTACAAGTGGGCATCCACCGGTACAAAGAGCGGAAAACTAAGCCCTTCTGAATCCATGCCCCTCATACTCCAAACAAAGTACCCCAGGCTCCATGTCCCCCCATCTTTCCATGCAAGGGATCCCTCTTGGAGCCCCCAACTATGCTACTACGAACACTTGGCGAGATTCTCGTGCCATCTATCTATCTACACATGAAAATAAGGCTCTATTGAGCATGATGACTCCATAGTACCCGAGGTCAGGAACAGGTACCTCAGGACCAAATGAGGCATGCAATTTGAATTTTGAAGGATAGAGCAAAGGATTTGCCAAGGCTTGCCCTCTCCGAAGGGAGCGCCACCTTGACTGATCATAGAGAGACAGAGGTGGTATTGACCAACACCTGACACCTCGGAAGGTGTGTCACAACCTACGGAAAGGTGTATCACAATCGCATATCATAGGAAGATCACAGGTCCGCTCCTACCACTCGCACCCACAGTGACAACCCAGTCAATGATTAACATAGAGTGTGGCTCTTATAGTTATCTTATGATAAGTTTTCCTCCTTTTTTGTTTTGATAGATAGCCATAAAGCAAAACCTCCAGAGTCATTCATTTTTCATCACAACCATACTTCAATTTTGAGCACAACATGCTCTTAGGCCTTGAATCAATATAGAATACGCATTAATAATAAGCAAAAAATCTACAGGTACAGCAAGGAGCGCACAGCAGCCGCGCACAGACTGGTTTTGCGCCCGTCTCGGGTCCCGCAAAGATGATCGGAGCCGCTCATTTTGTTTAAAATACTTCGTTTAGGGTCCCTGTAAAAAATCACGTCAATCCGATATCAGGAAGGGTGTTTACAAACTATCCAATTTTGCTTCAAAGTTTAGGCTAAATTTTGAAGCAAAATTGGATGGTTCTTAAACACCCTTCCCGATATCGGATTGACGTGATTTTTTACAGGGACCCTAAACGAAGTATTGTAAACAAAATGAGCGGCTCCGATCATCATCATCTTTGCGGGACCCGAGACGGGTGCAAAACCGATCTGTGCGCCGCTGCTATGCGCTCCTTGCTATACCTATAGCAAGGTTCAAATAATAAGATACTTTTTCCAGGTGTTTGTATTTTTAGTTGGGTTGAGGGATATATTTAGCACTTTAACAAATGGGGTTCTGGTTAGATCCATTTACTGATATGATATTTGTTTTGTAAAATTTGTATTGGCTCTTTGAGGAAGTTACAAAATGAACTGAAGAAGATTGCATTCCCTCAAATAGTGCCACAGATTTCTTAGCTGTCCACTAATGTGGCTTAAATAGAGGCATCACTTACTGCTTTCTCAATGGTTGAAAAGTACTGCATTCTGCTTGATAGAATTTTCTGCATGTGAATCAATGATGCCATGGCTGTTCCCTGAAATTCAAAGTGATATTTCATAAAACTTATACTAATCGCTAATAAAGAGATAAAAGTATTTGTGAAGGTTTCCAGTTGAAAATGAAACCTCCACAACATCGACAACAACCAGACCACTCAAGCTCGATAATGCTTTCTTTGCAGCAACCTGAATCGCAACTGAGCCTCCCATGCTGCACAACAATTTCAGCAATGCACTTTCAATCATGGATTTGTTAAGACAGAAAAATAATCACCCAATAAGAAACTGGCCATTCAGACAGAACATACATTTCATTGAATGAGGCCATGAACTACTTATAGAAGGAAAAGGGAGGATGCACTAGTCTTAAAAAGTACCTTCTGCTAGTATCAAATGCATAACTAGGTCATCCTGTCAAGAACTACAACACCAACAACAAAAAAACCCATGTAATCCCCAATCATTGGGGGTATGGGCGGGAGAGGATTGGAGACTTGCAATACGCACAAAGTGGCTGCTCTCAGAATACCACTGAAACAGTGGCCCCCTATACCTATTTTGCTGCGGAACCGTGCCCCCTAATCAAAGCCAAAGGGCATCAGAGAAAGCAGGTCTAGAGACCCAATTCAATTTATGTGCATATTACCATGCTTCCTCCATTGATAGTCCAGAGCATCGGTATGCACACTTGAAAGGAGGGCAGTTAAATTTTGACAACAATGGGGTAACATCTATTACGATTTTCAGTAAAGGAAGGTGCCACAAAAAATGTCATGTTTTTGTCTTTGGGGTTTGTTTTAGTATTAGTTTTTTAATTTAGCTGGCTTAGCATTACATCCCTCATCATGATTAACGGACATGGACACATGACACAACACATACACTTTAGAGTGCCTATTTTTAAAGAAAAGCAGGACATGCCACACTTAGCACTAAGTATTCATGATCATACTTCAATAATAATATCTTATGTTGTATACCTGACGTACTAATTTTAAAAGGAGTAAAAAAAGGCAACTAACAATAACTAATTGCAAGGCCGTGTAATTCACAACTTAGACATCAAGATAACATTCACATAAATATTCCATTCTAAAGAATGCCAAACAAATCGTTGACTACGTAATATATAATATAGAAGTACACCTTGTTGCCACCCATTAATGGGTGTCTGGGAACGGTAGATTGACCGCAAGATGAATTCATCTCAAAAATGTTCATAAAAAAACTGCACAATTTGTATCCCAAAGAATGCATAACATTCTTACTATGAAAAGATTCACCCTGTAGGACATATTTGGAGAGCTCAATAAGTACGGCCGGGTTTCGCCGAAAGTATGAGTGAAGTGCTCGATGATACAAATAAAACCTTGTAATAAGGATACCCTGAAGGGTTGGACACACTAGCGGTCCCTTCGTGCAAGTGCTTGTGCTTCTTAGATGATTAAATATCTGAAGTCCTAGGGGGAACACCAAAGCGGGTTAAGTTGCGTCCCCACCTTTTGGGTCTCCTTACATTAACATTCAGCAATACTAGAAGTCATGGTTACGCGGATGTGTGTGCTGAAGTTATTGTAGTGATGTTTGGCGCTGACAACCAGAAACAACAAAATCTAACTCACAACATAAATCCGTAATTCTTATGTTTGAAATGCATAAATATATAGTTTCTGGATCTCATAAGAATTTACTTAACAGTTGATGCCGAGTCTTACTGTAGTTGAATAGTAGAACATGACGAATCATGAATGCCCATGTTAACTTGCAAAATGAATATTCCATCACAAACTGCAAGCTAGTTTCCTCTTGGTCCTATCATTCTCCTTCCATAATATTTTTCTTCCCGCATCCAAAGTCCAAACATCTATATCTTTTTCTCTGCCTCTGCCTATCATTTTTTCATATACATGTTTGCTCAGGGGGAAGGTGGAAGGCGTGGGGAAGCAGTTATGCATTGAAGGAAAGACAGTTGAACTTTGGGAAGAACAGTGAAATGCAGGGAAAATGTTGTCTTGTAATCAGTTTGCATACTTGACCTTACAGACCTTACCTACTCTATTAATTCACTAACGGTTTAGGCACATTGGCAGTTGAAACTTGTGGGTATTTCTGCAGTAAAAAAAAAAAAAAAGGAACTAGCCTCAGAAAAGAGTCCACAGCAATGTACTGCTCTCCCTTTCTGATATAGAATTGCAAAAAAGAAAAAAACTCATAGCTGCAATTTCAAGTTTCAACACCTAAGATTTTAGACCATGTCACTATGGTATAAACAAAATACGACATTCGTGTACAAACTCAAAAGGTGGCCTCAAATCCATATTCAGTATTAAAAAAAGGCTTATTTACCTTTTTGGTCCCCAAAGTATTAGCGAGTGGCCAATTTCATCCTCAATCTAAATATTTGTCCAATTTTGTCCCCAATGTTTAAAATGTGTGTCAATTTAGTCCCCACCTCTAACTCCATCCATCTTGGCTGTTAAAATGAAGGGCATTACTGGTATTGCATTCCTTGCTATCCCCTCTATCTCCTCTCATTACATCCAACACACACCAACATAAAAAATTACATACCCCACTTTTTAGGTTCCAAAATCAAAATCAAAATCAAAATGGGTAAATATTCCATCGATGAACACCAATTCACCCCCACCCGCCGCGACCGCTTCTCCCAACTCCAGCAGCAACTCTACCTCTAACCACCACTCCAACCAACTCCAATTTTTTGATAGAGGTGGGCAAAGATTTCAGGAAATGCAGCCCCGACTCTCCATATATAAAAAAGATTCTTGGGCTAGAATAACAAAGGCACACACTGATCAGCCAAATCACACCACTGCTGCTGCTGCTTCACCGACCCCAAGCACCCGTCGTCCTTCTGCCTCTGCAAATGGAACCCACCAACACCGCTGTCCGTCCAGAACCCTCCTCCCATGACCCAAAAACCAGGCCCAAAGCCTCCTACCTCATTGCCACCCAAAACCACCTCTACGCCTCCTCAGACCACACATCCACCAACCCTCAGCCATCAAAAGATCACAACCCCTCTGCCATCTCCAATAGCACCTCAGAATCACCCACGTCCAAATCGCCATCCATTGAAAACAGCCCCTACGCCACCCAAAACATCCCTTACGTCGCCTTCAAACGGAACCCCCAACTCCACCTTTCATAGCACCTCAAATACACCCACCTTCACCGCCGTCAAGATCTCCTCCACTCCAAACAACCCCTACACCACCCAAAACAACCTTTTTTTTGCTAATCTTAAAAAAAATAAAAATAAAAAACCCAAAGGCGAGAGAGAGAGAGAGAGAGCTGGGGAGTGGCAGAGGTCGAAGAAATTCACCGTTTGGGGCGACTTCACCTGTGGCGTTGACATGCATTTTTTTCCTGGGTTCTCCCTCTGTGGATTTTTGCTATGTGCGCTGAGGAGTGAGAAAGAGGAAGGGCATTTGAGATTTGGTGGTGGAAAGAGGAGGGAGGTGGAGATGGTGGTAGACTGGTAGTAGTTGGTAAGAACCTGGGATAGGATTAGATAAAAGGCACTTGTAGGTGAATTTCCGGAATCACCCCTTATTCTAACGGACAAGATGGACGGAGTTAGGGGTGGGGACTAAATTGACACACATTTTAAACGTTGGGGACGAAATTGGACAAATATTTAGATTGGGGACGAAATTGGCCACTCGCTAATACTTTGGGGACCAAAAAGGTAAATAAGCCATTAAAAAAAGAAGCATGAAATTATTCTTTGCCTGTTTTAACACATAGGTCAGCTTAGTAACTGTAAGTGAAATTCTTTTTGTTTTCCTTTGTGTAAAAATTCCTAGCATGATTGTACAATGTAATAACTAATAACCCAAACGCCACATGAAAATGAACTTGTTAATCAAGTCTGACAACCTGTGGCCAACAAGAACAATTGCAGGAGGAGTATCTCCATACATTGAATTCAAAACAGCAACCACGTCATCGCATAGAGTCTGCAACAAATAGGAATAGCACTTAAATTAAAGCAAAAGTACGGGTGTAAAAAAAGTTCTCATACATTACAGAAAACCAGAGGATATCCATGAGCAGCATAACATGGCTTTTTCCATTTGGTACCAGTGGATCCAAAACAATACATACCTCTATCGATAGGTCTAGTTCATTTTCTGTGGATGATTTTCCATGTCCTCTTAGGTCCATGGCTACTACCCTTGCTTTCTCCTTAATTTTACTTGCAGCCAAAGCAAATGAAAGCCTGAGAAAATAAATTGTTATCATGTACAAAGGTAAACAAGTAGTTGACTGCTTGAAACAACAAAACCAACATAAGTGAGATATCAACAAACTGTGACAGGAAAAATGTAAGATATCAACAAACAAAAATTAAAGTCATGTGGTGAAGTACTAACATAAAGCTGCTGAGCAAAAAAAAAAGTACTAACATAAAGTAGCGTGTGGCAATTATGTTCCTTGACCCGAATAATGATTTCTAAGGCTGATAGGAAAACATAGCAGTTGGATAATCTGTACAAAAACATTTACTGTGAAGAGCTCAGGTGACAATTACAGTCTGAATATGTTGAGATCTGTTAACAGTTTCCAAAATGGATTGCACTTCAGATAAGCCATCTAATGGAGAAAGGCAAAAAAAAATGTTTGACGAGAAATATTTGAGGAAATCAAACAACATATACATAACAGCACAAATAAGTATGCATAGTCAAAAAAATTCCAACCCTTTTCTCCTGTTCTGTACGGTATGTATCCCGACATCAGGAACCAATAGGTAGTTCTGTTCTGAATTTGTAAAAAGGTACTACAGGTCAATAATTGGAGGTGCATATCGGACAATTAGAGGAATGCAAATAAAGTATTCTCTGATTTATAAATCCTACCTCTTGCAAATATTCAGTCAAATTGTTTTCCAGAATAATCTGTGGAGGTTCAATTGGGCACACACCAGACCACTTTTGGATGTAATGAACTGTGAGCAAATTACAAGCAAAACCAATTGCAAGCAAACATCAATTTTCTTTTCAATTTGGTCATATTTCATCATGCTTTCTAAGGTTGAAAGGGGAATTGCATTAGTCAACGTACATGCATTAGAGATACAGTAGAGGCAAGAATATAAAACATCTCAACGTAAAATAAAATAAAATCAAGCATACCCACAATAGCCGCCTCCATGCAGACAAAAAACAACCGGTCCACCCGATCCTGCCTTATATAAGTGAAAGACCTAAAATGAAAAGGCACATGAAATTCCACCATCTTAAAGAATGAAAAATAATTAAAATTACAAGAGAAACTCTCACAGGTAATCCAAGAGCCAAAAGAAAGAATCGTTTACATCATTAGAATCTGGAATGTGAATATCATCCTCTTGGTCAAAATAGCCCAACCAATCAATAGGTGAGTATTTCTGCGAAGAAGCCCTACAAGAACAAAGGTAAAATATAAGATAAAGGTCATTTGATTACCAAGGCTGATTATCAGAAATAAAAGGGAAAAAAAAACGAAAACAACAATAAGAGAAACCAGCTTGGCCAATCCTACTCCAATGGAAAATGTTATATTTTGTAAGCATGTACAAAAGCCACATGAAGCAAAGTTCTATGCTCTTGGAATTGCATAAAATGAATTCCATCCAACTATTATGTAATAACGACAGAGGCACAGCTACCATGCAAGACAATAAACCCAAATCAGAGGAACTCATAATACTATGAGATAGTTGGGCCATCTTCACCAAGATCTAGACAGCAATTGTGAAACCCAAACCTCACGACCACGTTGCCACCCCTAACACCACCCCAATATAATAAACTAGAAATGGCTCAGAGCCTCAGACTCAGACCATCTCCAGCCTTGACCCATTTTAAGACCCAAACTCATAATTTGGGCAAAAACCTCAAAACCCCATCTCCAATGCTTTACCCAAATCCCTCCCCATTTTAGGTTTTACCCATTTCTTTGCCCAAATGGGGGACAACCCAAACACATACCCATTTTTCAAGCCTTTCTTTAGAGAGAGATAGAGACAGATGGGACGTGAAGACTGTCATTTTTGGTGCTTTTGAGGTCTGAAACTAGAGAAAACATGAACCAGATCTGATAAGTGCCAAAATATTCATATTTTGGCCCTCCAAACTATACTTGTTAGTCATTTATATTTGTTACTTGATATTTATTTCACTTTTATTTTGTTCTATACTTGTTAGTCATTTATATTTGTTACTTGATATTTATTTCACTTTTATTTTGTTTATAGGTTGGTCGAGCTCATTGCCCAAGACATTGGATAAAAAGAAGATTCAAAAGAAGTTTGGGTTCAAAGTGCAAAGTTACTCAAAGCTAAATTGCTAATTACTCCCAATTTGTTTGTCCAATTGTCGAAATTCGTGCCTTTTAAAAATATACTTATATCTTACATTTTATAATATTTTTATGATTTTGTATAATAAAACTAATTGAGATTTATCAAACAAGATCCATATTGCATATTAAAAACATTACGAATTTGAAAATTATAGACAATTTTTTTAGAGGTCAAACGCTCTCAAAAAGTCAAAAAGGGGACAAACAAATCGGGACGGAGGGAGTAATAATTACATAAAGTCCTATGGACCTCATATGTAATTCATGCATTAAACCCTACATATAAAAAGAGTATTAGCCACTGACTTTGAAAATCAGTTCTCGGCACAGGAGAAAAAGAAAGGCTGCAGAATCCGAATCTCATGGTCAGCTAAATTCGTGTCTAGGGCGTAGATGAAGCTCGAACTCCTAGTAACGATGTTTATGTTTTGTTTTAGTGTTTTATTATGAGATAAGGATTTATTTGCAATATTAATTTTCTCTACCACTCTTGTGTATGAATTCCTAGGTTTTATGCACGTTCATACAATGGTTCTTAATTGTTTTGTGATAACTGAGTGAGATGGGTTATGCTCCGTAAGACGCGCTGTACTATTAAATGATCCATGCCCTAGAGACGGATCGAACTAGTAAGACGGTTCGTGCTAGGTGGCAATACCCCATGCTATTTGGTGATTCATGATAATCTTCAGGTGATACCGTGAGAGCCCGCGAACCCTAACAATATCCGGACTAATTCGAGTAATTAACCTTTGTCATCGCATAAATATTTTACAACGGGTCGAGTGGATTCAAAACCCTAGATCTTTTCTCTCATAAGCCCTCTCTACCTTTTAATTGTTTTATTTAATTTAGCTTTTAATATTTTAGGAATCAACCAATCAAATCTCTTTCGGAATTAATTTACAAATTAATTGAAGCAATCGCAACTTAGCCTTCGTAATCCTTGAGGACGATACTCGGAGTACTTGCCGCTTTTGGTAGTAGTAATTATTATGTTTTACATTATATTTTTGATACGGAAATGACATGAAACAAGATCTGTACTTCATCAAGCGAAACTCATTCCAACGATAAAAGTAGCACGAAGCCTGTGGGGGCTCTGATCCGGTTGATTCGCTGTCTGCTCTTGATTTCCTTTCTCGTCCTGCAAAACGAAGCACGACTACAGACCATACCGGAGGTCCTCCGGAATGGCCCTCCGGTGCAAGGATCAGTATCGTTTTCAGGGAATGTGGAGAACCAAGAGCTAGGGTTTCAGGAATGAATAGTGCGTACCTTTCCCAAGGAGGCATAATGGTATATTTATAGGGATTTCCTTGCTTGGCTTCCAAAATTGTGCCAACGCTTGACACGCGTCGGCTGACCTCACCCTTGCGTCACCACAGGGTTTTGTAACCGTTTGCACTATGAGCTGGCACCTTCACGTGCCCTCATCCTTATCCCATTAACTGCTCGGATGACGTCACAGTCGTCATCATGATCGAGGCCGTTATTCCCATGCGGTTGAGCTAGAAACTTGGCCCATGCTCGTTCAAGGCCGAACGTGATGCCGAGGGTCGATAGGCCAGAACCGTCAACCCAACTAATGGGAGGAAAAAGAGCTTTAGTTACTAACCATCGGCCAGGCCGAGCCTATCACCGTGCGCTCTGCATAGATCAAATTCAGAGGGGACCGACTTTAAGCGACGCACTAGGTACAGGACGGGAGAACTCGCTCGGCCTACTACAATAGCCCCTCAATTCCTTCCAACGCCACTCGCATGGTAGGGATTGATTCAAACTTTTGCCGAGCCCAAGAATCCGCCGAAGATTCTCTCTGAAAGTTGTAACGGTTGGGTAGGAGCCCCAATGGTAAGGTGACAGATGTCAACTTTTGAGCCTGAATGTCAGTTGAAAGGACGCCCTGGCAGGTGAAGAGACTTCTGGGGGAAGAGCGTGGAACCAGCCACGTGTCGCGCTGCCATTGGTCTTTGGTTCGGCGGTGAAATGATGAGGCGGGAATTTCAAAACGCCAACGTCGCGTATATATATCGATGGGCAAGGAGAGAGAATGTTTTTTACATTTCTCTCTCCATCGCCACAGAGCTTCTCTCTCTAGAACCTCTCCGTTTCAGCATTCGATTCCTTTCAAGATCTCCAATTCCAGCGTCGATCCAAGCAGCGAATCTTCAAGTAAGTATTCGATTTCGCCTTTTCTCTGTTTTTCATGCACTTTTATGGGACTCCTAAGAAGATTTGTTCTCAGATTAGTTATCAAAAGTCTGGGAATGAACAATGATATTCATTCCAAACTCAACGTGTTCTTCCGAGCCCCATTAAAGGACTGGAGGTTAACCGAACAAGATCCTTTATCAAGGAGAATTTTCCGAACGTGACCCACCTCCATTTATTAAAACGAACGTAATCTGACGACTACAATGACCAAAAGCCCACACACGATTTAGAGTGACCCGTGAGCCAATAGGAATTCCTGAACCTCTCTTTCCTTCTTCCTTTATCCTTAGCCGACGCAGATGTCAACTGCTCATTTTCCTTTTTGCTTTCTTTTAGGTCTGGCTCACGAGGTCATTGAAGTCTCTTCGGATTCTGGTTGTTCAGAAACCGAATCCGACCGTCAAGTGATCAACGAACTACTTGAGAGACGCCGACGCTGACGCCGAGATCACTCCCCGATCTCTACCAGAATGTCTGCCACCTCTCCCCAATCCGACGACTCTAATGCCGAGCGGGATTATGAGTACGCTGAGAATGACTTCCTCACTTACCCGGAGATCGAGTTTACTTCGGAGACTGAATCCGAGGCCGAACCTAGGATGGGTAATGAAGCCGAATCTCGCTTTGCAACTAGAGCCTAGGTCCGATTTTCGTCGGGAGTTGAGGCTTCAACGTCTGCCCCCAGTGACGCGGACCTCTTTGACAAGGGGTCCCTATGTCCCTACGCTCATTACTTTAGCGACGTACCCGGGAAATATGAGGTGTTCTGCCGCAAGTACAACGTTCCCGACGATGTTGTACTTCACCGAGTGAAGAGCTCGGAGATAAAGGACCGAAGGGAACACCGGCCAGAGCATATCACAGTGCCTTTAATGGCGATCTGTGAGGCCGGTCTTCGTTTCCCACTCCATCCCTTTCTTAGGGAAATCCTGTGGAAGTTCAGCCTGGCTCCACATCAGCTCGCGATCAATAGCTACCGAATAATCATGTTGGTAATCGCACTAGTAGAGAGTCAGAATCTGGATTTCACGCCGACGGATTTATTCAACACTTATACCATGTCTCGTCACGCCAAATCTGGCCATCGCTACTTATCGACGCGCCCATAGAAGACTCCCTTGATCGACGGCCTGTCCGATACGGATAAGTGGGCTGATTTCTACCTCGAGGTTCAGGGGAACTTTGAATTTGGTAGCGGTATCCGCCGCTTTGCCATCCCGAAGATTAAGGACACGCGAGGTAATTCACTGAACGAACACACTCCCGTATGGTTAACTGCACTTTGCAAACTCATTTTGCCAACGATTTTGTCTGACTGTTGCCTTTTTATCGCAGAGCTCGGCCCAATCTCGAAGGGTCTAAACACGAACTCCCGGGAGAAGGCCAACGAGACGCTCCTGGCACAAGCCTGCCGACACGCTCCAACGCTTCTTGAGTACAAACCGTCATATAAGGGCGTACTCCGAGGAAGGAAGAAGAACGAGGGGGGCGAATCAAGCAAAGGCGTTCAGAAGGACCCACCGAGCGAAACGAACATTCGGAGGAAGAAAAAGTCACAACCGAACACTGAGGGAGTTCGGGAAAAGCGACAGCGGGGAGTGAGGCTGCCGAAGATCGGTTATACTGCCGAGGAGTGGCTCATACCACTTGTTGCCGACGAGATTCCCATTCCGCTCAGAGTTGTTGACCCGTCGCCCGAAGAAATGTCTCGAAGGAACATCCCGAGACCAATTATCCCGACGAAATCCGCCAACCCTGCCAGGACAAGAGGGACGCCGGATGACCCAGTCCAACAAAGGGAGAAAAGGCAGAAAACCTCCGCCGACGTCCTCCAATCGGGGTCAGTTCAACAATCACCTGTCGCAAAGATCCGAACGTCCCCTTCGAAGGAGAAGGAAGGAGATGTCGTTCCCAAACCTCACATCGACCTTACTGATCCCGAAACCGAAGCGGCCATCCTTCGACAGTTCAGCCCGTCCTACACCATGCCCGACGGCAGGGTGCTGCTTTTGAAGGACTCAGTAAAGGAGGAGCCGAACCTCGCTGTCACGCTGCTTAGGGGGCTCACTTTGCCGAGGGACTATGATCAAGTGCCTACCGATCTGATGCCTGGTCTCGCTGAGATGTGCTCTCATCTCGTGCAGGTATGTCTTCTGATTTCACAGCTTCGTTCCTTGAATTATTGTTTATTTGCTAACTTGTTTTTCTTGATCAGGCTGGGCAGGCTGCTCTAAAGGCGTACGACAAAGCTTCAAAGGTCTCTGCCGAGCGCAAGCGATACAGAACTGATCGAGACTCGTTCCGTGCCAAGTGGAGGACCTCTGATCAGCAAGTCCATGAGAGAGGACGAAGTGAAAAATCTGAAGAAAGAGTTGGCCGACGCCAAAGCAGCTGCTGATTCAGTCTCTGCCGAGCTGAAGAAAATCAAGGAATAAGGGAGAGAGAGAAGATGCGGGAAGCCGACGTCAAGGGGTACGAAGCCGGTATCAAACGTGCTGCGCTGGAGTACACTCAGGTCGCCCACAAGATGGTCAATGATGAACTTGAAGTTCGGCTTCCAGACTTCTTTAAGCTCGGATATGCTGCTAGGGCCGATGCTATGGCCGGGGTGATGGCCATACAACCTGAGTCTGGCTTTCTTAAACAGCTTCCCGAGCCGATCGTTCCAAGCCTCGATCTCCCATATACTGAGGAAGAGTGCCAGCCCTTACCCCCTGAAGAAGATGAAGATGACATGCTGGGTCAACCTATTGCCGAACCTCAAAGCGAGGTTTAAGGAACGACAGAGAGGGTTGCTGAAGACGATCAAACCAGGGTTTGAGTGGGATAGGACACAACTGCAGGCGCCGAAGCTGGTCGATCGGCTGCCGTAGATGAAGACCTTCGTACTTGGCAAGAATTTCTTCTAAGTCTTTTTATTTTTCAAAAACTTTTAGTAATTGAACTTGTTTTTTGGACTGGACGGCTCCGAACGTCTAGAGTTTACCGTGCCAGATGTAACAATGTGTCCTTCTAAGGATTTCCGTTGGACTATTTCTCCTTCTTTTTGCTGTTTGTGCTACTTGTATGGCATCAATCAATTTCTATGGAGTTCGCTTTAGATAGCTTTTCCATTACGTTGCTGTGTTTTAATGAGTTAAACATTTCCATAAAGCTTTGGAAATATTTTGATTGTTTTGCCTGAGGTCCAAAAACCTTGGCGCGTTTCTATGTTATTATTTACTCTTAATAGCCCCTGCATTGGTATAAGACTCGGTTCAAACGCCAGCCTTATGTCAAGGCAAAATGCCAAGTAAATGTTGTAGGTGGCCAATTTGTTCAAGTCGAAAATATGAACGTGGCCGAACAAAGGACAAACTTATTAGTTTGCTGATTTGCTGTGGCCGAACATCGAGTCGTTCGGAGCCACGAAGTGTTTATGGTCGATGATTCAGAGTGAATACATGATGGTCCAGAGGACGAGCTTTGGATGATGTAGGTATTATGAATCAAACGAACAACCATATGTAAAGCGTGGGAAAATCGAAGGACTTCTCATTAAGTAACAAGGTGATTGAAGCAAGTACAAGATTTTGATAAGTCTTAATAGCCGAATCAGTGTAAAAACCAGGCAACCAATCGTCAAAGGTAGGCTTTCCTAAGGTTTAGAGCATTCCAGGGGTTCTCAATCTGCCGACCGTCCTTATCTTCCAGCTTGTAGGATCCATTGCCAACTTCTTTGACAACCCGGTATGGTCCCTCCCAGTTTGGTTTAAACTTAGTCTTCTGATTGGCTCGGACAACCTTCCTCCAAACCCAATCGTCGACTCTGAACTTTTTGAGCCAAACGTTGCGATTATATCCCCTGGCAACCTCTTGCTGATAATTTGCAAGTTTGAGTTGGGCGTCGTCCCTTTTTTCTTCGGCCAACACAAGCTCTGTAGCCACGGCTTCCTCATTGGTTTGTGGATCAAAGGTCTCAGTTCGAAGCGTTGGGAATCGTGACTCTAGTGGGATGACTGCCTCCATTCCAAAAGCCATTGCGAAGGGGGTTTGGCCAGTAGAGCGTCGTGGTGTGGAACGATAAGCCCAGAGAACTCAAGGTAGCTCTTCAGCCCATCGTCCGCGTTTGGAGTCAAGACGGCGCTTGATGCCTGCGCAAACCGTTTTGTTTGAGGCTTCGGCCTAGCCGTTCCCCTGAGGATAGGACGGAGTGGAATTGAAGAAACGGATACCAAACTCAGCACAAAGACCAGTGAGTTCCTTGCCGACGAACTGAGAACCATTGTCGGACACGATTGCATAGGGAACGCCGAATCGGGTCACAATGTTCCTCCAAACAAAACGCCGAACATCTGCCTCTGTTGTAGTCACGAGAGGCTTGGCTTCCACCCATTTCGAAAAATAGTCTGTGGCAGTGATCAAGAACTTAAAACCCCCGGGAGCTTTTGGAAGTTTACCGACGATGTCTAAGCCCAATGGGGCAAAGGGCCAAGGACTGGTGATGGGTTTGAGGTGCTGAGCGGGCTGCTTTGGAATTGGAGAAAATAGCTGGCAAGGCTTGCATTTACGAACGACTTCTTCACAGTCCTTTTTCATCCCCTTCCAAAAGTAACCCTGACTCAAGGCTCTGTGGCAAAGTGAGCGGCCGCCGGAGTGGCAGCCGCAGCTTCCAGAATGAAGCTCGATAAGGATCGTAGGGACTTCAATAGGGTGGATGACCCAAAGGTACAGTCCTGTGAAGCTTTTTCTGTACAATTGGCCACTGTCGGAGATCCAGTAGTGGGCTGCCTTACTGCGAACACGGTGAGCTTCCTTTTTATCTGGAGGGAGTGTGTCGTTTTTACGAAAAGCGATGATCTCATCCATCCAACTTGGGCCGAGAGTCACGCTGAGGATCTCGTCGGGTGTTTCAAAGCTACACGCAAAGATCTCACCCAAACTGATGTTTCGGAAATCCGAGGCTTTGCTTGCCGAAGCTAGGCTAGCCAGAGCGTCGGCATGAGCATTCTTCTCCCTGTTGATCTGTTCGATTTTGAAGCCCTTGAATTTTCGAATCGGCTCCAGAGCAGTGGCTTGATACTTAAGCATTCTGGGGTCTCGAGCCTCATAATCACCCGTGACCTGATTGACGATGAGTTGTGAATCACAGAAAACATGCAGGTCCTCAACTAGTAAACGCGCAGCTGCACGGAGCCTAGCAAGTAACGCTTCATACTCGGCCTCATTGTTCGTGGCGGGGAAATTCAACGTGATGGCGCTTTCGTGGAGGACACCGCAGGGAGTTACAAGGACAACGCCAGCACCCGAACCATTGCTATTTGATGCGCCGTCGACGTGGAGTTTCCAAACGTCGCCACTAAAGAGGTTCCATGTCTTCTGAGCCTCACTCTGTTCTAACATTCCGTACTCAAGCCGAACGAGGGCTTCTTCGTCGGCATGTCCAGGAGTGAACTCTGCAATGAAATCCGCTAAGACCTGGGCTTTGATGGCCGTTCAAGGCTCAAAATGGATGTCGAAATTGGCCAGTTCGACAGCCCATTGTGAGACTCTGCTAGAAAGGTCCGGCTTCCGAAGGAGGTTCGGTGAGTACCGTGATGGAGTGCTCCTGGAAATAGGGGAGAAGCTTTCGAGCAGCGGTGACCAACGCGAGGAGGAGCTTCTCTAAAGGAAGATACCGTGTCTGTGCAGGGAGCAGTGTCCTGCTGGTGAAGTAAATGGGCTGGTCGTCTGCTCCGTCACGCCGTACTAACGCCGAGCTGACAGCATGTGGTGAAACGGCAAGATAAAGGTATAGTGTTTCGAAAGAGTGTGGCTTGACGAGAAGTGGAGACGAGCCCAGATAACTCTTCAGCTCGGCCAAGGCCGTATCGCATTTGGTGGTCCATTTGAAACTTCGTCGACTCTGTTTCTTCAGGGTTTGGAAGAAGACATGGCACTTGTCCGAGGAACGACTTATAAACTGATTGAGTGCCGTAGCCATGCCTGTCAGCTTTTGGATCTCTTGTGGGGTGGTTGGGGCTTTTAACTGCTGAATGGCCGCAATCTGGTTGGGGTCTGCCTCGATGCCCCTCCTTGTCACCAAATAGCCAAGGAACTTCGCGGAGCTTACGCCGAAGGCTCATTTTTCGGCGTTGAGCCGCAACTTGTACTTTTTCAGTATGGCAAACACCTCGGCAAGGTGGGAAAGATAATTTTCGGCTTTAAGACTTTTCACAACCATATCATCAATATAAGCCTCCATTATGTCCCCGATGAGAAGACCGAAGAGAATGTAAATCATTCGTTGGAATGTTGCTCCAGCGTTCTTGAGACCAAACGGCATGACGAGGTAGTAGAAGAGACCCCTTGCTGAGATAAGGATGTCTTCTCCATATCGTCGGGGTTCATTGCTATCTGGTGGTAGCCGCGATAAGCATCCAAAAAGCTTAACCGAGCGTGGCCCGCAGTTGCATCGACTAACTGGTCGATCTTTGGGAGGGAGAGGCAGTCTTTTGGGCAAGCGTCATTAAGATTGGTGTAGTCAACGCAAACATGCAATTTCCCATTCTTCTTCTTTACTACCACTCGATTCGCAAGCCACGTAGGGTATTGAACTTCTTTGATGGCCCCGGCTTCGAGGAGCCTCCCGACTTCTTCATTAACAGCGTCGGCGTGGAAAGCTGCCGAGCGTCTCGGCTTTTGAATCACCGGCTTTGCTGATTTGAAGACGTTGAGTGAATGCTGGATAACCTGTGGATCGATGCCGGGCATGTCGTAAGGCGACCAGGCGAAGACTTCGATGTGCTTCTTCAAAAATTCGAAGGTTTCGTCCCGCTCGTCTTTTGGTAATTCGGATCCGAGCAAGAAATAATGGGATGCATCGTCATTAAGGGGGATCTTCTCAAGGTCTTCGATGGATTTTTGATTGGCGGGACACCCGACGTCCTCCAGGACAAGTTTCTCCGGGACCTCTACCCAGTGAACGCGGGTGGGGCTTGGTGCTTTGCCGACAGCTGATACGAAACATTGTTTGGCCTGCAATTGATCGCCCAATAAGTCTTCTTGGCGGCCATGAGCGCCGATGTAACGTACCACTTGGTGATATGTTGAGGCCACGGCTTTTATGGAATGGAGCCAATTGCGTCCTAAGATGGAATTGTACGGGCTTGGGGCATCGACCAAGATAAATTCCATAGTAGTACAGACCGAGCCCGTGATGACTGGAAGGGCTATTTTGCCGAGGGGCCAGACAGGTTTACCGCTGAAGCCGATTAGAGGGACCTCGGATGGAACGAGAGAAGATTCTGGGATTTTGAGCTCTTTGAAGAGAGATAAATACATCACTTCCGCCGAGCTTCCTTGATCAATTAGTACCCGTTTAACCGAATGGGTAGAGATCTGGATTGTGACGACCAAGGCGTCGTTATGGGGTTGTTTGACGCGTTGGAGATCTCGTTCCGTGAACATGATCGACCAGGGGCGCTCGAGGGTTTTTAGTCGCTTGGAAGCATTCCCAATAGTGAAAATTTGGGAAGATTGTTTGGCGCTGTCCAGCTCTTACCGAAGCTATTTGACAGCTTCCTTCGTTGCCGGTCCATGGATGACATTGATGACTCCAACCGGTCTAGGATTTTGGTTTTGTCCGCCAGCGTTCGGTTGTCGCCTCGGCATTTTTGTCCAATCGATATGATCGTCGAGGAGCCCCTGGGCGGCCAAGTTTTCAAGAAGCGCTTTGTAAAGAGCGCAAGCAGTCGTATAGTGGCCGAGCTCATTGTGGTAGGAACATTGTTTCCTGCTGTTGTCATTTCCGTCTTCGGTGTTAAGTTTGGGCGGGTTCGTCCAAACAAAAAATGGCTCCCGTTCCAATGTCCGAAGGAGGAAATAGATCGGTTCCTTAAACACCGTTGTTTCGGCGACGTAGTCATGTGCCTTTGGAGCTTTCTTGTTTGCAACTTTGACAGTGTTGACTTGCTTCTTCGGTACTGCTGCCACCACGGGTTTTGGTGCTGCCAACTGAGGGGTGGCGACATGAAGGCTCGGCTACAACGTGGAAGTTTGACCTCCTTGTAGCTCTCGCTCGGCCAAAAACTCTTCGTAGGAGCAAAACTGTTCAACCGTCCGCATAAGCTTGTTCATTCCATGAGGAGCCCGTATCGCCAATTCATCAAGAATCTTACTCCCAGTCTCAAGTCCGTTCTTGAAGTTCCTGGCAGCCCAGTACTGATTGACACCAGGAATCTCATTAAACAGCTGCCAATAACGCTCGGCATACTTCCGAAGCGTTTCACACTTTCACCAGGTCTTTTCTTCATTTGTGCCAGGGCATCCTCCTCTTTGGCTTGCTTATTGCTCGTGATGAACCGATAGTTAAAGGCTCGCTCAAGCTCTTTAAAACTATGGATTGACCCGGCTTCCAATTGGTTAAACCATAACAAGCCGAGGCATCCCAAGCTCGAAGGAAATGCTCTACACATTATGGCGTCGTCATCGGTTACGCAAGAGATGGTGCTGCGATAACTGATGAGGTGTGTGTAGGCTTTGGTCGTGCTTGGATTGAATTTCTGGAATTTTGGGAGGTGCATCCCGGCCTTAGGGAGAGTTGCTTGAATTTTGGCCGAGAATGGAGATTTGGCAAGTTTTTTCAGCTGGTACTCATGGGTTGGCCTAGGAGAACGTCCATCGCGGTCGTTGCGAGATCGCTTGGAAATTCGATAGTCTCTATCTTTATCGGTCAGTTCCTCGAACCGACGCCGACCCGTTTCACACCTAGCCGCTTCGGGAGATTGCCGTCGAACGTTTTCTGGCAGATGTTCAATACAGTAGACCCTGCGGCGGTATGGATTGTCGTTTTGCCGAACAACAACGCTCACACTTTTTTCCCGAGGGGGCTTCTGGGCGCTTCGAGAATTGGTGGAGCGTCTATCGGTATCGTTTTTCTGGGAGCTTCCTCGGGTTCTGTGGTGTAACCCTGAGGGTCTTTGCCGTTCCTACGAGACGTTTGGCTCTTTCGCCGTCTTGAATCGTATGGAACCAATGCTTGCTAGTTGTCAAGAAGCTCGACTGTGTCATAGCTCTGAGAACCTTGAGAGTATTCGTCCCTAGCCGTTGAGCTAGAGTATACGGTATGAGGACTGCCTTCTCGTCGTCCATCCGCTCCGCCCAAGCTGATTCCACCACCCAGGCGTTTGTGGATCGAAGAACGTTGCTGCCCGAAGCGAGCGACGCCTTCGACCCGATTGGCCGTGAGGGGTGGGTCCAGGCGATCGTGGACGGAGATACGACGTGGGTTGTCGTTTTCACCAAGAGGAGGAGGTGGGGGCAAGTTCCTCCGTCGGCGTCTCCCTTGAGAGTCATTGATACGAGCCATTTCCATTTTGAGGATAGCAACATCAGCGTTGGTTTTCTCTTGTTGCTGTTCCAACATCTGGACGTAAGCCAGAGCATCTTCACTCAGGCCCGCTGGGCGTGGGATGGAGGTGCTTGCAACAGGAGGCGTGAAGCCAGGAGGATGGGAGGGGGAGAGTGTGTTTATTCCAGTTTCAGAGTGGATTTGTAGAGAGGGATTGAGTGGCTGAAAAGGAGGTGGTGGACCGCCCATTTCAGAGGAGGAGGTGTGGTTGTGAATGTTTCTGAAAAACGAAGAGAAGGAGGAGGAACCACGGAGGAGCCGCCGTGAGCTTTTAGAGAAAAAGAGGGGTTCACGTTGGGTTCACCAAATTGTGGGGGCTCTGATCCAGTTGATTCGCTGTCTGCTCTTGATTTCCTTTCTTGTCCTGCAAAACGAAGCACGACTACAGACCACACCGGAGGTCCTCCGGAATGGCCCTCCGGTGCAAGGATCAGTATCGTTTTCAGGGAATGTGGAGAACCAAGAGCTAGGGTTTCAGGAATGAATTAGTGCGTACCTTTCCCAAGGAGGCATAATGGTATATTTATAGGGATTTCCTAGCTTGGCTTCCAAGATTGTGCCAACGCTTGACACGCGTCGGCTGACCTCACCCTTGCGTCACCACAGGGTTTTGTAACCGTTTGCACGATGAGCTGGCACCTTCACGTGCCCTCATCCTTATCCCATTAACTGCTCGGATGACGTCCCAGTCGTCATCATGATCGAGGCCGTTATTCCCATGCGGTTGAGCTAGAAACTTGGCTCACGCTCGTTCAAGGCCGAACGTGATGCCGAGGGTCGATAGGCCAGAACCGTCGACCCAACTAATGGGAGGAAAAAGAGCTTCAGTTACTAACCATCGGCCGGGCCGAGCCTATCACCGTGCGCTCGGCATAGATCAAATTCAGAGGGGACCGACTTTAAGCGACGCACTAGGTACAGAATGGGAGAACTCGCTCGGCCTACTACAAAGCCCATCCAAAAACTCCAATTTCTACTTTGAAACAATCTGCAAAAACCTATTCCTTGGGCGCATTGAGCCCTGCTTGAACACCGGAGTTGCAGGGCTGATTGATGATTTTTTCCTCGCTCTTATTTACATGTATGCTATTCGGTATTTAAAAAATAATAAATCTGGTTGCAATTTGTGGTTTTCCATTGGAGATATCATTCCCTAATTGAGTTTTTGCTCCATGACTCAAATTTGGGGGAAAAAAGGGTAAGGGTTGGAGATGTTGTCAAACTAATGGGGTGTCATGAAGAAGGTTCCAACTAAATGGATTGGCTATTTGGTCTAGGTTTCCAAGTTCCAAATAATTTCGCGGTGGTACAGAAACAGAATCTGGGCAGGATGTCCACAAACAGGGTAGAAAGATCTAAGCCAGCCTCGAAGGTTCGAAGCTACATAGGCGGCAGTAATCACCAGCAATTCCTTCCTCAGTCCGAGTACTACAACGATCGTATATTCATTTCTGTCTATCTCTATTCTCCATACTGATGAGGTCGAAAAATAAGGTGGTGTGCGTTATAAACCAAGGCACAAAAGAAAAACAAGAAAAGCGATGCAATCAAGAGAAGAAATTAAAGAGAAAACTCACTGGATAGGAGGACGATTAGGAATAGAAGAAAATGCAGAAGAAGCGGCACTACTGGTCTCCTTGGATTGGTGCTGGAGTTGTTCTTGTTCTCCGAAGCTCTCTTCGGGAAGCGAGGTGAGGTTCGACGACGAATCCATTTTCGGCAGTTCTCACTCAGTGGGTAACTTTCCACGCGACCCTGTAGTAATGGAAAAAACTAGTAGGCATCGGGTAATCAAACAAAAAACAGTGTGTGGGATCATGTGTAACATGTGTTTTGTGAGAGGGTGTTTATTTGGAATCCTGATATTGGCACCGACAGGTATCGTAGGGAAAATGCATCGACAGTCGTGTTGGATCGTCTCCGGTCACCGGATGGCCGATACAAGCCGTCTAAAAATTAGAAAAAAAAAATTGAGTGGGGCTACGCGGGAATCAACGGCATCCGACGTGCGTAAGTGTTCGATCCAAACACTCCATTTTTTCGCAAGTCCAGTGGCCGAAGACGGCCCGGCACGGCGGTCAACAGGTATCAATAGCTTTTCTAGTTTATTTGGTTGTGATTTTGGATGCGGTTGTAGAATATAGTGTGGGACCTTTGTGTTGTGTGAGAAAAGTGTGTGATTTTGAGTATGGTTGCGTCAAACAATTCTTTAACTCAACCGACAAGCGACTACTAGCTTAGTTGGCAAAACTCTTACATTTCACTAGGAAGTCAAAAATTAGGTGCATATAAATGTTCTTTCATTTGTATTTGTATTTGTATTTGTTGGAGCTATTTCTCCCACAGCTTGTAGTTGAGTTAAACTTATAGTAATAGTAACGGTTCCGCTGACATGTGCCCAATGGACAAACATTAAGAATACGAAAGTACAATATTTAAATGTATTAAATTCCTTCCTTAGTTGTCCTCTCTCTGAAACTTCCTATGCGTTTTTTACTTTAATTGTGCAAGACCATTTTACCCTGAAACCATTTGTTAGAGCAAGTTTACCAGTGAAGAGTTATCAATTCCCAATTCTATTTTAGCTATCAACTTTTTCTTTCACAACTATATCAATACTATTTATTTTATCTAACATTTATTAAAATATTATTTTCTCTTTTTTCAAATATTACCTAAATAATAAGTTTACATATACATACATATATATATGTGTATACAATGTATTCGGTCTTCAGGCCCCCAAAACCCAATCTTTGATATGGATGACTGCCGCGGATTGGAACTTGTCAATCGCCGTCGAAGGAGATCACGGGTTGATCGCAACTTCAAACCCAAATCGAAATCGATCATTGCTTTAAAAATTGAAAGCCTAGATAAAATCGAACTTCAGCCCACTGTTTTTCACCAAGAAAATTGATTTTCACTACATCTTCTCCGTCAAAGGCTTCTCCGACGAGCTGATAAGTAATGGAAGTGGCTGGATTTGACGAGTTCAGTCGATGAGTTGAAGGGTTTCGATGATAATGGGTTTCACTGTATAAAAAAAGATAGGAGAAAGGAGGCAGGAGAGAGAGAGAGAGAGAGAGAGAGAGAGAGAGAGAAAGAAACAATAAAAAAAAAAGATGTGTGAACAGTCTTGTAGGTAAAAGTGGCGAAGTACTATTCATAAATGTATTTTGCCTCCTCTTTTACCTCATCGGTTGCAGGTTGGTTTTTTGTACTTTTCTTCTCCAAAATAGCTAAAAATGCATTTTACATTTTCTGATGTACATGCTCTTATTGTTTTGCTTTCCTCTAACTAAAAACAAGACGCCAGCTTTTTTTTTTTTAACACCACATTTGCTTCTCAGTTCACATTACTGTAGGCTCATTGATGTTGCCACTCCATTTTTTATAACTCACGTTCAAGTCGGCTTATGTGCACTTTGATTAATTTTTGGGAACCAATCTCACCGTTCATTTGTGGGAGTCCCAATTGAAGTCCGAGCAAATTTCTGTATAGACTAGCCCTATAGGAGTTGATAATATCTAAGAGCTAGGTTTCGAACCCGAGACTCAAATAAAAAGATTACTATATTTTACACGTACAAAAGAAACACTAAACAATGTTCATTTAGCTTGAACCCAAAAGATATAAATACTAAGCCAAAAGGATATAAACATTTCTTGCTAAATCAAGACTTTCACGCCAAAAGAAACACTAAAAATAAACAAAGAGGTGAACATGTACATACAAAACGATGTCCATCTTACTTATACCAAATACAGTACATTTACACTTAGGCCCCGTTCCGGAACGGATTTTAAGTACTTATTTTTTAAGAAGGTAATTTCAAACTCAAAAATAATGGGTTTAATGAAATCTAAAAATATGCAATATGGATCTTGTTCGAAAGATCTTGATGAGATCTTTCATATGGTGCAAAAAAAATTAAAAAATTATTTTTCATTTACATTATTTTTTAATTTGAAAATATGAAATAAGTATTTATTTTTTATATTTTTAAGAAGGTGTTTTGAAACCGACTCTTACAAAAACAAGGAGTGAAAAGTAAAGTAGAAGAGAATGGTTGTACGTATCCCATATCCTAAAAGCAAAAGGACATATTGGAGGGAAAACTACCCGCCACATCTAAAATTGGTACCTTTATTTGTTGTCTACTTACTAGGTATCTTTTTCTTTGAATCAGTTAGGAAACTTTTTCAGAAAAGCTAGCCAATTAGGCCCACTAATCCTCCGCCACCCCGCGGAGATTAACATTTGCTTAATAGCAGTTCCGCTGACGTGTGTCCAATAGGCAAACTTGAAGAATAGGAAAGTACAATATTTAAATGTATTAAATTCCTTCCTTAGTTGTCCTTTTTCTGAAACTTCCTATACGTTTTTTACTTTAATTGTAAAAGACCATTTTACCCTGAAACCATTTGTTATTATTTTGCTTTTCTCTAACTAAAAACAGGACGCCAGTTTTTTTTTTTTTTTTGTAACACCACATTTACTTCTCAGTTCACATTACTATAGGCTCATTGATGTTGCCACTCCATTTTTTATAACTCAGGTTCAAGTCAGCTTATGTTCACTTCGATTAATTTTTGGGAACCAATCTCACCGTTCATTTGTGGGAGTCCCAATTAATGTCAAAGCAAATTTCTGTATAGACTAGCCCTATAGGAGTTGATAATATCTGAGAGCTAGGTTTCGAACCCGAGACTCAAATAAAAAGATTACTATATTTTACACGTACAAAAGAAACACTAAACAATGTTCATTTAGCTTGAACCCAAAAGATATAAATACTAAGCCAAAATGATATAAACATTTCTTGCTAAATCAAGGCTTCCACGCCAAAAGAAACACTAAAAATAAACAAAGAGGTGAACACGTACATACAAAACGATGTCCATCTTACTTATACCAAATACAATACATTTACACTTAGGCCCCGTTCCGGAACGGATTTTAAGTACTTATTTTTAAGAAGGCAATGTCAAGTTCAAAAATAATAGGTTTAATGAAATCTAAAAATATGCAATATGAATCTCATTTGAAAGATCTTGATGAGATCTTTTATACGGTGCAAAAAAAATTAAAAAATTATTTTTCATTTACATTATTTTTTAATTTGAAAATATGAAATAAGTATTTATTTTTTAAGAAGGCGTTCTGAAACGGGTTTTTACAAAGACAAGGAGTGAAAAGTAAAGTAGAAGAGAATGGTTGTACGTATCCCATATCCTAAAAGCAAAAGAACATATTGGAGGGAAAACTACCCGCCACATCTAAAATTGGTACCTTTATTTGTTATTAGCTAAAAAATTGAGGGTTAAAATTGTCTACTTAGAGCATCCACAGCGGAATAACCAAATGTCAATAATCAAAAGTTGCCACATCAGCTTTTGATTATCTATTTAATGGGTTCTTAAGGTTAGCAATGTAGAGGTCCACAATGGTACAATCAAAATTGAATAACCAAAACTTGCCACATCACATTTTCAACTTATAAAATCTAAAAATTGTGACATAAAAAATAATTTTTTTAAAATAGTTTTCAAACTAATAAAAACAGGTTATTGGAAAAAGAGTTTTTTTTGAAAACATCCCTCCAACTATCCATCAGATTTTTACTTAGTCCTCGAACTATCAAAATGTTTTATTTAGTCCTCCAACTATTGGCTTGCATTCTATTTAGTCCTTCCGTTAACTTTTTCAAACGGCGGCAACTGTTTTGTTAAAAAAAAAAAAAAATCCAACCACCAATTTGCAATCTTATGGAGTAAAAACTTGATTATGAGAGCCTTAGAGACAAAATTTGATTATGTCTCTTTAGAATAATATAATCAGAATAATAAGATCTTCACACCCATTCAAACGGATTAAAATTTGAGCACTTAATTTTTAGACTGTTTATATATTAAAAAAATATAGTTAAAAAATTAAGTGCTCAAATTTTAATCCGTTTGAATGGGTGTGAAGATCTTATTATTCTGATCATATTATTTTAAAGAGACATAATCAAATTTTGTCTCTAAGATTCTTATAATCACGTTTTTACTCCATAGGATTGCAAATTGGTGGTTGGAATTTTTTTTTTTTTAACAAAACAGTTGCCGCCGTTTGAAAAAGTTAACGGAAGGACTAAATAGAATGCAAGCCAATAGTTGGAGGACTAAATAAAATATTTTGATAGTTCGAGGACTAAGTAAAAATCTGGTGGATAGTTGGAGGGATGTTTTCAAAAAAAACTCTTGGAAAAATCATTTTTTTTGAAAACTTTGATTTAAAAAAAAACAGTTTTCAGGAAAAAATAAAAAAGAAAAACTGTTTTTGAAAAAAAAATTAAAATGAACAGTTTTTGAAAAAAGGGTTTTAATAAAAAAAACTGTTTTGGGATATAAAAACAGTTTTTGCAACAAAAAAAAAATAGTTTTAAAAAAAATAGTTTTTAAAAGTACTTTTCTTAAAAACATGTTGAAAATGTAATAGTGAGAAGGTTTTTGTGTAATGATGGTGTACTTGATTGAGAAAATGTAGGAACAACTTAGTTTGGTTATTGACAAAATGTTGCTAGTTTTGATTATTTAAAGGCCAAAATTTAATGAGTTGCTAAGATGTTGCTAAGTTTGGTTATTCCAATTTGAGCTCTTTTTTGAGCAAATGTTATTAACTTTAACAACCTTTTGATTTTGATTATACCACTATGAATGCTCTTACTAGGCATCTTTTTCTTTGAATCAATAAGGAAACTTTTTCAGAAAAGCTAGCCAATTGGGCCTACTAATCCTCCACCAACCCACAGAGATTAGCATTTGCCTAATAGTAATTCCTTTGATGAATTTATTTTTCCTATTGGTTTAGTTGTTGGGCTTTATTATCTCGTGAACTCTCATACAATGGATGTAGTGTCTCATGGCACGCAAGCACGAACGTTACAGCGTCTTTCAGAAACATCACAAAATAGTAAAATTGACGGACAAAGAAAATTGAGAATGCAAGCACATAACCAGATTGAGTGCAAGGTCCTAATTTTTTGTTCTTATTCTAAAAATTTGTATTTGTTAGTTTTTTGTCAATTTTTTGAGGATTATTACTTTGTCATGACGAGAGAATCTAAAAACTAAAAATTTACAATCAAAACCCAATTTTTTTTGAATAAAGACAAAAAGAAGTCAGCAAACAAATTTTTTCGTCTTTATTAAAAAATTTGGGTTACAATCATAATTTATATTTTAGATTCCTCTTGTTATGATGAAACAAAAAAAAAATTTAATAAGAACAAAAAATAAGGTTGGCTTATTTATTTGACCAAACAACCCCTAAGCCTGGAGTAACTCAGTTGAACCCAATCAGGTTTTTGATTTGACCCTTTACCGAATGGGACAATTTAGTTGGAAACAACCAAACTGAGTTTTAGGATGCACAAATTTGTTTATTACTTTTTAAACAAGCGCAAGCAGATCTTAATGAAAATTTGATGAGTTAAGCTCAGATTGAGCTAGCTTAAACTTGAGTCGAGCTTGAACTTATTCACAAGCTTTTAACAAGACAAAAATTATCATGTAATCGTGCTCATTTATTCGGCACCAAGGGAAGGAAAGGGTTATGTTTTTGTACCTAGCTTTTATCACGCATTTATGTATTTTTTTTCTTTTTTATTTTTTTTATCAAAATGCATTTTCAGAATACGTTACTTGCTTGCGAGGATTTTGTTGCCACACAAGTTCCATAAAATGCATTTTGTGCATGCGCAATTGATATAACGTATTTTGGTATTGCGCAATGGACTATTTTTACAAAACCTTTTAAAAGATGAATATTTGTTGATACGTTTTGAAAACGTGGACAAATCAAACAAAAACTCCCACACCCAACCCCACCCACCAGCAACCACCACCACTGCTGATGACACCAACGAAGAAGACGCCTCCACCACCGTTGACCACCACCACCGCCGTACACCAACGAGCTTTACACCACAATCACCGGTATCGATCTTGAACGCTGACGAAGGTCTCGACCACGATTGCCGCCACCGTACGCTGACAAAGGTCTCTCTCTCATGCACACGCGCACGCAAACTAAGGTTCTAATTTCAATTTGTAAATATTGGGAATTTTTTTCACAAAAAAATTAGGGTTCCAATTTCAATCAATTTTTGCTGTTTAATTTTGGTGCATTTCATTCTCCGTTGATGTTGCAATCATTTATACATCTTATCTAATTGTTTGCAAGTCTTTAATCTCACCTCATTGTGAGCATTTTTCAGAATTTTTATGTCTTTTGTTGTCAAGTTGGGATTTCCTTGGCTCTTTGAGAAAGGTGAAGCTTCAACGGAAAATAAAAGTCTGTGCTAAATGGGGGCTTGCAAATACTCGAGAGTTACTCGCTCTCTAGATTTTAAAACGCACCTCCACTCTTTGCAATGCTTCAGCAGCGACTATCACTGGTGTTTGGGTTCGGCATCTACCGATTCCAGATGGTTTTGGGACTCGAAGTGACGGGTTCACAACGATCTGGGCTCTAAGTCCCTCTGCTCGCAGTGTTGAGTGTCATTGCTGCCGCCAGCACAGAGTGTTAGTGTTGCCTCTTCGACAATTTGCGTCGGCTTTGAGCGCTGCACTGATCCTCCCTTGTGGTTTCTACCATCCTCGTTGTTGTTCTCTCTGCTTCTTCTTCTCTACCCCGGCTTCGTTCCCTCTTCCGCCTGGCCCAGATCGCCAATTTATCTGTTGGGACAATCGACTTTGCCTAACGGCTAGATTTGGTCTCGGCGTGTTGTAGTATCGAGGTCTAGATGTCTCCACCAATTTTCTCCAGAGATTATTGGTTTGTGGCCTAACGGCAGCGGGACGACAGCGGTGGTCAGCGGTGTTGGCTGTCTGCGTGATGGTGGTGGTGGCTATTGTCAGTTAGGCTCCGTTCCGGAACCCAAAAGAAGTCCTTATTTTTTAAGAAGGCAATTTCAAGATAAAAATTTATGGGCTTATTAAAATCTAAAAATATGCAATATGGATCTTGTTTGGAAGATCTCAATGAGATCTTTTATACGATGCAAAAAAAATTGAAAAATTATTTTTCATTTACTTTATTTTTGAGTTTAAAAATGTGAAATAAGCTGCTTATTTTTTAAGAATGTTTCTGGAACGGGACCTTAGTGTGACGGCTGATGATGTTTGGTGAGCTTTATATGCTTGGGCTAGCCCCATTTATCTGGGCTTTTAGGACTTTTATTTTGGGCTGCATCCCATTTGGTTTAAATGTTTTACTTGAGCTTCTAGGCCATCAAGTGTGGGTTTTGTCTCAATGGGTGTTTCCGAGTTTGGCTTCTTGCTAAGTTTGGGATTTGGGTATCGGATGGATATAAGATTATTCTTAGCATGGTTTCACAGATAGGTCTCGGGTTATGAATATGATGCCATCAATCCTTGTTACTTTTAATCTTTGTAACAATTTCAGAGATTAATGAAATTTTTTTGCCTTTCAAAAATAAAGGGGGTTTGCAAAATATTACTCCATCCGTCCCTTTTTTAGAATCCAGTATTCCATTTTGGGCTGTCCTTAGATAAGTGTCTATTTTGTAAAGTTAGTGGGTAAAAGTTGGTGAATTTTCTATTTTGCCCCTAAAAATATATTTCATTTTGAAAAGTTAGTGAGTAAAAATGTAATGATGATGTTTTCATAGAGGGTAAGAAAGGAAAGTGGAGGTAAAAGTTGATGTGAAATGTGTAATGATAATATCTTTTTAATAAGTTGGAATTACGAAACAGAACATTTAAAAATGGACGAAAGGAGTACATATTAAGACAATAGGATGGGTACATGTGAAACATGATGCTTGTGGCTAATTTTTTTATTTTTTTTGATCCGTTGCTTGTGGCTATTTTAATTGAGGTTGTAGTTGTTCTCTAGAAATGTGGTGATACTAGATTTTGCTTTGTATAGGTTTACCAATTCTTTTCTATTTTTTCTTCTTCCTGTGTTATTCTCCTATATATGAAGGAGTATATCAGTAAAGTCAAGAGTCTCTTTGACATAGTTTGTTTGGTTGCTTATTCTAGGTGTGTTGATCACTTGTTTATAGGACACACAAATAAGCTCTAAATTGAATGTTGTCCTACTCCCTAAGAAGTTTAAGTTGTCTTTTTAGTCCACATATTTGACTCTTTTTGTTTATGATATTCCACTGTTATGAAGAATTTGTTCTACTCATATTTAGCTCGATCTACTTTCAAATTTTTTATGAGAATCCTACCAAGATTAAGAACTACGGAGGTTGGCTGAGGTACCAAAGTTGTATTGGTTACACAACATGTACAAGGAGTACCGCAAGGGAGAGCACAAAGCTATGCAAGAGGGTGATCTTCTTTTTGCATCCAGATCATCAAAATTGCTATTGTCCCATATCATCTTAGTGTGAAACTATCCCAGCAACAAACTAGAGAGCACAACACATTTTCACAACTCCAAAATCAAGTTCCCCTTGGTGTATGGAGTGTCCTGCCAAGAAGAGATGCTAGCGACACTTATGATTTTTCTTTTTCATTTTGCTTGTAATATAGCTTAGGGTAGACGACGACGATGATGTTTGGCTGATAAACACCCAATATTGCATAATTTTGGTGCTTTAATCCTTTTTTATGTCTTGCTTTCATACTTAAGTAGCTTGTTTTGAATAGAATTGCACGTAAGGTTTGTTTGAGGATGTTTCAGGTGAAATGTGCAAATAAGGTGTGTTTTGGCACCAATGACAACTTCAAGGGCCCAATTGCCCATGTGCCTGAGAGCATGCATCTCATCGTCACGGATACCTAAAGGCACGACAAGAAGCCTCGAGGGAAGCTCAGAGAGTCGAGTACCAAAGGAGTAAGCTAAAGCCAAGGAAGTGAAGAAAAAGCATAGAGGATAGCCCTCGAGGGCATGCCAGGGACCAAGGCCATGTGGCACTCCTCCGTCAAGTCCCGAGGAACTAGTAAAGTAGCATTGGAAGGTCCTCGGAGCCGTCAAAATCCTTGTGAATCAAGCTGTCAAGACCTGCAGATTTTGTAGGAGAGGTATCGATACCTGTTGCTTTTTGAACTGTACAGGCCCGTAGGTACCTCAGTTTTCAGGTAATGATACCAAAGCCCTTCGTCCATATTTTTGCTGACTTTTTCAACTTTCCATATATGAAAAGTTTCTACATCTAGTATGTTTTTGGGGATATTTTGGAGAGAGAATCCGAGTTGTATATATAGTAGTGCTCTCTCTCTTTCTTTAGGAGATATCTACCTTTTATGCTTTACGTCTTTTTGCTTTCTAGGATTTCCATTGTCACGCTCTCGATTTTCAATATAAATAAATAAATATTTTCAATAAAAGATCCTCGCATAAGAGAAGTAATACCCAAAAGAGAGTTCCCAACTGTTCATTTACAAATCAAGTCCCCAAGTTAAGAGAATTACAGCCTTGGCACTACGGCCCAAATTAACTTAAGTACAAGTACAATCATATTTAAAAGGTTACAAATGTTTTAGTCAAAAGAGATTTTAGAAAAATTAGTTACAAACTCATTTTATCAAAAGAAAATCATTACAAGATGATTAAGTAACTAAATAATGTTAGCTTCCAAAAAGTCTTCCACATCCAAGCACACGATACATGTAGGCTATGATCCCGCATTTGAACCTGAAAAAATTGATAGGTTGAGGAGCTACACTAGTCCAGTAAGAAAATCTCTACAAAATCTATATGTAAATGATGATAAGCATGAATACAGCGAATTAAGCCAAATGGTAAATTCAAAAATAACACAAGCAAACACCATTTACTAGTATCAAAGCACTCCCACACACATACACACACACGCGTGCACACTCCTTCTATCAAATTTCCATCCCTTGCGATTCTGTATTTCCACCCCTTGCGTTGTAGTAAACTCCATACTTAGACTTCACTATGACAACCACAAATATCATCGTAAACTAACACGTCACAAATAACTCATGGGTCTCAACAATTAAGACAACAGCACAACTTTCACAAGAACATGCAATCCTCAAGCCATAAAGTGTTCCACCCGAACCATGTATAGCAATTAACACTAATATCACACGAATTCACCACATAACATGTAGAGAAAGAAAGAAATCCTTACCAAAGTGAATTTTGAGCAAAATCCTAAGTTTACCAAGAGCTACAAGCTTGAATCTACCAAGAACAAGCTCCTCCCAAACTTTGCTACAAGATCTAGAGTAGATATAACCCAAAAACAAGATAAATAAGCATGGATCAACAAGTGATTGAGAGGAGAGAAAGAGAGAAAAAACGTGATTGAGAGTCAAAGAATGAGAGCAAGAACACAAAACTTGCCCCTTATTCACCAAATGCGAGAATCAAGTAAGTTTGAGATAGAAATCAGTTAGATCTTGAAGATTTGAGGTAGAAATCAAAGGATTTGAGTGAGATTGAAGTGGGGTAGGTGAGAGGAGGTGTCTCTAGGGTTATTTCGTGGGTTTAGGTGTGAAAAATGACAAAATGGAGTATTTATAGAGGGCTGAAATGCGTGCTGCATTTTTAGAAATTTCACAGCGGGTATCGGTACTAGGCGATTCCCAGTTCCGGTACTGGAACCCCAAAATACCAAAATAACACAACTTCTGGACAATGGGTGCCGGTACGGGGAAAAATGCTGTACCGGTACTGACTGGAGGAAAAAATGAAATTTTTACCAACAGTTATCAAATCGAACCCCACTTGCTACCAACACTTCCAATCATCATTACAACATCAAAATATGATCTCCCACATATTACGATTAAAGAAAAATAGAATAATTTATGGGTCTCTACATCCATTGTTGTTCTTCCAAACTTTTCAAGTTATTTCCTTCAAAAACATTAGTAAGTATTTGGTGTTTGATGTTTTTACACTTATTAAAGTTGTAGCTATGCTTTGGATCTTCGTATAAATTAAATTTATTTTTGTTTTTATCTGTTAAATCTCATGTCTCTTTTTAGCTTTATGCCTTGTTCTTTAAGCATGTGTGAATAGTCACTTAGGCTTGGTCATAAGGTGATCTCTATCCCATGACTTAGTAGTTTTAATGGTTTAACTATAACTTGTTTATGGTTTAGTGAGGAAAGACTTAATCTCTTATTTTCAGCCAAACCTTAAAGCTGTTACCCTTTTTGATCGTGTGTGGGCCGGAGTTTAACCTACTTGTCGCACACGGTGCTTAGAGCTTTAATGCTCCTTGTGTTTGAATTAAATGTTTAATAAACGAATTTAAGTCATTTCCAAATTTATCCCATGATTATGCTTGGCTATAATGTTGAGTACTTCGGGTGCGCAAGATTGTCTATACTTGTCCTTGAGTTGTTAGAAAGAAATGGTTAAAATGGCTAAGTCACAAGGGTTTAATCCCCTCGACATTGCCGCCTTTTTATCTAAGTTTAAACCTCATTTCTAGTAGTTTTATAAGAGTATTTTACTTTTCAAAGCAAAACTGACAATTGGCAGTCTAAACGTCGCAAACCTCACATAAAGCCTACAATTCGAACTAGCTATATTCGAGCTCCCTGTTGTACGATCTCGGTCTTTCCGAGTTATTTTGCAAACGACTAGAAAACCCTACTCTTCGGGCTAGACATCCAAGAGTTCTATCTTTGGTCGTTAGCATCGACTCATGCCTCTTTTGTATAATATTATGTATTCATATCGGCTAGATTTAAAACTTTCATTTAAATTCCAATTGAACTGCTATTTGGCTCTCTTTTTTTGTTGCTACTGTTGACTAAGACGTTGTGACGTCGGGTTAAACCGAAAACAAGGGAAACTCGGTCAAATTTTTCAGAAAATACCTTGAGACACGTCTTTCAAGATAGGATACAGAAACGACACGATACGTGTAGACACCCCAATTCGGACCTCGAAAGTGCTTTAAATGTCCCGATGATGAAACAAAGGAAACAAATACCTCCAAGAGCTTGGATGAAGGACTCCCTTGAACCAAAAGCCCAAAGCAAACCCAAAAAACCCAGAACTGGACCATTAGTATCATACGGTACATCTCTACACCACATAGCATAATAAATTTCATTACGCCGCACGAGGTCATGAGGTCAACCGCACGACATTTTGGATAAAGTTCTGACTGGCTCAGCTAGCTGTCGACCACGCCCACTTGAGTCACAGTTACAAGTTAGCTCAGCTAAAAAAGCACTTCTGACCCGCCCAGAAAATACCTCCACCATTTGAATTTCAAAAATCCTTGGCTTTTGCCTATAAATGCAACCCTCCACTCAAGAGAAAAGGATCCTGAATTCTCTTTCTCTCTCATCATGCTTTCACATTTATTCCTCACTCTCAAGCCTTGAGAAAATGACTCCAAAAATATTCTCAAGGTTTTTTCTTTCTCAAAGTCCTCTATTTTTCTCCTCATCATTGAGGTGAGCCTTTCACTTCCATAAATATTTCAACTACCCAAGTACTCATCTACCACCCATGTCCACAACCCCCTCTCTTCGCCCGGACTCATTCGTAGCTGTCCACTCTCATCCAGGCTCAAAAATCAAAGGTATAAACTAGTTTCCTTGGGGTAGGCTCTGTCCATATCCCTGAGGGAACCTTTCTGTAGTTAGGATCAACCCCCTTTGGGTTGGATCCTGCCTTAAAAAATCATTTTCAAAACATAAACAGGCTTCTGTGCTGAGCAAGCTACACTGTGCGGCGCTTTGACGCATCGCATGGCATAACGTTGCCAAACGCACGGCGTTTTATATAGCTACTGTTTACTCGTTCAAGCCGTCGGGAACATAGCCATCCTCTGTCAGACCTGTTTTATTACTGAAATATCAGGCGTTAATGCTTTCAAAATAAGACCATATCTACAAGCCATGCTTTTAGAAATAAAAGTGATCAAAAGTATAAAAGATAATTTTCGTTCATGGCTTGAAAGAATGGTGTTTTCAGAATGATCCAGTGGTAAAGACATTGTCTGATATCAGTTGGAAACCCCGCACGTGTTATTCAAGATGCCGGGCAGCGTTCTAAGACTTTACAAAGGCCTGAAAGCAAAAAGGATACCTCACACAGCATTCTCTAAAGCCGTGCGCGGTATCACAAAATGCCGTGCAAGAGGAGACTAAGATCTGAACAGTTTCTGCAAAAGAAACATTTCATTCTGCATCATCCTTATCATCACTGTACAATTAACACCACGTGCACGTCAATGTGATCTATTACCCATGTCCCTCTCCCCTTTATTTGTTTATTAAAGAGCTTGATTTTCTAAAAGATATTTTAGATTCCCCTATTTGAAAGAGTTTAGTAGAGACTGATTTTACTGGGCGAGTGGGGTGCATTTTTCTTTAACAAAACCTTCCTCATTCGTAACATGGCTCCCGAACCCAAAATGTCAACGTTTACACTAGACCAAAAGCCTGTTTCCTCTCAAACAAGCTCTCGGTTTCTCGGATCATTCATCTCAAAAATCCGGGTGGCGACTCCTTTTGGGCGCACGCCGGCACGGGGAGCCTATAGTGGCGACTCCACTAGGGACTATTATTAATCAAAATTTGAAAATTAATACATAAACGAATAATCTTTCAAAAGTTTGTCAAAACAGTACGTTCCGCACTACTGAAGAACGGAATGATAACATAACAGGATTTTACATCTGACCACTTTGGACTGGGACTTTTATTATTGTTCGCTTGTGTAGTCTTCTCCAAAAGTATTGATTAATAAAGTGAGCCAAGCTTGAAAAGCACTTTCAAAAGGGGAATTTTTAATATCTTTTGGAAAATCAAAACTCTTTTACCCTGTACACTTTGCACTGCACAAGCCTCGCCAGTGTGTTTCGGCAATCTTGTCCGGTTCGTCGGCGACAACCTCTCCCGGAATGCCTTGCAACCCTCGACGATGATGAGCCATCGTGCTGTTCGACCATTATCTTGCAATACACTTAACCTGGGGAGTACATCTTGGCTCTAGTTCGGGGAACCCTTTTGAGACCCAAACCGACCTTTGCACTTGTACATAACCATAGAACCATCCCAACTAGGACAGGAACCCATGACTAGGACTTATGTGATATACCCTGTTTATATGTTTACTTTTCCTGTACATACATATCATTCATGCATCATTGCATTCTGCAGGCTAGGGGTCAGGACTCCCTTAGGATCCGGTCAGTCTAGGAGACTCTAAATCCATGAAGATTGTGATACCTCCGGTGTTTGCTGTGCCTAAACGGCTCCCTTAGTTTAGAATGAACCTTAATGGTGTGCGTATTTGGATTTCGATAATCATATTGCCCTGTCTTGGATGGTCAAGGTAGAGAGATTGGCTCTGATTTCGAAGCGTTCGGAATTAAACCTGCTTGACTGCACCTACCCGGATTGTTTAAAATCTTCTGTGTAAGCACCTTAAGTGAAGATTGAATCATGGTAGGTCTTAGGCCTAGGAGGTTTGAGCGAAGGAAGGGTGAACGTTCGCAATGCGTTAAGAGTTTCCCCTCTTGCTTTGCTTGCCAGTTCTGAGTAGGGATGGCAAAGTGAACCAAACCGATGGGTACCCAAACCGTAAAAAAAAAAATTTCCCTGAACCATAACCAAAAAATTCCCCTAGGGTATGGGTATGGTTAATGCCTTGGATAACTAAACGGGTATGGTTTAGCAGATCCTCGAACCGAAATGAAACATATATATATATATATATATATATATATATATA
>BPLS01000467.1:120963-162073 GCA_019656275.1 Rhododendron kiyosumense | reverse complement strand
ATATATATATATATATATATATATATATATATATATATATATATATACAAAATAAAAGAGATCAGGGGTTGAAGTGCAAAGTTTCAAATATTTTATGGACCAACTTGTTGCATGTGTTAAGGTCTAAGGACTTAGAGTGTACTCTTTATATATTTAAGAGTGGGTGATTAAGGTTCAGAATTCGACTTCAAAGTCCAAACACCCTCTCTCAGAACACACCAAAGTCCACACCCCTCTCGCGGCGCCGATGATCTTCCACACCTCTCTCGCCAAGTTACCATCGATCAGCCTCACTCCAGGCACTGCTCTCGCTTTCCATCATTATCACTTTGAAGAGGTAAAGAAGGAGCTGATGTCTCGTTGATCAAACTGAGCGCAAGAACCAAGGTCCACCGCAACAGGACTAGAAGGTTCCATTTCTGTTCCATTTTTTTTGAACAAAAAAAAACAGCCTGTGTTGCTCAATCAGTTGCTCAAACGAGGTTCCATTTCTGTAACGCCCCCAAAATTAGGGTACGTTAAGAAGCATTTATTACATAATAAAAAGAGTTTATTACATTATAAATACTTCAAAGAGGTACAATTATTCAACAAGAAAGGAAACTAAGATTTCTTAACTACAGCTCCTCTCGCTTCTTCATCCTAGCCAGCTCCTCAGCTCCGGACGCCTCCAAGTGAACGGTTCATCTTGATCATCTACAAGGTCTGACACATTATACCGGCGTCGCCACCAATATAATATGCCAGGGTCACCACAAAGGCAACACCGTGAGCTACAACGCTCAATAGGAAATCCTTACCCAACCAACCTTACAACTAACAATCACATAATCAAATTCGTCAATCATTTAACGTTGGTGTCCAAGATTTCCCGATTTCTCCTACGCGACTCATCGTAGACCGTGTCAATCATTCTTATTTACAAAACATCTTTCAAAACATTTGCATTGGCTCCGTACCGCGGATAACCAAGCCATACACACCCAACCTCGGTTCCGCCGTTCCGGGTTCCCGAGTATCCTCACAATGGTTCCGCCGCACCGGGTTCCCATTGGCACACAAAACTTGCATTGGCTCCTCTCCACGGAAAACCAAGCCATATTACCAACAAGGCTACCACGTCCGGCCCTATTGGCAATCTTCACAAAGGGCTACCAAGTCCGGCCACTTTGTGGTTTTCACAACCCACGCAATGGGCTACCAAGTCCGGCCACATTACGGTTTTCATTCACACAACGGGCTACCAAGTCCGGCCACGTTGCGGTTTTCGCAATCCACACGACGGGCTACCAAGTCTGGCCACATCGTGGTTTCAAAACACATCTCATCATTATCCATACCCTAGGTGTTACGTTTCTACTTTCTCGGTTCTCGTGTTTCGTTTACATGCCAAGACTCCGCGGCGTAACTTTACATACCAACATGCATTCCACACGACTATTCCAACAAGATTATCCAACTACTCACTAGCTAGCATGCTTGAATCATCATAAACAAACATACTTCATGCATTTCCAACTTTAAAAGATAATAACCTCATCAACGATCAAAGTATCTTTGAATCAAACATACGATTTACACAATACATAGAATTAGAGTGAAAACTACTTTATACTTGGAAAAGTAGGTAAGGATCACTACCTTGATCCGAAACTAGTCGGGGCCGAGTAAGCAAGTTGAAAATCCTACGGGTGGTGAACTTCCGAATCTGGACCGAACTTCGGACGGCAGTAACTCGGTCAATCTTTGGCCGAATAGAGTCGTTCTTGGGTCTAGAACGAAGCTCTCTAAACCCTCTACAACTCTCGAGAAGGAAGTTAATCCTAGAAACGAACCTAGGTTGGAGAAAAATGGGGATGAACAAAGAGACAGTAAGCTGTCCAGAAAATGGAAATCCAGAAATTTTACTGAACTTCGGATGGCAATATCTTGGTCATTTCTTAACCGATTGGGGTGATTCTTGAGCCTAACTTCAAGGTTTCGAAGCGCTCTACAACTTTCCAGAAGGAAGTTGATCCTAAAAACTAACCTAAGCAGGAGAAAACAGAGGATTTCCGACGGGACAGTGGCTGCCCAGAAAAACTGAAAATGGTTTCTAGAGAGAAGGAAGAGCAAATGCTTGAGGTGTGAGTTCAAAGGCTTGGAATGGCCTTCTATTTATAGGCAAAGGGCTTGGCCTTCTCCTCTCTCTCTCTCTAAGTCTCACCTTGACACTTGGCAATGAATCTTGAAAGATCAAAACTAATCCTAGACTTGTAAGGCTATTCTTGTACCTTGGTGATATTCTTGGATCAAATGGAGGGTTAAGATGATAATGGTACATGATCCAAGGGTCAAGAAGCTTGCTAGGTGTCCAAGAACTATATCTAATCAAATCCAACTTTTAAGCACAAATCAAGGAAAATCCTAGGTTTGCATGGCTATGCTTGTACCAAGATTGATCTTGGATCAATTGGATGGCTAGGATGGATCCTTGGTGGGCAAGAAAGATATTGGTACAAGATCCAAGGGTTCAAACAAGTGCAAGGTGTACCAAGGAGTACAATGGAGTTTAATGGAGAGTTAGATACACCAAGGATTTCAAGTACAAGAGAGATCAATGGAAAAATACAATCCAATCTTCCTCTCTCTCTCTCCCTCTCTCCCATTCGGCTCTCTCTCCTCTCTCCTCTCTCTCTCTCCGGCCCTCTCTCCTCTCTCTCTCTCATTTACATATATATATATATATATATATATATATATATAAGCATGTGCAAGAAACAATTAAACAATGAATATTTGTACAAGAGATCAAAGGTAGACTTAAGGGCTAAGATTTTCCCACTAACAAATGAATTGGCACATGGCAATATTTAAGTCAATCAAGTACTAATATATACATACACATGTATCAAATGATCTTGGAAGATCAAAATCCCAATTTTAAATAATAAAAGAGTACTTATGAAATCTTAGGTGTTTAAAATCCTCCAATAAAATATTGTATATCATCCCATGGGAATTTTGAAAAAGACTATTTTATTAAAATCCTTGTACCTTGTGAAAGACTAACCCTTTTATCCATTGGGTAATAAATCCCCTAACTTCTATTGTCCAATGGACAATAGTGACTTGGCAACTTTTATTTTAAAATAATTGGTACTTTGGCACATGGGGTTAAAAAAAATATTAAATTAATCAACCCATGTACTAAGTTGAAAGATGAACCTTTTACCCAATGGATAATAACCACCCTAACTTCTATTATCCAATGGATAATAGTTGTTAGGAAGATTAAACATTAAAGTAATCCAAAAAGGTACTTTAAAATAATCAAAAAGTAATCAAAAAGTTACTTTTTACTATTCATAGCACTTTAATAAAGTAGACATTTAATATAAACTAATGGGGTTTCTATTATCCAATGGACAATAGTTTCCCTAACATTTATTGTCCAATGGACAAAGAATATATCCAAAATAATTAAAAGAAAAAGAATATCCAAATTCTTAGTCTAGGTTCAAAAGGTTCAAAAGGTTCAAGGGGGGCAAAATGGTCATTTTGCGGTTAGGCAAAAGTAACTAGGTTACTCCAATCGGATGGTTGAAAGCTACAAGGTTTGCTAAATCGGACTAAAGCGTCAAGAAATAATTTTTCAAGGGGCAAAAACGTAATTTTGACAAACTTTGGAAATTAAAAGGTAAATCCAAGTAATAACAATAAAATTCAAATATTTAACGAAATTTTTAACGACCGAAAATCAGGGTCGTTACAATTTCTGTTCCATTTTGGAATCTAATATACGTTCATTAATCCAAGTTGGTGTTTGTGTTGCTCGATCAGTTGTGTTGCTTGATTAGCTTAAAGAAATCAGTTTCTAGATCTGCTCTCTCTCTTTTTCTCTTGTAGTATTCGGTTACCCATTCGGTTCGGGGATTACCCGAACCCCGTTTGGTTCGGTTATGGTTCTTTCCCCATTCGGGTATCGGGGCAGATTTGGCTCGGCTTTCGGTTTCGGGGATCTGGTACAGATATACTAATATCCGCCCCGAATGCCATCCCTAGTTCTGAGACATTGGTCTACTGCAAGAAGAGGCTATACTTAATTGGTTTCGTACCTCCCGAAGACTGGTTCGCATAGACACCCTGGAAGGCACAGAGTTATTTGAGGTTCAAATAGTGCAGGAAGGGCAACCGTCGACCGAAGCACCGCAAGAAATCTTGATAGAAACACCACCTGACAATCCCTTGCCGATGGCCGACCAAGGAAATGGGGTAGAGGAGCTTAGGCAGAACTTGGCCGCTTTGGATGCACAGTTTAAACAGTTGCTTACCCATGTCGATGCGCAACCCAAGATCTCTGTCGCGTCTATGAAGAATAACATGCTCATGATGATGGAAGCCATGTAAAAAAGTTAGTGATAAGCTTCAATCTAGACCTCAGTCGCAGCCTGAACCACCCAAAAAAGAAGGGCCCACCATGGACCCTAAAATGGCCGCTCTTATGACTAAGATCAGCAAGCTAGAGGAGTCCATTCAAAAGACCCGGTGACTTGGGAAGGGAGAAGTAGACATGAGCAAACTGTGCTTATTTTCCAATGCCAAGTTACCGAAGAAGTTCAAGGGTGTGGACTTTGCCAAGTTTGATGGCACTGGTGATCCAAAAGCGCATCTTCAAGGCTATGTTGGCTCTCTTTCTATGCGAGGGATCGAAAAGGAAACTATGGTGTAGTTATTCCATGAATCCCTGTCCGGTCCAGCTTTACAATGGTTCCTCACACTTGAACCATCAAAGAAGAGGACTTGGGAAGACATTGGGATGGCATTTGTAGCCTAATACGACTTCAACGTTGATCTAAAAATGACTACCCAGGAGTTATAAAGCACTAAGATGGGTGAAAAGGAGAGTTTCGCCAACTTTGTAAAACGATGGAGGGCCAAGGCTGCACAAATGCAAAACAAACCAGATTTCAAGGAACAGATACGAATCATAACCAAGAATCTGCCAATCTCCTTTGCCCCGTACATGGTTCTCAATCAAGCTGCCCCAAATTTCGAAACTTTTTATGACTCGGGTCTAGCCATAGAAGAAGATCTACGGGATGGCACTTTGAAAAGAAGGAGACGGGATCCAAGTCCAAAAGTATATATTCCGGCAACAGCAATGTTCTTCTTAGGAGCACCAATCAGGCCGGAACGTCATCCACTAAGACCGCACAAGTTCACCAAATTTCTGAAAAACCAAAATCCCAAAACCGAGTTTTCACCCAATTGAGCACCCCAAGGTCTGCGCTACTTAAGAAACTTGCAGAAGCAGGGGTGCTGAAACCTATTCCTCCACCAATAACCATTCCACCAAATTTGAACCTGAACATTTACTATGAATTCCACCAGATGCCTGGTCATGCCACTGACAACTGCATCCGCCTCAGTCATGAAGTTCAAAATCTCATCGACAACAAAGTCATTGAAACCCCGCCCTCAGATAAACCAAATACTATCTCAAACCCTCTGCCGCAGCATAACACATCCTTCCGTGTCAACCAAGTTACCTTGGCTTCAGAACAAAACACCTAAGATTTCGATCCAACTCTCTTCATCACCCCTGATACCGAGCCCAAACCCATGATAAGAATCCCCGATCAAATCGCCCTTTGCTTCTTATGGGATGGAGAGGACGCATAAAGGGATCTTATTGCTGATTGGGAAGCATTCGAAGCAACCAACTTTCAGGAGGAGGTTGAACCACCATTCGAGCCAGGATGGGAAGTTGATTGGCAGAATATTTATGCGGATCCTCTAGACGGGTTTTCCCTAAACATGATGTTCGGAGGCCAATACGAAAACTATTTTGAATGGGAATGGGACCCAACCCCGAGCGAGTATCAACTTTTGGTCCAAATGATCCACTGGATATGTTCTCCCTGCCGGCAATGTTTGACAAAGGGTACAAGCTTGAGATAGTAACCCCCGATTGGCATGGGCTCCACCCAAACTCCTTCGGATATGACATCGGCAATAATTTTGGGTATGCCCCCCGGCCTGAAAATCCTGGGTTCCCAGAAGTAGAAGAAGAAGTGGCTAGCAATGAATTCAATTCCATAGTCTACTTTAAGGAAGAAGTAGAGGCAGAACCCTCGGTCACCTTCCCAAAAGAAGCTGATGTTGCTATGATGAACTTATGGGAGGATGAGCCAAGAGCCGAGGCAGGGCCTTGGGACAACTCTGAAGTCATTAACATAAAGGTGGGAAACGAAGAATGGACCGTAAACAAGGTAGTAATGGAAGCCGAGCGATGGAAATCAGAGGACCTCTGGGAGGATTTGGTCATTGCCGACCTAGCTTCCAATTTCCAAGATACAACCATTGGAGCCAAACGCAAAGCCCCTGTTGATTTATGGAGTGAGGAATCAAAATACTGCCAGATCAATCACTTGACCCGAAGTGAGCGTATCTACTAACCCCCCAACCTCCAAGTCGGAGAATCCTCTAACCCCGCAGCTCCACTAGCCAAAGAACCCTCAGATCCTTTTGCTACAGTCAAGAACACCTTCCAACTTTTTGCCCCACCAGCCAAAGAACCTTCTCGCCCTAAGAAAAACCCCGAAGGAGCAATTAAGCGACAACTCGAGCAGACTCAGGCTAAAATGTCTGTTTGGGATGTGCTTGTTCACTCCACCCGCCATCGTGAGGGACTCATCCAAGCTCTCTCCCGTCTGGAAGTTCCCTCCACCATAACTCCTGAAGAACTTGTAGCCCTTATCAAAACCATACCTATCAAGCATGCCATCACTTTCACCGATCGAGACCTACCCTCTGAAGGAACAAATCACAACAAGCCGCATCATGTCACTCTGAAATGCTATGACAAATGGGTTTCGGTAATCCTGATTGACAATGGGTCTGCAATCAATGTGTGCTCACTCCGCGTTGCTTACTGCTTGGGGTACAAAAATAAGGACTTCTCTCCCTCGAAAGTCAAAGTCCGAGCATATGACAATACATGTCGGGAAGTGGTTGGGACCCTCATACTACCAATGACCTTCAGATCGTACCAAACTGAGGTGGAATTCCACGTGATAAACATCCCTACTTCCTTCAATCTGTTGCTAGGAAGACCTTGGCTGCATCGACCTGATATCATGGCCGTACCTTCCACCCTCCATCAGAAGGTTCATTTGGCTCTTGAAACGGGCATGCTTTCTATCCATGGAGACTCTGGAATCAATGCACCTACTGAAGACAATGCCCCATTCTTGGAAATCCAACATGGAGAAGAAAACATTGCTCTGGGAGGCTTCTTGTTGGATATCTCCAATTCTGTCTTTTCGGTCAGAATTGACAATGATTTTCTCATCAGCAATGTCGCTTTAAAAATAATGAAAAAGATGTCCTACATGCCGGGGTTAGGATTGGGAATAAACCTGCAAGGTCCTGCAAAGTTTGAAACTCGTGGGACTCTGATGCGTACTACTAGCCTCGGTTACCAAGCCTCAAACAGTAGCAAGGTAAAGAAAGGGGATAGGCTAGAGGATTATTTTGTTAAGGAAAAGGCAAAACAAGTCTATCAAGGACAACCAGAGCCATTCTGGGACAAAGAAACCAATACTTTGCTTCTGGAATTCGAGATATTCGCCAATGATGTCTAGCCAGAAAGTGATAAAGGATTTGAGGTTGCAAAGAAGCCTGTGGAACCAACTGATTGGGCCGAAGTCTTTGACAAGGGGAGTCTGACAATCCTGTTTAGGGAGGACGAACCAAAGAGTACAGAAATGGAAGCAAAAGTGCTGATGCTAGGACAGGAGGTCCTTGAAGACCCGACTTCACTCATCATGGATGGCATTGGAGATTACAAGAACTGGGTTTTCTTACCAAGCGCAACTCACCATGGATCTGAATCTGAGTCATCCAAGTCTTCTGAGTCTTCTGAGTCTACTAAATCTCTAGAGTCTGAGTTAGAGCCTCTTTTCTCAACTCCTCATCATCTATACTTCAAATTTGAGGCCTTTGCTAGTGTTGAAATAAAAGAACCTGATTTCGCTTACTTCTCTGATTTTGAAATAAATTGTGTCGACCCTGATGATGAAGAGATTGATTTCGATGGGAATATTCCTAGAGAAATCCGATCTCTAGTCGAAAGGGCAGGCAAAAGGCATGCTCAACATATAAAAGAAGAAGTTGTCTTAATAAATCTGAGGGATGAAGGGAATCCTCGAATGATTTAGATTGGTTCCGCGCAATCTGCAGAAGAGCGACAAGCCCTCATAAGCTTGTTAAAAGAATTCGAAGATGTTTTCGCATAGTCACATGATGCTATGCCTAGAATCGATCCTGAAATTGTGGAACATCGGATTCCCCTCTATCCTGATGCAAAACCCGTAAAGCAGAAATTGAGACATATGAGACCCGATTAGGTGCTTAAAATAAAAGAGGAAGTCACTAAATAAATCAACGTAGGATTTCTAATGGTAACTGAATACCCCAGTGGGTCGCAAACATTGTTCTTGTTCCCAAAAAGGATGGTAGGATTAGAGTCTGCGTTGAGTTCAGGGATCTCAACAAAGCAAGTCCAAAAGACGACTTCCCGTTACCTCACATCGATGTGCTGATCGACAATACCGCCGGACACGCTTTGCTTTCTTTCATGGACAGTTTTTGGGGATACAATCAAATCTTCATGGCCCCAGAGGATCGGGAAAAAACCACGTTCATCACTGAATGGGGAACTTATTGCTACTGGGTGATGCCTTTTGGGCTAAAAAAATGCAGGATCCACGTATCAGCGAGCCGCCACGACCTTGTTACACGACATGATTCACAAGGAAGTGGAAGTTTACGTCGATGATATGATCGTCAAGACAAGAGAATGGGAAGAACACTTACCAGCACTCAGAAAGTTCTTCGAGAGGATTAGGAAGTATAGGATGCGCTTGAATCCGGCCAAATGCACGTTTGAGTTTACAGCCGGGAAGATGCTCAGATTCATGATTACCACCCGAGGTATCGAGTTCGACCCCTCTAAGATCAAAGCTATTCTAGAGATGGAACGACCTCAGTCTGAAAAGGATGTGAGGGGCTTTCTCGGCAAAGTCCAGTTTATCAGCCGATTCATTGCCAGACTGACCTCAACCCGTGAACCTATCTTCCGCCTGCTCAAGAAGGGTGTGCCCTTTAAGTGGGATGACAAGTGCCAGAGGGCCTTTGACGCCATCCGAGCTTACCTACAAAATCCTCCAGTTTTAACACCCCTCACGCTTGGGAAACCTTTGATCCTATACTTGTCAGTCACTCCCGCTTCTATCGGGTGCATGCTGGTATAGGAAGGAGACAATGGGGTTGAAAGGGCTATTTACTACCTAAGCAAAAAGATGGTCGAAAGTGAGGAGCGTTATACTTCGTTGGAAAAGACATGCTGGGCACTCGTTTGGGCTTCTAGGAAATTGAGGCATTATATGCTAACCTACCCCATAAGAATCATTTCTCTAATGGATCCCCTCAAGTACCTGTTTGAGAAACCGGCCCTCACCGGAAGGATGGCATGATGGTTGTTAATGTTGTCTGAATTTGAGCTAAAGCATGTCACCAGAAAGTCTGTAAAAGGAAGAGCTGTTGCTGACTTCTTGGCCGACAGCCCAATTGAGGGAGGTGAAGATGCTGAGTTCATATTCCCTGATGAAGACATAATGACATTAGCCGAAGATGTTTGGAAATTGTACTTTGACGGAGCTGTTAATCAAAAAGGGTTTGGAATTGGTGTGTTGCTAATAGCACCCGATGGATCTCACATTCCGCTCACATTCAAACAAAACTTCGAAGTCACCAACAATCAGGCAGCATACGAGGCTTGCATTGTAGGCATGGAAGCAGCCATCGAAATCGGCATAGAGAGGTTGGAGGTAGTAGGGGACTCTAACCTAGTTGTGTCACAAGCTAATGGCGATTGGAAAGTCAAGGAAGAGAAGTTGAAGCCGTATCATCAGGATTTGGAAGACCTCATCCATCACTTCAACAAAGTGACCTTCACTCATGTACCGAGGCTCGAAAATTGATTCGCGGACGCATTGGCAACACTATCATCCATGGTCGAAATCCCTATTGGTGTGAAGTTAAGGCCAATTGTGATCGAACAAAGGGATACGCCAGTATACCAGCATGTCATGGTTATTGATGAGCCCGAAAGATGGCCACCCCTGGTATTACGACATTTGAAGATTCGTAGATAGAAGAGAATATCCTGTAGAGGCAAGCGAAAAGGACAAGATCGCCCTTCTAGGATGGCCGCATAGTACATCATTTGTGGAGAAAATTTATACCGGAGATCACACTGTGGCATGTACAAGTTACGCATCCATGGTGCGGAGGCAAGAAGAGTGATGGAAGAGATCCACGAAGGGGTATGTGACCCTCACATGAATGGTATGATGCTCGCCAAGAAAATTCTCAGGCAAGGATATTTCTGGTCCACCATGGAAACAAAATGTGTGGAATACGTACTATGGTGCCATAGATGCCAAATCCATGCCAACTTAACCCACATTCCACCATCTGAACTGCATCAGATGACCTCACATTGGCCTTTCTCAGTATGGGGAATCGACGTCATCGAAAGGATCGTGCCAGCCGCTTCCAACGGTCATAAGTTTATCCTCATAGCTGTGGATCACTTCATAAAATGGGTAGAAGCTACTTCATACGCCACTCTAACCGCGGTACAGGTTGCTCACTTCATCAAACAAAATGTCATCTACCGGTATGGGGTCCCTCAAGCATTCGTATCCGACAATGGGGTTCACTTCAAAGGGCGAGTCAGGGAGGTCTTGGATGAGTTTCAAATCCAAGTACATAAGTCAACAACCTATCAGCCCCAAACCAACGGGGCCGTAGAAGCCGCTAACAAGACGATCGAAGTCATTCTGGAAAAGACCATTCAATCCGTAAGAAATTGGCATGAGCAGTTGCTACTGGCCCTCTGGGGATACCAAACGTCTGTATGTACACCAACTGGGGCGAATCCCTACTCTCTGGTCTACGGAATGGAGGCTGTACTCCCTATCGAGTTAGAAGTTCCATCTCTTCGGACCATGATTGAATGTGAAGTCCTGGAAGCAGAATGGTTGAGTAGCCGATTTGTAGAGCTCATGTTGTTCGATGAGCACCGGCTAAGGGCTCTCTATCACATCCAGGGGTACCAAAGGAGGATTACGCGTGCATTCAACAAGAAGGTGAAGCCCAGGGACTTGTCAGAAGGCGATATGGTTCTAAAGGAAATCTGGGCACCAGTCTACGATCCACTTGGAAAATTTCGACCAAAGTGGGCCGGGCCGTACATCATTAAGACCATCTTGTCTAGAGAAGCCATACAACTCATTGACTTGGATGGGAACCAATTTGCAACTCTAGTCAACTTGGATCAACTCAAACGTTATTACCCCTGAGAGAAGCTTTTGGGCTAAAAACCGCAAGGGCGGGCAGACCCAGGCAAAAATTAGAGTAAAAGCCTGCTAGGTTGAAAACCCGCAAGGGCATCCTAGGCAAAAGTTAAGGCAAACGATGAACGAGCTTGCTAGACCGAAACCCGAAAGGGCAGTGCTAGGCAAAATTCAGAGCGCAAAAAGAGAGTGTCAAAACCAAAGCAAACCCTATCCTGAACTACGTTATGACCTGATTCTTTTACTACAAGGATACGTAGGCAGCCTCAGTCTGAGGCCCGATCACCATCATTCAAAATAAAAATCCAGGTTGAAAGAATTCAATGCACTGAATCAAGGAAGGGGAGACCCTCCATAACTCGTTTTATTATAATAACTATTTCTAACACATTAGGTTGAGCATGACTTTCAGAAAAACACAAGGGAGAGAACAACATGATCAAAGTGGGTCCGCAATTTATTTCATGATTAGGGTGGTAGGATTGAGTCAGTTTCTTTGAGCCCTAACCCTTGCTGCGATATCCCTCCTTAGCCATTTCTGGTAGCTCCCACGAACCATCACAGAAGGATAACGGTGCACATCAATCACATCACGAGTGCCCCAAAACCGCTGGTAGTTGCAAAGAACGGAATGGCGAAATAAGGGCAGAACAACATCAATCAGAACCTCGGTTGGAGCCTCTTATTTAAGGCCGAGCTGACGCTGAATCCAATATGGGATGTAAAAAGTAAAGGTCTCCAAACCGGCAAGGACGACCCACTGGGGGCCCATGAAGTGCACAGTCATGGGAGGGAGGTCTAACCATGAACGCCTCCATGAAATGGTTTCAGCTCGTAGATGCCTAAAGAAGTCGACCCACTCGGGAACCTGCATATCTGCAAACTCAAAGCATCGGAGTGACAATAGCCTAGCTTTGTATGTTCAGTTTCCAGGAGGAATGGTCAGCACATTCATCTTATCACAAAGCCAGATCTGCAAAAGAGGGCGAAAAATAAGTCAGAAACCATAGAAGGCCGAACCGAGTGTGGAGGTAAAAAGAGAATGTGAGAAAGACCCGAAAAAGGAGAGCTGAGTGAGAAGCCAACCTATAAGAGGAGAAGACTACCCCCAAAAGTTTCAGTCTCTCTAGAAAGAACCTTATCTAAACCTATTAGCATCTCAGCCAAAACCATGGGGATCATATCCTTTCGAGCCTCGATTTGAACGCCAATGCTGACCAGAGCTGAGCTAGCATGACCAGTGGGAGACACCAAAAGGTAAGCTATAAGTAGGCACATGCAAAAGGTAGTCATACACTGTGTTTGATAAGTTGTGTTCGCAGGGTCACCAGAGGGAGAGAACATCTCAATAAGCCGCTTCACATTGAGGCAACCATCACTTATTAAATAGCGGGTAGCCCCCCTACCTAGTCCAAGGGCCATAGACAAGACCTTGTGGATACTCTCACGTATCGGAGGGATAATGACTTCTCCCAAGCCAAAGCCGCCAAGGTAGGCGCGAAATTCCTCTATAGTAGGGCAGAGCTCTTGTTCACCAAAACGAAATGCGTGAACTTCCAGATCCCAAAAGATCGCGGCTGCATTCAAGAATTCGGGGCGAAGACAAATGTTGCGGAGGTACCTCATGGAGTAGAGGCCATGAGCTCGGAAGTTGAGCCAATCAACGCCTTCCATTGAGACTAGCCAAGGGCGAAGCGAGCTAGTGAGTGAAAGGGCCATGGTAAGGAAGAAATGAACCTTAGAAGAAATGAAACTCAAAGTGAGATGGAAAGGATTTGAAGGGAAAGGGCTTGAATTTATAGGAAGAATAGAGGAGACAACCTCGGCCTTCAAAGAGTCTCGGGTTTCAAAAATGTGTGTTCCCCGTGAATTTTGCATAGAAAAATGCTTGGTCATTATATGAAAGTACAATGCAGACATGCATTGGCTCAAAAACATAACTGCATAGGTCAAACCTTAACCATTGTGTAAAATATCTTGGGAAACAGCAAAACTGCAGATTGTTAGGAAAATAGCCACGCGCTGCACAATAGAGCTACGCACGACGTATTAGATCCGGAAAAATCACCACGGTATAGCATCAGTATGCCGTGAAACGCTGAGGAGTGACGTATGGCATTTTGAAGAGTCACACGGCATAATGCGTCTACATTTTTACAATTTTTGATAGCAAAGGCATGTAGTAGATTCGAGGCATCTTGAAGCAACACCAACCTCCAGGGCACACTGCAACAAGTATATAGGACTTTGGGGATGTTTTACTTCGAGACAACTTGTAACGCCCCCAAAATCAGGGTACGTTAAATAAACATTTTATTATAAAAATGAAGCGAGTCTAGCTTGTTATTACATCATAACTCTCGTAAGAGCTTTTTGAAATACAAAATAGGACAACAAAAGGAAACTAGGGTTCCTACTCTACGGCTCCTCTTGTTTCTTCATCCTAGCCAGCTCCTCAGCTCCGGACGCCTCCAAGTGAACGGTCCATCTTGATCATCTACAAGGTCTGGCACATTATACCAGCGTCGCCACCGATATAATATGCCAGGGTCACCACAAGGTAACACCATGAGCTACAACGCTCAATAGGAAATCCTTACCCACCGACCTTACGACGGTAAACAATTACAACAATACTAACAATCATACATCGTTAATCGTCTATCGTTGGTGTCCAAGATTTCCCGATTTCTCCTACGCGACTCATCATAGACCGTGTCAATCATTTTCACTTACAAAACATCTTTTCAAAAACCTTTGCATTGGCTCCGTACCGCGGATAACCAAGCCTTTCAAAAAAATCTTTAGCATTGGCTCCGTACCGCGGATAACCAAGCCATACACACCCAACCTCGGTTCCGCCGTTCCGGGTTCCCGAGTATCCTCACAATGGTTCCGCCGCACCGGGTTCCCATTGGCACACAATGCATTGGCTCCTTTCCACGGATAACCAAGCTATACCTCACCATGGTTCCGCTGCTCCGGGTTCCCATGGGAACGCACAATGGTTCCGCTGCTCCGGGTTCCCATTGGCACACACCCTCACAATGGTTCCGCTGCTTCGGTTTCCCATTGGAACACACACACACCTCACACAATGGGCAAGTCCGGCCACATTGCGGTTTTCAACACATTTCAACATTTTTCAACACACCCTAGGTGTCATGTTTCTACTTTCTCAATTCTCGTGTCTCGTTTACATGCAAGACTCCGTGGTAGGACATATCACATACGTAAACAACAAATCATTCATCGTAATCCAACAAGATCATCCAACTCTATAATATATCACAAGTAACTCAAGCAATCTATGCATGTTCATAACCGTTGCAAAGATCAAAATACAAATACTTGATATGAAAAGTAAATAAAGATAACTTGCTTTGAAATGGAAGATAACGTGATCTTACGTATACATAGGAATAGGGTAAGAGTATCCTACCTTGATCCGAAACTGGTCGGGGCCGAGTAAGCTAGGTGGAATTTCTCCCGAATCTGGACCGAACTTCGGATGGCAGTAACTCGGTCAATCTTTGGCCGAATAGAGTCGTTCTTGGGTCTAGAACGAATCTCTCTAAACCCTCTACAACTCTTGTGAAGAAAGTTAATCCTAGAAACGAACCTAGGTTGGAGAAAAATGGGGATGAACAAAGTGACAGTGAGCTGTCCAGAAATGAAAATCCAGATTTTTCACTGAACTTCGGATGACGATATCTTGGTCATTTCTTAACCGATTGGGGTGATTTTTGAGCCTAACTTCAAGGTTTCGAAGTTCTCTACAACTTTCCAGAAGGAAGTTGATCCTAAAAACTACTCTAGGCAGGAGAAATTGGAGGATTTCCGACGGGACAGTGGCTGCCCGGAAACTGGAAATGGGTTTCTAGAGAGAAGGAAGAGCTAATTGCTTGAGGTGTGCTTTGAAAGGCTTGGAATGGCCTTCTATTTATAGGCAAGAGCTTGGCCCTCTTCTCTCTCTCTCTCTAAGCCTCACCTTGACATTTGGCAAGAGATCAAGGAAGATCAATGCAAGAATCCTAGGGTTGCATGGCTATGGTGTCCTTAGATTGGATTCTTGAATCAAATGGATGGTTGAGATTGTAATGGTACATGATCAAAGGGTCAAGAAGTTGCAAGGTGTCCAAGAAGTATATCAAATCAAATCCAACTTTTAAGCACAAATCAAGGAAAAATCCTAGGTTTGCATGGCTACTTTGTATAAAGATTTGATCTTGGATCAATTGGATGGCTAGGATGGATCCTTGGTGGGCAAGAAAGAGATTGGTACAAGATCTAATGGTTTAAACAAGTGCAAGGTGTATACAAGAGTACAATGGAGGTGATTTCCTAGCAATGAAGAATAGATACACCAAGGATTTGGAAGATTAATGGGAGATCAACCAAGGTACAACCAAATCCCTTCTTTCCTCCTTCCTCTCTCTTTCTCCCTCTCTCCCTCTCTCTCTCTCGGCCCTCTCTCCTCTCTCTCTCTCTCTCTCTCTCTCTCTCAAGTACATATATATATATATACATGCATGTGCAAGAAACAATTAAACAATGGTACTTTTGTACCAAAGGTAGACTTTAAAGGCTAGGATTTTCCTAACAACTAATAAATAGGCATTAACCAACCAAGTACTTATATATATATACACATGTACCAAATGATCTTGGAAGATCAAAACCCTAACATAAAATAAGTAAAAAGGTATTCTAGGAAATCTAGGGTTTTGATTTACCCCAATACTTAAATGCACAAAATCACATGGGAAAATCCAAGACTTGATTATTTAATAAAATCCTTGTACTTTGTGAAAGACTAACCCTTTTATCCATTGGGTAATAAATCCCCTAACTTCTATTGTCCAATGGACAATAGTGACTTGGCAACTTTTATTTTAAAATAATTGGTACTTTGGCACATGGGGTTAAAAAGAAAATATTAAAGTAATCAACCCATGTACTAAGTTGAAAGATGAACCTTTTACCCAATGGATAATAACCACCCTAACCTTTATTATCCAATGGATAATAGTTGCTAGGGAGATTATATAATAAAATAATCCAAAAAGGTACTTTAAAGTAATCAAAAAGTTACTTTTTACTATTCATAGTACTTTAACTAAGTAAACTTTTAATATAAACAAATGAGGTTTCTATTATCCAATGGATAATAGTTTCCCTAACATTTATTGTCCAATGGACAAGGAATATAACCAAAATAATTTAAAGAAAAAGAATATTCAATTCTTAGTCTAGGGTTCAAATGGTTCACGAGGGGCAAAACGGTCAATTTGCGGTTAGGAAAAAGTAACTAGGTAACTTCCTAGCTTAGTTTATCCAATCGAATGGTTAAAAACTAGTTAGGCTTGCTAAGCGGACCAAAGCGTCAAGAAATAATTTTTCAAGGGGCAAAAACGTAATTATGACAAACTTTGGAAATTAAAAGGTAAATCCAAGTAATAACAATAAAATTCAAATATTTAACGAAATTTTTAACGACCGAAAATCAGGGTCGTTACACAACTCCCGAGATTCAAGGCTGTAGCACAAAAAGTCGATAAAACCCCGTCTTTAAGCCATGCTGAAGTACCAAATCACGTTTTAAAATGTTTTGAGTCGTTTCCTTGGGTCACACAGGTCACATTAGTCAAAAGTGACTTAGTCAAAGTTCCAGTTTGAGTTCCGAGTCAAGGATTAAAATTATCACCTTTAGAAGTCAACATTTTCCTAGTTTTCAGGTGTATTCCAAGCATAAGGTCAAATTTCCGAGTCGTGTCCTGAGTCTGGAAGATTGTCGTTATTGTATTTAGCCGAGTTCGAGCCCGTGGCAAAAGTGCTTATGAAAATTCCTGAATAAAGCGCCAATTTTCAAAGACCATTCAATTACTTCTTTGATTTCTATTCCATTGTCAATAAGCCTCCTGTGCAGGACTCCATATTGGACGCAGTTTCACTATTTATGGCTAAGTTGCGCATTTCAGTAAATGTCTTAGTCACTCAATTTTCTTTGGACAAAAGCAATGAAAGAGATTGAATGACAAAAGACAATGAAGAGGTAATCTTTGTGCATATACAATCCATGAGTCGAAGTATAAAGCGAGGCATGCAAGCCCGATACTCAAAATCCTATCTACCAAGGCTTAACAGACACCCTACAAAAAGAAAGCACGCAGTCTCCAATCAAAAGACAAAAGCAAAAGAGGAAACTCAGTCCTCATCCTCATCCCCGTCCTCGCCCTCCTCCTCATCCTCCTCGGAGACCTCCTCTTTTGCCTTGGAGCTGGCAACCTCTTGAGTGCGAGTCACCCTAGGCGTAGTACTACTGGAGGCATCCTCCAGATCGATGTCTGTCGGCTCCTCGGTCTCGTCCAAGATGGTAATAGGCTCCTCCATGCCGCCTGAGTGTCGCTGCCTCTTTGATGGGCGCTCCTCCCGAGAACCAGCGGATGAAGCCTATCGTATGGGCATGTGAACAGACTTCCTACGTAGCCCCCGGGCAGCTCCTCCCCTAGCCTGCAATAACACAACATATGACATTTGCATTGCTAGTTATGAATAAGAGTGATGAAAAGCAACAAAGGTCAAGAGTTTACCAGTGACCCTCCAGCGCGAGCTAGTACCGACGGGGATTGGCCCATGGCATATTGCCACACTAACTGCTCCAAGCCCATCATGGCCGCCGGCATCTCCCTCGCGTACTCCGGAGTCACCTGCGTGATAAGAAAGGTAATTAGAATAAGTAATAGCAATAGAGTAATCACAAAAGTAAACATGTTATACCTGAGCAAGGAACTCCGGAGACTCAACCACAGGGCGTGGAACCTCCACCACGCCTGGGACTCCCTGAGCAGTCACCACGTCCACCGTCCAGGAGAGTGCGGGCAGCCCAACTCCACCCTGACCTGTCTTACCACCCTAGGGGCCCTTGCTCCCTCTACCTCTACCTCCTTTCCTACCGCTCCTATCACCTCTGTCACCGCACGCCTGTTGCCACGTCTCCCAAGCAGCACGAACCCCAAAGCTCTGCATCAAGTACCGAGCCCGGTACTCTACGTAGTCAACACCAGCTTGGAACAATGGCTCTAGCTGAGGGTCCGGCTGCATGAACCACTCAACCTCCTCCAAAGTATACTCGCTTGTCATCAGCACGAGAGGAGGGAGTGGCCCAGGGACTGAGAAGTATCTAGCCTCAGCGACTGACGTGACACCCGGTCACCCAAGTACCACTGCCAGCTGTAAGAGGACTCTAGAAGACCTCTACCTCTTGTCACGACCCGGCTACGGGTCACAAATGGGACCTCAAAGCGATCCCAAATGCGCTAGTGCACCTGCAATCAGAAGTGTGCGTCAGAAAATTGATTCAGTACATAATGACAAGGATCGAGAAACCAGGGAAACATGTATACCTGGTCAGGACGTAACTCGTCCACGTACAATCGATAGGCGTTCAGATCGCCTTTTCCTTCTTCACCCTTTGGTGCTCTTTCGACCAACGAAGGGCTCGAAGGAGCACCATGTTGTTAGGGCATGACGTCGTGGGAGGGTACATATCCAGTACCTCGTACGTCCAAAGCTGCAGAGTTCAAAACATCAAGGGTTAGCACAAGGATAGTGACAAGTGCACGAATAGAAAGCTAACTAGGCATTGAAAGCAAGGGTTTAAAAGTATACCTTTCAGACTCGCCGGTAGCCGCGGAGGCTCTTCCCCGCGCCTTGGGAAAGGGATCCCATGAAGGCGTAGCACGCCCCCAAAGCTGCACCGCCCCAGTCAAAGCGAGCTATCTCCCCGATGGCCCCCAGCGTAGGCAGGAAAGACAAGTGAACTCGGTTACGCATGTTGGAAAACAGGGATGCACCGAGCACGTACAAGAGAAAGCACCTCGCCATTTGTTCCTCATGGGCCCTACCCATCGGAAGCTCCGTCCAAAAGTCCAAAAGCTGGGTGTACGGACCATCCCTCTTCTCCGCTCTTAGCTTGTACCCTAGGAGGCGTCGCTAGAGCTCTGGGTCCTACCCCGCCATGGCGTCTTAGGGAATAGGGTCACCCCCGACCCTTAGCCCAATGATCGCCGCGAAGTCCAAAGGCGTCACCGTTATCTCCCCGAAAGAGAAGTGGAACAAGTTCCTCGTGTCCCACCACCTCTCGGTAAGAGCCCTCACTACCTAACGATCGTTGCTCGCCCTCGTCAACAAACTGACGAATCCGCCAAAGCCCGCCTCCCTAACCATCTCCTTTCGAGGCCTCTGGGAGCCTTTCCTAGAACTAAGGCACGTCGCCCGCGCCGCCGTAACACGAGATCCTTATTTCCTGTTACAAAAGAGATACGATTCAATGAACATGGCATAATAATCGAGGGTGCTGAATCAAGAAACATAGTACATTGCATGGAAATACGAATATTAAAGCATACCTCAGCTCGGCGCAAAGACAGGTGCTGCTACGGGTCCCTCAAGGCCAGGGACTCGTCGTAGACGGTCCTCTCCGAACTGCAGGCATCTAGTAGCGAGGGCACCACCACGTGCCAAAGAAGCACGTAAGACTCCTCATCAAAAGGACGGTCCTGCCCCAACACCGCTGCAGCCGAGTCCACCAGGTCCTTCGCGGGACCAAAACCTCCTCCTCCTCGACTTGTGGCCCCTCGGTCGCCCCCGTCTCAAGCTCAGCACGGAGCTCCCTCTCCTGGGACTCAAGCAAAGCCTCCGCCAGTCTAGGTACCCCTCGTAAAGTCTCAACAAAGTCCTCGAGGGATGCTCCCTCCAAGTAGCACCCCATGCCTATGGGTCGAGACGACCCTACACATATTCCACTGTCCACGAACATGGCCGGAGTATCCTGCTCCTCCACCAGCTCCTCCTCAACAATGGGGGCATTCCCCAAGTCAGCCTGAGGCTCCTTTGCGAGAGAAACCTCCGACTCCTCCTCCGGAACCCTCTCCTCCGAACCATCAACAACCCCTGATTGGCCCACGGCCACGTCCTTACCGCCCAACTCCACTGCACCTGGGCTCTCCGTGCCCTGACCGTAGCCAGCCAAAACTCCATCACCGCTGCTGCCAGCTGCCACGGCAGCCGAGGCAGTGGCCTCCTCGGCCATAGCCGCCCGAATTGAAAACCCCGGGGTCTCCGAAACCTCCCCAATCACTGTGTCACTCTCCGGAGGAACCGTGGGTGGTGTAGCCTCAACCCTCGGTGGTTGATCACCGCCGAGCATGTCTATATCGTCCATAGTTGCAATGTGAGAGAGAGAGAGCTGAGAGATCAGAGAGAGAGAGTCGGGAGAGGGAGAGATGATCGAGAGAGAGAGAGAGAGAGAGAGAGAGAGCAAAGAGATCAAAGGGGGAAATTCGAACGCCGCGTACGCCTCACATATATATGTACATATATATATATTTATATATCCCCCTTGAACCGGTTTGATTGGAACTAAAACTGGACCGGATCCGCGACCTATACCACCGCACGGTATTTCGGATAAAAACGCATGACGTAGTACCTTGTTTTGATGTGCCACGCGTCTTTCCATAAGCTACGCATGGCGTTTTAGGTCTGTTTCACAGTTCAGGTACTGGATGAGCCCTTGGCGCCCGGGAATGCGATTAATTTTTTAAGGTTTGTCCAAAAACAGAAAGCAAATTGAAATAAGAAGAAGGGGACTTTCATTGATTCAACCGGGTAATCCCCGGGATGTTCATTACATTTGTTCAAAAAAAAAGAAAAAGAAAAGGAAACAAAAACAACCAAAATCCTACTACCCTTTCTTCTTTCTTCTTCATCGTCTTCCATTTTAGTCGTTTCCCTCGCCAGACGCGTCATTCACGCCATCCAAACAGTCATCTGAACCGTTCAGATTTCCCTTGGAGTCCTCCGCAGTCTCCTCCGACTCGTGCCCGGGCACTTGTCGTAGACGGTCCTCTCCGGCCTATAGGCGTCTAGTAGCGAGGGCACCATAACGTGCCGAAGAAGCACGTAAGACTCCTCGCCAAAAGGATGGTCCTGCCCCAAGAACGTTGCAGCCGCGTCCACCACGGTCCTCCGCGGGACAAAAACCTCCTCCTCCTTAACCTATGGCCCCTCGACCGCCCCCGTCTCAAGCTCAGCACGAAGCTCCCTCTCCCAGGACTCAAGCAAAGCCTCCGCCAGTCTAGGTACCTCTCATAAAGTCTCAACCAGGTCCTCGAGGGATGCTCCCTCCAAGTAGTACCCCATGCCTATGGGTCAAGACGAACCTACACCTATGCCCACTGCCCACGAACATGGCCGGAGTCTCTTGCTCCTCCGCCAGCTCCTCCTCAACAATGGGGGCCTTCCTCAAGTCAGCCTGAGGCTACCTTGCGAGAGAAACCTCCGACTCCTCCTCTGGAACCCTCTCCTCCAAACCACCAACAACCCCTGACTGGCCCATGGCCACGTCCTCACCGCCCAACTCCACTGCACCTGGGCTCTCCGTGCCCTGACCGCAGCCGGCCAAAACTCCGCCACCGCTGCTGCCAGCTACCATGGCAGTCGAGGCCGTGGCCTCTTCGGCCATAGTTGCCCGAATCGAAAACCCCGGGGTCTCCGGAACCTCCCCGATCACTGTGTCACTCTCCGAAGGAACCGTGGGTGGTGTAGCCTCAACCCTCGATGGTTGGTCCCCGCCGGGCATGTCTATATCATCCATAGTTGCAATGTGAGAGAGAGAGAATCGAGAGATCATAGAGAGAGTCGGGAGAGAGAGAGATGTTCGAGAGAGAGAAAGAACGTGCCGAGAGAGAGAGAGAGTGCAGAGAGGGAAATTCGAACGGAGTGAGGTGTACTGTGTATGCCTCACACACACACACACACACACACACATATATATCCCCTTGAATCGGTTTGATTGGAACTAAAACTGGACCGGATCCGCGACCCATACCACCGCACGGTATTTCGGCTAAAAACGCACGGCGTCGTACCTTGTTTCGATGTGCCGCGCGTCTTTCCATAAGCTACGCACGGCGTTTTGGGTCTGTTTCGATAGTTCAGGTTCTGGATGAGCCCTTGGCGCCCGGGAATGTGATTAATTTTTTAAGGTTTGTCCAAAAATAGAAAGCAGATTGAAATAAGAAGAAGGGGACTTTCATTGATTCAACCGGGTAAACCCTGGGATATTCATTACATTTGTTCAAAAAAAAAGAAAAAGAAAAGGAAACGAAAACAACCGAAATCCTACTGCCCTTTCTTCTTTCTTCTTCTTCGTCTTCCATCTTAGTTGCTTCCCTCGCCAGACGCGTCATTCGCGCCATCCGAACAGTCATCTGAACCGTTCAGATTTCCCTCGGAGTCCTCCGCAGTCTCCTCCGACTCGTGCTCGGGCAATTGTCGTAGACGGTCCTCTCTAGCCTATAGGCGTTTAGTAGCGAGGGCACCACCACGTGCCGAAGAAGCACGAAAGACTCCTTGTCAAAAGGATGGTCCTGCCCCAAGAACGTTGCAGCCGCGTCCACCACGGTCCTCTACTGGACCAAAACCTCCTCCTCCTCGACCTATGGCCCCTCGACCGCCCCTGTCTTAAGCTCAGCACGGAGGTCCCTCTCCCGGGACTCAAGTAAAGCCTCCGCCAGTCCAGGTACCCCTCGTAAAGTCTCAACTAGATCCTCAAGGGATGCTCCCTCCAAGTAGTCCCTCATGCCTATGGGTCGAGATGACCTTGCACCTACGCCACTGCCCACGAACATGGCCGGAGTCTTCTGCTCCTCCGCCAACTCCTCCTCGACAATGGGGGCCTTCCTCAAGTCAGCCCGAGGTTCCCTTGCGAGAGAAACCTTCGACTCCTCCTTCGGAACCCTCTCCTCCGAACCACCAACAACCCGTGACTGGCCTAGGGCCACATCCTCACCGCCTAACTCCACTGCACTTGGGCTTTCCGTGCCCTGACCGTAGCCGGCCAAAACTCCATCACCGCTGCTGCCAGCTGGCACGGCAGCCGAGGCCATGGCCTCCTCGGCCATAGCCGCCCAAACAGAAAACCCCGGGATCTCCGGAACCTCTCCGATCACTGTGTCACTCTTCGGAGGAACCGTGGGTGGTGTAGCCTCAACCCTCGATGGTTGATCCCCGCCGGGCATGTCTATATTGTCCATAGTTGCAATGTGAGAGAGAGAGAACCGAGAGAGTAGAGAGAGAGTCGAGAGAGAGAGTGCAGAGAGATCAGAGAGGGAAATTCGAACGGAGTGAGGGGTACTGTGTACGCCTCACACACACACACACATATATATATCCCCTTGAACCGGTTTGATTGGAACTAAAACTAGTCCGGGTCCGCGACCTATACCACCGCACGGTATTTCGGCTAAAAACTCATGGCGTAGTACCTTGTTTCGACGTGCCGCGCGTCTTTCCATAAGTCACGCATGGCGTTTTGGGTCTGTTTCGATAGTTTAGGTTCTGGATGAGCCCTTGGCGCCCAAGAATGCGATTAATTTGTTAAGTTTGTCCAAAAACAGAAAGCAGATTGAAATAAGAAGAAGGGGACTTTCATTGATTCAACAGGGGTAATCCCCGGGATGTTAATTACATTTGTTCAAAAAAAAAAAAAAGCAACCAAAAGCAACCGAAATCCTACTGCCCTTTCTTCTTTCTTCTTCCTTGTCTTCCATTTTAGTCACTTCCCCCGCTAGACGCGTCATTTGCGCTATCCGAACGGTCATCTGAACCGTTCGGATTTCCCTCAGAGTCCTCCACAGTCTCCTCCGACTCGTGCTCAAGCACTCGTCGTAGACGGTCCTCTCCAGCCTGTAGGCGTCTAGTAGCGAGGCACCACCACGTGCCGAAGAAACACGTTAGACTCCTCGTCAAAAGGGCGGTCCTGCCCCAAGACCGCTGCAGCTACATCCACCACGGTCCTCCGCGAGACCAAAAACTCCTCCTTCTCGACCTGTGGCCCCTTAGCCGCCCCCGTCTCAAGCTCAGCATGGAGCTCCCTCTCCCGGGACTCAAGCAAAGCCTCCGCCAGTCCAGGTACCCCTCATAAAGGCTCAACCAGGTCCTCGAGGGATGCTCCCTCCAAGTAGTCCCCCATACCTATGGGTCGAGATGACCCTACACTTACGCCATTGCCCACGAATATGGCCGGAGTCTCCTGCTCCTCCGCCAGCTCCTCCTCAATAATTGGGGGCCTTCCCCAAGTCAGCCCGAGACTCCTTTGCGAGAGAAACCTCTGATTCCTCCTCCGAAACCCTCTCCTCCGAACCACCATCAACCCCTGATTGGCCCACGGCCACGTCCTCACCGCCCAACTCCACTGCACCTGGGCTCTCCGTGCCCAGACCGTAGCTTGCCAAAACTCTGCCACCGCTACTGCCAGCTGCCACGGTAGCCAAGGTCGTGGCCTCCTCGGCCATAGCCGCCTGAACTGAAAACCCTGAGGTCTCTGGAACCTCCCCGATCACTGTGTCACTCTCCGAAGGAACCGTGGGTGGTGTAGCCTCAACCCTCGATGGTTGATCCCCGCCGGGCATGTCTATATCATCCATAGTTGTAATGTGATAGAGAGAGAATCAAGAGAGCAGAGAGAGAGTCAGGAGAGAGAGAGAGAGAGAGAGAGAGAGAGAGAGAGAAAGCGCACACCGAGGGAGAGAGAGAGAGAGATAGCAGAGAGATCAGAGAGGGAAATTCGAACTGAGTGAGACGTACTGTGTACACCTCACACACACACGCACACATATATGGACCGGGTCGCAACCTATACCACCGCACGGTATTTCGGCTAAAAATGCACGGTGTAGTACCTTGTTTCGACGTGCCGCGTGTCTTTACATAAGCTATGCACGGCGTTTTGGGTCTATTTCGACAGTTCAGGTTCTAGATGAGCCCTTGGCGCCCGGGACTGCGATTAATTTGTTAAGGTTTGTCCAAAAACAGAAAGCAGATTGAAATAAGAAGAAGGCGACTTTCATTGATTCAACCAGGGTAATCCCCGGGATGTTCATTACATTTGTTCAAAAAAAAAGAAGAAAGAAAAGGAAATAAAAACAACCAAAATCCTACTGCCCTTTCTTCTTTCTTCTTCCTCGTCTTCCATCTTAGTCGCTTCCCCCGCCAGACACGTCATTCGCTCCATCCGAACAGTCATCTGAACCGTTTGGATTTCCCTCAGAGTCTTCCGCAGTCTCCTCTGACTCGTGCCTGGGGTCGAACTCGGGGTCGTTCTTGTCGTCCAACTGATCGAAGGTGAAGTCCTGGAGGTTTGTCACCGTGCAACAAAGGTTGCAAATCGTATCAACGAGCCTCGCAATATGACGAGAGAGTTCTTCAATCTCCTCTCGATAGGAAGCCATCTCGACCTCCACGGAGATCACCCGCGTGACCAAATCACTGATTCTCGCTCTTGAAACTTGTGGGTTTTGGAAAGAAGAAAAACGAAAAGACTTGAGAGGTTTTTGGTGGTGGTGCATAGAATGAGGCACTACCACCCTTATAAAGATGAAAAGCCGTTGAAAGGGCACGCCTGTATTAATAGACGCTCTCAAACCAACCGATTGTTCTCGGAAATCTAAGAGGTGCATGGAAAATTGAAATGCCGTGCGCCATGATGCTCAGCCGCGCGGCATTTTGTCTTTGCATGGATAAAATCTTTTCCTTGGAAATTGTTCAACCCAGCCACCAAAATCCCCTTGGGAATCAAATATTCCAACCGTTTTACAGAAAAAATCTGTTTAGAATGTTGTGCTTGGATTAAAGGAATCCTCTCTGACTTGTAGAATTTTGTGTATCCCTAGGATTCACCGTCTCGGATTTATGCCCTCCGAGGGCTCATATCGTCTCGATTAACCTCCTGAAGGCTCGTCTTGCTATTTTCGCCTCCTAGGGCTCGTTTCATCTCGATTAACCTCCTGAAGGCACGTCTCGCTATTTTCACTCTCCGAGGGCTCGTCTCGCACACATAGTCATTGACATTCACGACACTTGGCACCACCGGCACTCAATCTTCTCGAAGTTTATCACATGGTTTTATTTGTCCCTCGGGACTCTTTTTGCTTGCATTATCCCAATCGAACTACGCTGGTCTGATCCCTACAATGGGGTACGTAGGCAGCCCCACGGGTGCGACCACCATCGTCATTTGCTTGCATTTCGATTTTCATGCACTCTTTTTGTCTCCGTTTAAAGAACTTGGAGCAACGGATTGGGATGCCTATTCTTTAAGCGTCACTCATACCAAACAATGGTGTCCAAGTTAGGTTAAAGAGGGACTACTGTAGACACCCCAATCCAAACCTCGAAAGTGCTTTAAATGTTCCGATGATAAAACAAAGGAAACAAATACCTCTGAGAGCTTGGATGAAGGACTCCCTTGAACCAAAAGCCCAAAGCAAACCCAAAAGCCCAGAACTGGACCCTTAGTACCGTACGGGACATCTCTACACCGCATGGCATAATAGATTTCATTACGCCGCAAGAGGTCATGAGGTCAATCGCACGTCATTTTGGATAAAGTTCTGACTGGCTCAGCTAACTGTCGGCCACGCCCACTTAAGCCACAGCTACAAGTTAGCTCAGCCGAAAAAGCACTTCTGGCCAGCCCAGAAAATACCTCCACCATTTGAATTTCAAAAATCCTTGGCTTTTGCCTATAAATACACCCCTCCACTTAAGAGAAAAGGGTCCTGAATTCTCTTTCTCTCTCATCATGCTTTCACATCCATTCCTCACTCCTAAGCCTTGAGAAAATGACTCCAAAAACATTCTCAATGTTCTTTCTTTCTCAAAGTCCTCCAGTTTTCTCCTCATCATTGAGGTGAGCCTTGCACTTCCATAAATGTTTCAACTACCCATGTACTCATCTACCACCGACATCCACAACCCCCTCTCCTCACCCGGACTCATCCGCACTCATCCGTAACTGTCCACTCCCATCCAGGCTCAAAGATCAAAGGTATAAACTAGTCCTTGAGGGAACCTTTCTGTAGTTAGGATCAACCCCCTTTGGGTTGGATCTTGGCTTAAAAAACCATTTTCAAAACATAAACAGGCCTCTGTGCTGAGCAAGCTACACCGTGCGGCGCTTTGATGCGTCGCACGGCATAACGTTGCCAAACGCACGACGTTTTATATAGCTACTATTTTCTCGTTCAAGCTGTCGGGATCATAGCCATCCTCTGTTAGGCCTATTTTATTGCTGAAATATCAGGCGTTAATGCTTTCAAAATAAGACCATATTTACAAGCCATGCTTGGTTTTAGAAATAAAAGATCAAAAGTATAAAAGATAATTTTCATCCATGGCTTGAAAGAATGGTGTTTTCATAATGGTCCAATGGCAAAGACATTGTCTAATATTAGTTGGAAACCCCACACGTGTTATTCAAGATGTCGGGCGGCGTTATGAGACTTTACAAAGGCCTGAAAGCAAAGAGGATACCTCGCACGACATTCTCTAAAGCAGTGCGCGGTATCACAAAATGCCGTGCTAGAGGAGACTAAGATCAAGACAGTTTCTGCAAAAGAAACCTTTCATTCTGCATCATCCTTATCATCATTGTACAGTTAACACCACGTGTACGTCAATGTGATCTATTACCCATGTCCCTTTCCCCTTTATTTGTTTATTAAAGAGCTTGATTTTCCGAAAGATATTTTAGATTCTCCTTTTTGAAAGAGTTTAGTAGAGACCGATTTTACTGGGCGAGTAGGGTGCATTTTTCTTTAACAAAACCTTCCTCATTTGTAACATGGCTCCTGAACCCAAAATCTCAACGTTTATGCTAGACCAAAAGCCTTTTTCCTCTCAAACAAGCTCTTAGTTTCTCGGATCATCCATCTCAAAAATCCGTGTGGCGACTCCTTTTGGGAGCGTGCCGGCACGGGGAGTCCACAATACGTTTGACTGCCATAAATTTCATTCATCAAATATAATCAAACACATTTCAATCTTGCAACATTCACAAGTTCAACAAAGTAGTAGTAATGCTAATACTAATACAGATTCATCAATGTCAAGACCAACACAAATATAAATACATATTCATCATTTCCATAAAACAACCAAGTGAACTACTTTCCATCATTATCTGCTAAATTCAACATATCCTTGAAACTTTGTTGTCCTCCGCATCCATGCCCCTAAGTTTGCAGTAACCTAGGTTGTGTCCCCCCCCAATATTGACCTTGATCTTCCAAAAAGCTTGATTGTCCTTCTCCCCAAACTTGGCTGCCTGTAATAGTTGATTGATCTCTCCAAACTTGACCATTGAATAAGCTTTGTGAACTTGGAAAAGTAAGTCTAAATTGGTTCAAGCTTGTTCTGGTTGGGAAAAAAGTTAGAGAAAATGGGAAGATAGTTCCGCCTTATGCCATATTTGATTGCATATTATGGTTTGGTCAGATAAGTGTCCTTCGATGTGTCGAATGTCATTCCCTTCTTCGGTTCTTCAACTTTATCTTCACAATTTTCTATTTCCTCCTTTCCATCCTTGGTAGTTTCTATCTTATCACAATCTTTGCTTGAAGGACTACTGCATACCTATTCTTCGTGTTCACAGTCTCCACTCCACACCTCTTCTTGTTCTCCACATTCTTTGTTTGGAAGAATTGTCGATGGAATAGAATCCAGCAACATCATCAACTAGTTAAAAAAAATGAAACAATTACATATCCTATTTTGCCAAAATAATCAACTCATAATACAACAAATAGAGTGAACAATGATATAAGATAAAAGAAGCTAGAACACAAGCCAATTCGACACTCAATATATCTCAAGTGCAATACATCAATTGACTTTAGATTCGAAATGAAACCCTAATTTTTGAAACACGTGGATCCACTAATGAAGACAGTAGCGAAACAAGTAGCACTATTAATGATTCTTCCATTCAAAATACCAGCTCACATCCAACCAGCCGAGGATCTGGTGCCTTTAACAAGTCCTTAGCTATTTGCACAGTGGGGACTGAACATCGTGGGCCCACTCCACAAGGTAACTGGGAACAGAAAATTCCTGTTGGTTGCAACGGACTATTTCACAAAATGGATTGAGGCAGAGCCCTTGGCCAAGATCACCAAACCTATAGTGGAAAGCTTTTTCTGGAAAAGCATTATCACAAGGTTTGGGGTCCTCTATTCTTTGATCACTGATAATGGGGCGCAATTTCAGAAGAAGTTCGAAGCTTTTTGTTCCCAATATGGGATAGGGAACTATTACTCCACACCAGTCTACCCTTAGAGTAATGGGCAGGTAGAAGTATCAAACAAAACCATTCTTGATGGGATCAAGAAGAGGTTGGATAAGAAGAAAGGCAAGTGGCCCGACAAGTTACCATTGGTCTTGTGGGCGCACCGAATAACGCCAAGGAGATCTACAGGAGAGACCCTCTATTCATTGGCATATGGGACAGAGGCTGTTATACCACTCGAGGTTGGTTTGCCAACAAATAGGACCGCTTTGGTTGAAAGTGTGGGCAATGACAGAGCTCTGGAGATTGAGCTTAATCTTGCTAAGGAACGAAGAGAGCGGGCCTGCATTTGGCCTTTTATCAGAAGCAGCTCATGGAGAGCTACAACAAACATGTTCACCCATGGAAGTTCGGTGTTGGGGACCTAGTGCTACGAATGGTACTCGGCAACACCAAAGTAAAGAATGAGGGTAAGTTGGGGGCCAACTAGGAAGGCCCGTATCGAGTAATGGCGATTGTGGTCATAAGAGCTTATCGGTTGGCAGACTTGGATGGGAACCCGATCCCGAGGCTTTCGAATGTTCACAATTTGAGGAAGTTCGTTGTTTAAAAGACTTCGGTTTATTTTTATTTTGTTTCGTAGTACGTTTAACGTTATTATGTGAGAGTTATGAATAAAATTTCCTTGTTATATATTTTTATTTAGTTGCAAGGGGTACGGGTAATGCCCCCCTATGTTTCAGAATTATGAATAAAATTCTCCTTTGGCAAGAAATTATGAGTTTCCCAAAACTTTTGATCTTCGTTTGTTTATGGGATATTCCTCAGAAGTTCTATTGTTTCTTGTGTACGTATGAATACAGAGTCAGACATAAGAACACTCATATATTTCTCTCTTCGTATTAAGGAGCAGAGAATGGGCATGTGTACCCTAGCGCAAATGAGCAAACGCATAAATTTGTCTAAATATGAAAAATTTAGAAGCGTATGAGCAAACACATAAATTTGTCTAAGTACGAAAAACTTAGAAGCGTACGAGCAAACGCGTAACCTTGTCTAAGAATGAAACACTTAGGAACGTATGACACACTTAGCATTTATCTAGAGTTTAAGAAATTTGGGTGCATTTGAACACATGCACATTTTTGCTAAATCTGGGACACATGAGCGTATATGAGCATACACGGATTTCCTAGACAAACCTAGGTGGCTAGGTGCATAAGGATATCCTGTTGCATATGAATATGCACAAGATTGAACAGCTTAGCTATATGGCAATCATAAATGCATACGAGTAAATGCTAGTACGAAATACTTAACTACAACCTCTTAAGAGCAAAGCAAAACCTGGTTCAGAATATAAAAGGTCACGCAAGGCTACAAAATTAAAATAGTGTTATGCCACGAAGGGCCAAATACCTGTGTTAATGAATATTTAGAAATGTATTTATGCCTTGCAGGGCTGGAACTATGGTCATGCAGGACCTGCAAGTTGAAGGGATAATGTTTTTAAGTCAGGATGCAAGAGGTTTACCTATTCTTCCTGGGTCAGGTCTTGAATAGCGGTAGGAGTGGCCTAGACAGTGTTGTCCTCCGCAGTAGTACTGTCAGCGTTGTTTCCACCACTGGCTTCCTTTTGTCCAGAGTTGGGAACATTTCCACCTTTTCTATTGGCATCATCAACAAGTTGCTCACAGTTTTCAGCATTTAGCTATATGTCCAAGCTATCCTCCTCCTCAACAAATTCTTCCTCGGGAATGGCAACGGTGCTCGGCAGAACATTCTCGGCCCAAAGAGGGTATGCCTCAACAATTCCGGCTTTAGTTAGACAAGCTGCCCACGCAGCTGCCCATATCTCATCTTGAATCCTAGGCATTTGAGCCTTATAATTCTCCGTGGTAGCATCAACACCCTTATTATAACCTTGATCACGAGCATTCTTCAGATCCGTCTTTGTAGTCTCGAGCACCCCCTAAGCTTGGCTAAGACTATCCTCGGTACCCTCCAGCTTTGTTCTTAAATCCTCACATGCAGAATGGGCTTGGTCTTTCTCTTTAGCCTGGTAATAGTCCATTGCAGCTTCGAGTTGACCCGAGCAAGTCTGGTCTAGTTTTTATGCCATAGCCACCATCTTTTGCATCGCCTAATAAGACAAGGGGTCAGTAATAATAAAAGGGTTGATTTACCAAAACGTGAAGTTGAAAGGCATACCTTAGCACTGTTAACCATAAAAGAGCCGAAGAGCTTATTGGGAGAGCTCTCAACTTACCTCTGCATATCTCCAGGCAGTAAGAAAGCTTGAGACAGGGCCAGCGCAATATCCTCAGAGTTGGCGCTATCTCACTCATAGGACGATTGCCATGCACAAGTTGTGGAGCCCAAATTGAAGGGGAAGAAGCGGGACCACGTAGAGCAAGATTTTCCTTGGATAAAGCGGCACCTGTAGAGGTTGGGTTAGGACGTTGGCATTTGTTGCGGTGGCCAGCTGCAATCTCTTTAGGGGAAAAGCTTGGGGGAACATCTAATTGAACAACAGCCCTGAGGCTATGAGAAGTACCGTGGCTTTGTGTAACTCCACAGCCTTGGGAGGCGCCGCGGCCACTAGAAGTGCCACGGCCCGGCCACGACCAGGAAGGTTAAGAAGGATGCTAAGGTCAATTGGCTGGCTCATTTCTTGCTCGTGCGGAGGAGAAGGAGAGTAACCTCTTGAAGATGAGGTGGAGGTTTCTTTGGCAAGGAGAATGGGCTCGTCAGGAATCGGAGGGGTCCGTGAACGGCTGTGGCTCTCTTGAACGGAATCTAAGGTAGAAGGGACTATAGGCCCTTGATTGTCAACTGCATGAGTGCGATGGTCAATAAACCTACTATATGATGCTCTATAGCTAAGGAGCATTTGAGCTACTTTTGCTCAGCCAACAAGATGGGTCCCCTGCCCGTTAAAAGCTAGTGCACGGTTGATGTCGGCCACATGAACTAAAGGGGTGATGATGTCATACCCCTGGTTGACATTTGTAGCTGCAAGGAAGGGAGAGTGACAAAAAGATCAATTAAAAAAAAACAAATGAACAGATGTTGCTTGGCAAAAGGAAAATTCTACAAGGAGTAAAGAACTAACGTGGTGTGCCAAATCTGTACGGCGCATGAAAGTCTACCACTCTGCCGTCCTCATCCCTAGGCTTGAAGTTCCCTGTGACGATAAGGAAATCATTGTCGTCCCCCCCGAGCAGAGTCAGGAAGCTCAAGAACAAGTTTTTTCCTAAAATCCCTACTTTTCAGATAATATGTAAGAGCATCCTTTGTCCTAGAAATGTTGTACAGGTGATGGATATCATACAGGCCTAGGGATGTACCAAGCATTTGGTTAAGGGCATTTATACCCATAACAACGCAGAAAAACCTGCATTGGGGACAGTCTATAATGGGCTAAAACCTGGCGAAGCAAAAGGGCCAGGGGAAATCTGACTCCGCCCTCAATGATGGCGACAACAGGAATATGAAAAGTCACTCACGAGCAACGTTCTTGGGGGCAAGGGCGGTGGCTATGTTGTCAGATATTTCATAACGAGCCCTAAAATTGGCCATAACCTGATGGGTGTTGCAAAATCATCTAAACCTACCCATTCTTCTAGGTGCAAAAGATACGATTTAAAGGGGGATGAAAGCTATGAGAAAAGCAAAAACCCTATGAATGAAAAGCCCTAAATCGATGAAGTATGATTGTAAATAAGAGTGGAGTGGGGAGCGATGACTTACGAAACGGAGATTGAATGAACTTGGTGCAAAAAGGAGTGGCCTGGGGCCGATGAACAGTGCTCCAATGGCGGAAGTGTACTATTCTTTCTGTAAGGGGAGTCTAGAGAGAGGACGTGGGGTTCAAAATGGGACGAAATCCCATATATACCCTAACAAGTAGGTTGGCATATGCGAAATGTCACCCCAGACGCCGTTTATGCGTCTCGTTCCGCGTAAATGTTTGTTCACATTAAATGCGAACGGTACGAATCACGTAGCGTGTAAAGGCGGTTGCAGGAAAAGCCTGCATAACTCAAAAAGTTGGAACGTTTGGCTTAACCCAACGAAGAGGGTTGCATCGATTTTGAGTTTGAACGATATAAAATGGAGGAGCAACGAGATTTTGCACGGCACTGGGAAGCTTTGCTTGTCATTTGAGTAAAAAAAACAAGTAAAACTGGGGAGCAATTGTAGGAAGGTATTTCCGAACAGGCTCAATTAGTACTTGAACATGTGGTAACGGGACCACGAAATAAGTGAGGCAGATCACACCGCTGATGAGAACAGTGGTCGGCAGTAAAAAGAGATGACATGAGAGGTCACCAGATAAAGCAGATTGTTCGGCAATGAGATGGCCGAATAAAGGAAAAACTCCTGTAAATGCTGCCTTAAGAGATGAGGTAGAAAGAATATACTAAAAGGTTCCAGAAAAACTATACTCCGTAATGAAATAGGATCCCACAAATAAAGGATCTACATAAATCTCCTAATGAGAGTAGGATGTTCGGCCCGTTAAAGGAAAAGTTCTAAATGGACTAAAGAGGTAATTTAATAAGGGAACAAGAATCCAGGGTATCTTGGGTTCCCTATACGAGATAGGAAACCTAGGGCAACAAGGGTGCTTGGGCGGCAAGTAAGCGAATGCCTATATAAACGAGGTAAAAGGTATGCAATACATTGTAATTATTTGTATTTTCCTATTGACAATTTGGGTTTTCTCCAGTACGCGAAACTAATTTAGGTATCGGAGGGCCTTTGTCGACAAGAGGCAAATGTCCGCTCACCCCTATCTGTTTTGCAGATTAGGATTCCGACGAAAAGTTAGGGTTCCGGTCAAGAGGCATATGACGTCGTTATACCAATGCATCACTATTACAACCAGGCAGTTTTTGTCCACCTACAGTTGTGATGCGTGTAAATTGGTCTGACACCACTGCCAAACCAAAAAAAAAAACTTTTGCTAGTGTAGATTAAAAAAAGAGATTTGGTCAATCGGCAACAAGCTCTATTAATCACCGAAACCTGCTAACCACATAAACAGATTGTGCACAAATTTTATTGTGGGAGTCCACTACAGGTCCCACACAAACAGTTCGAGCCGTTCATTAAATGTAAAATATATTTTCAAGGGTCCTCGTGAAAAATCAACTCAATCTAATACTTATAGATACACGATTCAATCATCTAAATTTCCATTTAGATTTTTGGATAATGAAAAGTTAGATGATTAGATTGACCACCTATAAGTATTGGATTGAGCTAATTTTTCGCGGAGACCCTTGAAAAAATATTTTACATTTAATGAACGACTTTGATCGTTTATGTGAGACCTATGGTGAGCTCTACAACAAAATCTGTGCATAAATTATTTGCGTGGACAGATTATCACCGCAATATAGAGACATCCAAAGAGGCCTCACTACCATGTATAGCTAAATTGAGCTATTAAGTACTTTTGCCCTTATAAATTTAGAAAAAAAATTTACCGATGTTAGATTGAACTGATTTTATTACATGATTCCATAAAAGAACATTTTAAAAATAATTGGTGGTTCGAATCATCTTTATGTAACCCAAAGTGGACCTCACAAAATCCATATGTGCATAGTATGTACATGCTTATATGTACCCATAACTTTTCTATTTGTACATAGAGATATGCTACGTGCATAATTATTCGAACACAATACCAAAAACAACCCCTCACATACACATGAGTTCCATACATATTTAAAACGCGGAACCCATATTTATGTGAAAAATTGTGTTTGGATAATTATGCATCTAATATTTTTTTTTCTACAAATGTGTGTACCATCAATCATGTCTATATACTTTTTCAATATTACTTCAAATCTTTTCTACAAAGAAACAAAAATGAAGCTTATGCTGAGAGAAACTTCGTAAAACTACATCTGAACCTCAAGACAAGGCCTTCAGACTCAAGGAAGGTTGGTTAAGGATGTACGAAGCCCAACCGCAATCTTCCTTCAAACTCCCGCAATTTTTTCAAATCTCAGACCAAGAAAAAGACGTTGCTTCTTCTTCTTCTTCCCTCTCTCTCTCTCTCTCTCTCTCCACCTAACAACCTCAACCTCCACCTCTCTCTACCATTACAAAAATGGTTGCAGCACCACCATCATTCCATTGCAAGCAACATACCCTAACTTGGGTCACTGTTTTCCATCTGGGTGAGAACAAAAGGGGATCAAGATTCAATAGGAAGAAGAAGGAAAAGAGCAGAAACCCTAGTTTGGGTTAGGGTTTCTGAAGATGATGGAATCTGGGGTCCCTCTCTGCAGCACCTGTGGTGAACAAGTGGGGTTGAATTCAAATGGGGAAGTGTTTGTGGCTTGCCATGAGTGCAATCTCCCCATTTGCAAATCCTGTTTTGACTATGAAATCAAGGAAGGACGTTCTTCGTGCTTCCGGTGTGGTGCTCCGTATGAAGGTATTCTGTCTATCTGATTTCAACCTCTTTACGTGGTATTGGGCTTAATCACATTGTCAATGGTCATTCATTGCCGTAAAAAGTGCAGTTTTTTTTTTGGACATATCGGTACATTTCAAGGTGTCAAATTGTCCATTCTTTTCTTTCATTTCGGCGAATTGGAGACAAAACTTATTTGTAGTTGAAAATAAGTGTCGTTTTTTTAGGATCCATTTTACAAGGACTCAAGTACATGTGCTGAATGTGAGAATGTGTCTGAGTTGAATTCATCTAATTCTCATGTTACGGACATGGGGATGCTGCATATTGTTTATTTGGGTGTGTATGGTTTGCACTCTTGAATCAGTTTAACTTCATAAAATCTGTATAGAAATTCTTAACGTATTTATATAAAGTAATTCATTGCATAGAAATTCATAACATTTGCTTAAATCGATAACATGAAGATGAAAACACATAACATTCAATTGTTATGAATCTATGTGCAAATGTCTAGGGCATCAAGCAGTCGAACCCTTCCGGACACCCATTGATGGGTTTTGAGTGCTAACTTGTCCTGACTGTACAACTTCATATCTCGGAACTTGAAGCTTGATATACCTTTTCATTGTTCTGCTTTTTGATGGAATCTTGAATAGTAGTTGTTAATGAAGAGTTGAATTGGTGGCTGGATAATGCATTAAATGAACATTTGAAAGTGTTGCATGTGGTATCATGCAATATAGTTTTTCTGTAACCTTTTATATTTGTAGATCATGCTTCTCATGACATAGTACTATAGACTAAATGCATGATTGGATTGTGCAGAGAACGCAACTATAACTGATGTTGAAACAGAGGTATCTGCCAATCACTCCACAATGGCTTCTCACCTCAATAATATGCAGGTATTGTATTTGGACCATCCTTTGATTTTCCTAGACCTATGACAATTTCTTTTGGACAGAAAATAGGTACAAACCCATGCCTGCTTCTATTTTGCTTGAATTTGAAGTATTTGTTGAGAATTTAATGTGCTTTTGTTTAATGCTTGGTACAGGATGTTGGCCTCCATACTAGAAATATAAGTAGCGTGTCCACACTTGACAGTGGTGAGTGAATTGAATGTATCATGTGATTGGTTTAGCAATTATGTTTTCGTTTGTCTAGAACAGTTGCTAATTCGTTTCACTGGTGACAATGATTTCCTTTGAAGAGTTAAATGATGAATCTGGGAACCCGATATGGAAGAATAGAGTGGAAAGTTGGAAGGACAAAAAGAACAAGAAGAAAAAGGCTGCTAGTAAACTTGCTAAAGAGGCTCAAATTCCACCTGCACAGCAAATGGAAGAAAATCAGCAGTAAGTGTAGTAATTCCTTACAGCTAGAGAAATCAACATGAATTCAAACCAATTTATTTGTATTTCTATATTTAACCCCCCAAAACATAAGGTCGTTTACTAAAAAAGGGAAACATTGCTTCAGGCAATCACTTGAATGCTTTTCCAACATACTGTTGTAATCCATTACCTCGAGTTGATAATGATATTGGAGTTTACTGAGATTAATATTGGCTTGGACCATGTGACAGCTATGCTTTCAAACCTTTAGCTACATTATATGGACTCGGTGTCAGGTGTTGGGACATATCGAAGTGTTCGATTCATCTAATTTCTCTTCCTAGGACAGATAGACACCAAAAAGTATTCATATTTCCTATTTCAATTCTTTGATTCTACAGGTGAGATAGTGGTACGATGTATCATATAGCATTTCCTGGATATTATGATATTAATGCATTTATATGCCTAATTATATGGTAAACTTATATTACTACATGTTTTGTTGGGTGATTGGGCAGCGAGTATCTAGCTGTATCAATCTAGGACGCGGACAATAGAGAAAAGAATTAGCTTTGGTTCAGAGCTTGAATCAGAATATCCTTCAGTTACCCCAAGCGAGGAGTTAGGCTAAGCCGGAAAGATAGATAGCCTCTTGATTGACTTTAGAACTGAAAGAAGCTGGTAGCAAAGGAAGTGGTAGCAGTGCTTTATATAACTGCTTTTAGGTCTAGAGATTCATCCCCTGCTTTACTGTGGTTTACCCATAACCATCAGTGGCAAGGGTTACGGAAGAGGCCAAACCAACCCAGGTATATCACAAATAGATATGGTTGAAGCAGTTATATTTTCCTGATCGGCGTCGGGTGAATGTCGTTTTATTCATGTCGGACACAATATCCTGCACCCTTGCTCAAGTTTCTATTGTCAAGCGAATTTGACTATTCAACTGAAATTCCAAATTGCACGAAGCCATTTCCTTCACTCTTGATAAATTGCTGCATCATATGTTCCAACTATTTTTCATTTCATATTGCGTGCATGGGAAAAAAGATGGAGTACACGCAAGTTGTTATGCACTGGCTGAATTCTTTATTTAACATTGTTTTAATTACTAATTGTTTATTTGACTTCTTCAATTGTCATGTGTTAGTAACCACTTGATTTAGTTCCTCAGGGATTTGTTTAATTTCCTAGGAATGTAGGATGGTTTATATTTTCCTTTGTGGATATCTTAATTACAGTTAACATGTCTTACTGGAATGTACTGATTTTTTGTGCAGGCCAGGAGATGCTGCGCAGCCACTTTCTAGAGTAATACCAATCCCAAAGAGCCAAATCTCGCCGTACAGAGCTGTGATCATTATGCGGTTGGTCGTTCTGGGACTCTTCTTTAACTACAGAGTAACACATCCTGTTGATAGCGCTTTTGGCCTGTGGCTCGTTTCCGTCATTTGTGAGATCTGGTTTGCTGTTTCCTGGGTTTTGGATCAATTCCCTAAGTGGTCTCCCATTAATAGGGAAACCTATATTGAGAGGTTGTCCGAAAGGTATGCATCTAAAAGACTAAAACAGCCAAACTTAGAAGGTCTTTTCAGAAGTCTTGAGTTAAAAGCTATAAAGAATGAGCCTTGTGCACTGTTACAAAATTTACGTACTCTTGTCATATAAAATAATTTATTTAGTCAATCATGTTAAACTGGAGATTGCAATTAGGGAAATCACAATAGTGCTTCACCAGCAATGGCTCTTTTCGTATAGGGTAAGTCTCTGTTTGGATGAACTCCAAATGAACGGATTCAATGTTTAGTTTCGAAAGCTTAGCCTGTAGATGGCTGCTTGTGAAACCAGAGTGAACTATGAACTAGAGATCCAAGAGATGTTGTTTATGCAATCCTTGTATAACTACAATCTTTGCATGAAGAATTCTCAAATAGTAAGTTCAACCAAATAATCATTTGAAATTCATTGTGGTAAAGCTCCCAAACTCCATTGTTGAATTCTCTATTTAAACTGTTAAACTTAATTCGATCTATTCTCATTGAATTGTAATGTCCGATTCATTCATTGAAATCTACATATGTCCAACTGGAGAATACGTGAAGATTCAAACCGTATGCGTAATAATTTGGCCCTTGATAAGTTGAACGTAAGATGATTTCACTATCACTCCAGGTATGAAAGAGAGGGCGAACCCTCAGAGCTAGCTGCCGTGGATTTCTTTGTCAGTACAGTTGATCCTTTGAAAGAACCGCCATTGATAACTGCCAATACTGTGCTTTCGATCCTAGCCATTGATTACCCGGTCGACAAAGTGTCCTGCTATGTTTCTGATGATGGTGCGGCAATGCTTACGTTTGAGTCTCTGGTTGAAACAGCTGAATTTGCAAGGAAGTGGGTCCCATTCTGCAAGAAATTTTCGGTTGAACCACGTGCCCCGGAATTTTACTTCTCACAAAAGATTGACTACTTGAAGGATAAAGTGCAGCCTTCTTTTGTGAAGGAACGCAGAGCAATGAAAGTAAGCATCTTCTATTCCGTTTGACCAAAAAAAAAAGAAGAAGAAAGTAAGCATCTGAATCCAGCTCCTTGCTGCAACTTTTTACACGTTGGCAACTCATTGTTTTGGGATCTTAATCATTTGGCTGCTGCAGTATGCAAATGCAGTGTGTTCCACTAACTCAAATAAGTACTTATTTTTGAATTAAAGGTGATGTATTATGAGAGAATGACATGTCTCGTAAAGCGGAAAATAAATACTCCCTCCGTTCCATAATATTTGTCCGGTCCGCAAAACGAGGACGTAAAAAAAATACAAATTTTGCAAGAAAAAATTTAAATTTTTTCAACAATTCACTAGATACGATGAGTTCTTTTAATTTATGAAAAAAATTTGAATTTTTTCATAAATTAAAAGCGAAAAAATTCTAGAACTATATTATTGATGAGTTTTGGAAATTTCAAGAACTTCGACTTTAAATTTAAAGGGTACTTACATTTTGGGACATCCAAAATTGGAAAACAGTACGAACAATAAGGGACGGAGAGAGTATTTATATATTTTAGTTATCCAAAAACCATAAATCTTGTCTGTGGCTTTATGTATGACTGCAGAGAGATTATGAAGAGTACAAAGTCCGGGTAAATGCTTTAGTAGCCAAGGCTCAGAAGACACCAGAGGAAGGCTGGACCATGCAAGATGGAACACCTTGGCCTGGGAATAACACTCGAGATCACCCTGGCATGATTCAGGTTAAATCAATTTGTCAATCATTACATGTTAGCCATAGTACTAGGGATTGGAATTTTCATATGTCTCATCACTCCATTTTTCAAACAGAATTCATAGTGTTTACCAATGAGTCCACTTGAATAGATTGATTCCCAAAACTTTGTTGTTATGTTACTGGCTTGAATAGCAGATAGATCTGCTTACAAGTCATTTGTGGTTTGGAACAAATTTTTTTTTTTTTTTTTTGTCTTTTCTAACTGTTTTTTGGTTTTGCTTTCATAATTCATGTTGACAAGAGGAGTCTAAATATAGAAAAAAAATAATGATTAAAAAAAAAAAAAAAAAACACTTCACTAAAGCACTAGGGACAAATACTCCAGAAGAGACAGATTTTTGGATAAATTGTTTTTGAACTTTTATCAAGATTGGCCCATATATTTTACTTTCTGATTCCTTGTTGATTGGAATCCGAAAGTCATTTATTAAGACCCAAAGCTAAAAAAAAGTTCTCATTGACTAAAAAATAAGTTAATTAATTTAGTCCAGACTCCAGCT
>BPLS01000467.1:109279-120953 GCA_019656275.1 Rhododendron kiyosumense | reverse complement strand
TAGCCAACTTGAGGATTTATGAAACTTGACCGAGATTGGGTTAGACCAATACTAGGCATAGCCAACTTGAGGATTTATGAAACTTGACCGAGATTGGGTTAGACCAATACTAGGCAGTAGGCACACTTGTTTTAACATCCATTCTTACATCCTCTCTCATAATAATGGCACGTATGCATCACTATTTAGAGGAATCCCACCAGCACCTTGTGATGGAGGATGGAAGAATAGATGTAAAGATGGATGCGTTCGTAGCATCAATATTAGGTAATGCCTCGTAGTATTTTTCAACCCCTAAAGTTATTACGGAATGCATCTATAAACTGTCTGTCTAGATTCAGAAAACATATGGAAGTGCCTAGCGTACAACAAAAAAAATTCAGGATACATTTTTGCTTGTGAGAGAGGATGGAAGAAAATATGTAAAATCGATGTGTTCAAGCATCAATATTATTAGGTAATGCATTCAGACAATGTATGGAAGTGCTTAGTGTACAATCGCACAAATTCAGGATATGTTTCTCTTTTTCTTTCACCCAATTTCTTGAACAGTTCAATGACCGTGATTCTTAGAAGTTATCTTCTTACCAAGGTACTCCAAGATTTAAATTTTGAAATGCACCACTGGACCTGTTTTTCATCCTTTCAGGTTTTCCTTGGACATAGCGGAGCTCATGACATAGAAGGAAATGAACTTCCTCGACTGGTATATGTCTCGAGAGAGAAGAGACCTGGCTACCAACATCACAAAAAAGCTGGTGCTGAAAATGCTCTGGTTTGTCTACGCACATTATTTAAGAGAAAGTTGTTTTCTACTTACAGTTCAAAATACCTCATCTGATTTGTACTCTGTGATTGCTGTCTTGAAGGTAAGGGTGTCTGCAATTCTCACGAACGCACCATATATCCTCAACCTTGATTGCGATCACTATGTAAACAATAGCAAGGCAGTTCGTGAGGCAATGTGTTTCATGATGGATCCACAAGTTGGTCGAGATGTATGCTACGTGCAGTTTCCTCAGAGGTTTGACGGCATTGATCGCTCTGACAGATATGCAAATCGCAATATAGTCTTCTTTGATGTAAGCTTCAAAGCTAGCATATTATTTTTGTTTAGTCCAGTAAGGATGTTACAACCTTTATAGCCACTGGTGTGCCCACTTTTACCTGGTGTACAGTTCTCGCAGGTGGGGTCTTGTACACCCGGTGTAAGTACTGAGGCTGGGCAAATGTGGTCCCCTTTGAGGCAGGGTCCATGTTAATGCAAAATAAAACCTTTTTAGCAGTTAGAGGTAGATACAAAGAGATACATTGAGACATAAATAGACGGTCATGTTACAAAATGTATTACTCGTCAAATCAAACAACTCTTCCTTCAGTGGTCATTATCCATTATTCTTTTACAACTAACAATCATGTGATTTGCAAAATGGAGGCAAACTCTCCATTCAGTGTTAAGAAAAATGTGTTTGTATTATCTCTGACTCTGTGTCAGTTTGGTCTGGGACATCAGAGGAAGGACTCCCCAGATCTATCGGAAATTTTTGGGCCAGTTGAAATTCCATTTTCAGAGATCTCTTGATTTGTTGGTGTAATAGTATTATGGAACTATCAAATCCAGAACAGTCAGTTTAAAACTTTTGAAAACTTGCTCTGCCAAATGGAAATTTCAAATTCTTATAGAACAATAATTTAGTCAAAGTTTGCTACTTAGAGTCGTATGCTTTTAAACCAATGCAAACTTCACAAAAAAAATTCTGCTCTTCAATTCCTGAATGAGGTGAATCTTCACAAAATACCTATTACTTGTAGCCATGACATGTTGCAAATTAAAAAGACTAGAAGGTACATGTTAAGACATTATAAAATATAATATCGTCTCACTGAATGACCATGCATCGTTGAGTTGTAGGGGCATTTGAGAATTTGTATTTCGGTTTCAGGTCAACATGAAAGGGTTAGATGGCATTCAAGGACCAGTTTACGTGGGGACAGGTTGTGTTTTCTATAGGCAAGCACTTTATGGCTATGGACCTCCTTCTTTGCCCAGCTTACCCAAGGCTTCTTCATGTTGCTCATCGTGCGGAATCTGTTGTTGCTGCTGCCGACCCAAGAAGCCCACCAAAGATCTCTCTGAGGTTTATAGAGATTCAAAAAGGGAAGATCTAAATGCAGCCATTTTTAACCTCAGGGAGATCGACAGTAAGTCTTACGACACTTAAATATAGAGAAATACGTAGAGACATTTTCAGTAATAGTTATATTGCTTCTGCTTTTTTATTTTCCCTCCTTTTCTGCAGATTATGATGAGCATGAGAGGTCTTTACTAATGTCCCAGATGAGCTTCGAGAAGACTTTTGGTATGTCATCAGTGTTTATCGAGTCGACATTGATGGAGTATGGAGGAGTAGCTGAATCTTCCAACCCATCATTACTTATCAAAGAAGCAATTCAAGTCATTAGCTGTGGGTACGAGGAGAAGACGGCATGGGGAAAAGAGGTGGGATACTTTGTATTTATTGTAGGCTTTAGAATTAGAATGCACATATACATTATCCTTTTGCCACATTAAGGGCCCATTCACTTGTACAATTTGAGCATCTTAGACGACAAATCCATGCAGCCACATTCTACATTTGGTTGAAACGGGTGCAGTCTGGACAAAATATCCATTGATATGAAATCCAAAAAAACACGGTGTACAATATCGTGGAGATGCCATATTATCCGTATAATCCACATTGTATGATGGGAGACTTGGGAGTACACATTATTTGGGAATACATTTCCTTCAACTATTACTCCAGTCAAACATAGGGGCCCTAACAATATGGGACTTGGGATATGAGAAAAGTACTCATGTTTGACACTTGGCAGTCATTAAGTATGCCTCATTAGTATCACATGGTACCGTGCCAAAGATGCTCATTTTATGCATCAAATTCTCTTTTTAGTTTGTAAAAAAAAAAATTACCTTAAGACACGGGATTTTGATATATGTGACTCTTGACTACAGACATCCATACCTGTGTCTATATAGCAAATTGATTAGTAAATTAGATTCATGTTACAACCTTCATCAACCTTTTCTTGTTTATATACTTACTTTTCTCTGCATCTATCTTTTGTTCTTTTGACATCAACACAATGTGGCCTAACTGCTAATCAACACTGACCAAATTCTAACAATGATGATTCATTGATCCTTTAAAGTTTTTGCACTTTTGTATCCCAGATTGGCTGGATATATGGGTCAGTGACTGAGGATATTTTGACGGGTTTCAAAATGCACTGCCGAGGATGGAGGTCCATTTACTGCATGCCTTTGAGGCCTGCATTCAAAGGTTCTGCACCAATCAACTTGTCTGATAGGTTGCACCAGGTTCTCCGGTGGGCTCTTGGGTCTGTTGAGATTTTCCTGAGTCGACATTGTCCACTCTGGTATGGATTTGGAGGTGGCCGCCTTAAGTGGCTTCAAAGGATGGCATATATTAACACTATTGTTTACCCATTTACGTCTCTCCCTCTCATTGCATACTGCACTCTTCCAGCTATTTGCCTTCTCACCGGCAAATTCATCATTCCCACGGTAATTTGTTTTCTTGCATTTAGAAACACAAGTGGTTTTGGCTTCCTAACTGCAAAAATTATGAAAAAGACTTCTTGAAAATTGATGAGTTGGTGGGTCTGAGACTGCATGAATCACTACTTGTCCATCATGTGTTGCTTGTACCAATACTTGAAACTTCAAGGAACTGACATACCGATACTTAATTTGATTCAGCTTTCAAACATAGCAAGCATATGGTTTCTTGGCCTCTTCATCTCCATCATCCTGACCAGCGTGCTCGAGCTGAGGTGGAGTGGTGTCAGCATCGAAGACTTGTGGCGTAACGAGCAGTTTTGGGTGATCGGAGGAGTTTCTGCCCATCTCTTTGCCGTTTTCCAAGGGTTTCTCAAAATGGTTGCTGGACTCGACACTAACTTCACAGTTACTGCAAAATCATCCGAAGATGGAGAGTTTGGCGAGCTCTACGTTTTCAAGTGGACCACAGTTTTGATCCCTCCAACCACCCTTTTGATTCTCAACATGGTTGGAGTGGTTGCTGGATTTTCGGATGCCTTGAATAAAGGGTACGAAGCATGGGGGCCGCTTTTTGGGAAGGTGTTTTTTGCCTTCTGGGTGATCCTTCATCTCTATCCCTTCCTCAAGGGTTTAATGGGTCGCCAAAATAGGACTCCAACCATTGTTGTTCTGTGGTCAGTGCTTTTGGCTTCGGTCTTCTCTCTCATTTGGGTCAAGATAAATCCGTTTGTGAGCAAAGAAGATACCACGACCGTGCAAGGCTGCATATCCATTGATTGTTGAGTTGCTACAAGAAAATATGCATGCATTTAGATGCAAAGAAGCCAATTATCAGGTTTAGTTTTTGGCAATGTTTTCTTACTTTGAAATTTTGGAAGATGTCATATGTAGACGTCGGAGTTTGCTGCTTTTCTTGTTTGGCTTGAGAGAAAGATGCAAGAAACTGGTAGCAACACGAAAATGTAAGAGAAATCATATAGTCTTTGTATTAATTTCGGATGGAAAATAAGATGAATTTGATAATGGTCGCCATGGTTCTCCCTTGTTACAACAAATAGTATGTTGTAGTAATTGTGGTAGGAGTAGTCATAGTTGTGAATAGTAAAATAGGAAGTAAAGTCATGATGTAATAAAGGCTTGACTAGCAACAGTAGTTTGGCAGGACTTAATTATGTATAAGTCTATAAGGAATATAATTGGTGCTAAACCAATTATATGCATATACTGTTTGTATGAGGTCAGTCCCCCTCCTTACGCCTATAAAAGGAGGGCACTACTTTTGTAATCAAAAAGTCAGTTTAAGCTAGCAAGCAATAATATCAGTGTCTTCCTAAATATCTTGTGTCTAATATTCACTCTCTTTGATCCTAACCTACTTTGTGTTTGTACCCATTTAGTGTCTGTAAATTTGGTATCAGAGCCATGTCTTTCATTCTAACTTAAAACCCCTTCTGGGAATTTCTTTTCCGGCACTACTTCAAATCTTTTCTAAAAAGCAAAAGCTTGAAGCATATGCTCTGTGGTTGCCTTCTCAGGATCCTCCACATCAGAAACTTCACTAACTATTTTGGTTAAAAGAATTTTGTATCAGTGGGATAAAAGTATCTTGAGACTTTGGCCTTAGAGTTGGCAGTGTGTCTCGGTTTATCTTCCCTAATATACAGAATTTTATTAATCAAAATTGGTTGAAGGTCTTATTTTGAAAAGAAAATATTTGTTGTAGAAAGGAAAAGAAAACCCCAGACTTTTTCTTAAAGAATGAATCGCCTATTTACTACTTACTCCTCTGCTACGTCCTCTTTAGTTCCATCAATGTCATCTACCAGTAGAAACTCTTCCTTTTCCTCTTCCTCTTCTAATCTTGAATACTTATATGAGTTTGAATATCTTCCTGATGACAGTAAGGTTCCCCTTACTAATCTCCCTTTTCTAAACCCGTAAAATGCTTTTGTCCGTCCCCAAACCTCTGTAAAAAAATCTGTAATCCAACTTTTTTTCACAAAACGACCAACCTCTGTAAAAGAGTATGTTCAGGCTTCTAAATTTGACCAGTGTTTCATTGCAGTTACAGAAGCTGAACAATTCTTACCTTTAGAAATCCTAGTTGACTTGCCTCGTCTTTGGCAACAACAAGGATTTATGCATCTCCACTTTGGTGTAATCCGACTAGCTGTCACTTTCCATGGGTGAAAAGGTTTGCCTGTTACTTCCAGACTTACTCTGGTTGATACCAAGTTTCTACAGTATCAGCACGCATGTATCGCTACAGTCCAAACCACTCTAAATGCTGGAACTGTTATCTTTACCTTTTACCCCAATTTTAACATGCCATCAGCAGATCCTCATTTGCTATCTGCTCTAAAAGTGCAAGTTCAAATTGGTGGTGCCTCCCAAATTTCCACCACATACGCAGCAACCTTTCATTACCAAATGGCCTATCGTCTCCAAAACCATGCTTTTGATATGTCCCTACTTTCCTCCATAGATGAAGCCCTTTTCTTCACTGTTAACGCACCTCACCAAGCTTCATGTGTCCATGTCCCACGTCAAATTTTTCGTCCTGAACTTCTCAAGCTACTCCCAGAATCTTGGGTCACAGCTTATGAGAAAAACCAGCAAAGGCCCATACCAGTTCAAACCTCAAATCTCACTTTCATCCCAAAACCTGACGGTACAGTGGAAATCTCATTCCCCAAAGAAACCTCTGCCTCATCATCAACCCATCCTGTCATTTTCCCTTCAAGAATTGACATGTTTGTCGATGGTTCTCGACCTGGTCCTCCAATTCAATATTTTCAACCCAATGGTCTTCCAGTCTACTATTTCAAAAACTCAGAAACAGGTCATTGTTACTTTGATGCCTGTGATTGTGATGACTGTTTCAAAGAAAGTCTTCGTTTAGATGATGATGAAGACTTTGATGATGACCTATGTCCCATATGTCCATCGTCACCTTCTTCTTCTTGTAAATCTCCTCCATCTCCTTAACCTCCATCTGATGATGGCTCTTCAAGTCAACCCAGTGGGTGTTTCATGTTCACCTCCTCATCCTCTTGGACTGAAGCAGATTTTCCTCCTTTGGAATTTCATAATTCCCAAGAAAGGACAACTCACCGTCATAAAATTCCAGACCCTACTACCATTCTTCCTGATGGTAGTACCAAGGCGGTGTTCGCAGTAGAAGCAGCAATAAATTAACAGTCAGCAAATTCTCTAGCCCAAAATCAAATTCTTCAGAGAATTGCTAACTCTCAGAAAAATTTGGAGAATGCCGTTCATAAGAAGTTATCAACTTTGGAACTTCTTATCAGAGATTTGCAGCAGAAAATTCAAACTGTACACCAGGAACCTCTTCAGATGGCCTATGCCAACCAAGCATTTTCAGCAGTCTTTTCCCAAAAAGATGCTGAAATGAAGCATCTCAAGAATCAGCTTCATTCTCTTCAAGCTCAGCAGTATTCTCAGCAGAAAAGCTCATTTGACATGTTCTCATCTTCCTCTCAACAAAGTTTGTTTAGGTATCCTCAAATGTCTCAACCCTTAACCTATACCTCCTACCTCAGGGTTTGGTGAGTCCAACAGCTTTGGCAGCTCATCAGCTTTTGTTCCTCCACCAAAAAGACCATCTCCACCAAAACTTCCTTTCCCAAAGCCCCAGATAAAACATATCCAACCAAACCAACCTCCCATTATTCCGTCTCCATCATCCACATCTACCTCCACCTCTACCTCTACTCCTCTTAACCCGGCTGATCCAAACTCTAAGTCACCTCAGTTAATGGTCCAACCAACTTCTAACCCTTCTAAAAATCCAATCTCCACTCTCCTACATACCTTAGCCACTATACCTGAACCCCCATCTCCTAAGCCAACCATTGAGTTTGATTCGGATACTGAATCCACAAACTCTATGCCAATTCCACATGTTTTCATGATGAACCCAGAGGAAAATGTTGAAGATCCTATCATTGAAGAAGGTCCTGAGTTTGACACACTTCCAGAAATTTCAACATTTGATTCCTTCTCACATTTCAATATCCATACCCAAGGTTTCTCCTTTGATACCATACCCCCATCAAAATGGTTGGATAAGCTCTATGAGATCCATGTTTGGTGCACTACCGCTATGCTTTCCCCAAAATGCTACACTAAGTATTGTCCTTACTAAGTGTAACACAAAATTCCTTGGCCGTCTCCGTCAATGGTACTTAGCTCTTGGTGAGTACTGACAGTTGCAGCTGAAACAACTTCCAACTCTTGATCAATTTATCTCAGTCCTGCATACTGAGTTTCTTGGAGACCATGACAACACTAAAGAATTTGTTCGAGAAGAATATCTCAGCATGAAGTGTTGTTCATTCAAAAGAAAAGACTTGGAGATCCATTATAATCGCATGTCTCAGCGATTTTATCTCCTCAACGGCATGGATGATGTCAATCTCAAGCAAACTTTTCTCAATTCCCTTCCTGAACCATTGGAAAATGAGACAATAAGGCTCCTTCAGACAAAAGGATTAACGCTGAAAGCCACATCCCTTGGTGGTATTTACCAGCATTCTTTGATTGCCTTGGAAAAGTTGTGCAATCATCAGAAATTCCTCAGAACTCTTAAAGAACAGGAAAAATTTCTTGGCAAAGCATGTGACCGGCCCGACCTATCTATAAAGTGCAAAGACAAGAAGTGCACTTGCCGCCCTTCATATCGGAGGTCCAAACACTTTCAGAAATGGAAGTTCTGATCCCCTGGCAAGTTTTCAAAGGTTCCAAAATCTGGCAAATTTTCACGTCGGAGAAAATGGAAATTCTTCAAAAAGAAAAAATTTAGAGGACATCGAAAGTCTGATCGCTGTTACATATGCGGAAAGAAAGGGCACTATGCAAAACAGTGTCCCAATAAAGCAGCAAGAGACAAAATGGTGAGCTCTTTGGCTCTCATTGATGATGATCTTGAAGATGCTGATGTCGAATCCCTATTCTCTATTGATGATGAAGCAACAGATCAAGCAGTCCTTACTTTCACGTTTGATGACTCTTCTTCAGAATCAGATGACTCTTCTGATGATTCTGACCCATTCCCCTATGAAATTCAAACCTTTGGATTCTCAAACATCATGCTGGCTCAGCCCTTGGCAAAGGTCAAAATCTTGCTCGGCAAATATGAGAAACCCATACCAGTTATCGCTTTCTTTGATACTGGTGCAGCAGCCTCTATTCTTAACCCAGCAATTCTCTCCAGGTCCTACTGGCAGTCATGTTTCAGACCCTTTACAGCAGCCAATGGAGAAACATTTGTCATTACTCTGATCAGTAAGCCTATTACCATCCAACTCTTCCTTGGATACACCATAAAACACCAAGTTTATGGTTTTGATCTCCCAGGAAAAGATTTATTGTTAGGCTTTGATATCCTCCAAAACCTCAGCAAAGTCTTCTGGCTCAAAAAATGATTGAAGTACAAAAACTACCTGTTACCCTGGACCACTCAACCAAACCTCTTTTCCATAGAAACTTTCTCCTTCATCAAAGAAACCATAATCCAAACTTCTTGTGCTGAATCCCATTCTCAGTTCCTCACCAAATGCTCCAACCCACTTTGGAAAAATCCAGACTTCTTCATTTATCTTCCCTTTAAGAAAAATGAAGACATCAACCCCACCAAAGCAACCCATCATGGAATGAATCCAGAACACTACTAGCTTGCTCTACAGGAGCTCCAACAACTCCAATCAGAAGGTTTGATCGAGCCCACAACCTCTCAGTGGGCATGTGAAGCATTTTATGTCAACAAAAGGACAGAGCAGATAAGAGGAAAGCTCCGTCTGGTTATCAATTACCAGCCTCTTATTCATTTTCTGCAGGATAACAAATTCCCTCTTCCTCGGCGAAGTGTTCTTTTTGCAAACTTGCCTAAAGCTCAAATTTTCTCAAAGTTTGACTTGAAAGCAGGTTTCTGGCAACTGGGCATCCATCCAGATGATTGCCCCAAAACTGGCTTTTGTATTCCAGATCACCACTTCCAATGGTCAGTCATGCCTTTTGGATTAAAAACAGCTCCATCCTTGTTTCAAAAGGCCATGATTTTGATATTTGCTCCCATTCTGTCTTCAGCCATTGTCTATATTGATGATATCCTCCTCTTCTCCCCAGATATTGAGTCTCATGGAGTTTTACTACAATCTTTTCACTCCCTAGTCCAAACCCATGGTATTATGCTCTCAAAGAAAATATGCTTCTTGCTCAACCAAAAATTGATTTTTTAGGGATGCATATTTCTAAAGGTCAATATCTCCTCCAGCCTCATATAGCATCTCAACTTGACCATTTTCCAGATGAAAATCTCACAGTCAAACAAGTTCAACAGTTCCTTGGAATTGTTAACTATATGGCAGATTTCATCCCCAACCTTGCTCAATACCGTACTCCTCTCTCAGCTCTACTAAAGAAAAACCCTCCTCCTTGGTCAACCCATTGTACAAAAGCTGTCACAGACCTCAAAGCCATATCCAAAACCCTTCCTTCACTAACCATACCTTCAGATGGGAAAAAAGTTCTCTAGACAGATGCCTCTGATCTCTATTGGGGAGCAGTTCTTTTGGAAGAAAATTCAGACCAGAAGCGCAGAATTTGTGGATACAAGAGTGGTGCTTTCTCTCCAGCAGAACTTCATTACCACTCTACTTACAAAGAAATTCTGGCAATCAAAAGGAGCATTGAGAAGTTTGAATTTCATCTAATCGGTCATCATTTCCTAATTGAGACTGATATGATGAGTTTCCCCAGCATGCTCAAATTCAAACAGAAACACCTTCCAAAGGCACAGTTACTCAGATGGGCAAATTGGTTTTCTAATTGGAGTTTTGATGCTGTCCACATAAAAGGAAAAACCAATATCCTTCCAGATTTTCTGTCCAGACTCAGAAAAGAAATCAACCAGTTTTCCAAAACAAAAACCCATTCGTTTGTCCCTAGTTGTTTTCCCATGATTTCCTGTTTCCACCCAGTTAATCTTCCTATCCACCTTCAGTGTCATCTTTTGGAATTAACCATTCTTTCTAGGTGTGTCCAAATGTGTCAAAACCTTCAACATCTCTGTATTTTCAAATATGGTCTTGATGAAGGTCCCATAAAAAGTCTACCATTCCATCCTGTTTATCCCTTTCTCACCCAGTTTGAAGTGTCTTACCATAATGTTTTTTATTTCAGAAAAGAAGCCTACCTTCTCTTGTGGTATTTAGTCGATGTGTATACTATAAGTATCAGTTTCAATAAATCAGCAGTATTGGTGTATCTAGCACAAGCAGCGTTCAATCAGGTCCATCCTCCAGAAGATTTCTTTTTGAAATTTCTCTTACTTTTTGGAAGCATACCCTACTGGCAATAAAAGATCAGACAAGTTCCCACCGGTCCAAACGAAGATCTCCAATTTGCTTTTTGGACAAGTCGCAACAACAGGTGTCTTCCTAATCCAGATGGTTCTATCACTTGGCAAAATGAGTATCACACTATATTCCTTTCGGCATATCAAGAGTCTCCAAGCATCGAGATCCACAGTGGAAATTATCTGGTCATGACTCAAACACTGTGTTCACTCAATGGATTAACACCTGCAGAGCTCCCTCATCTCTCCTCCATTATGAATCAGCAAACTGGAAATTCAATGATACTTATCCGGAAGAATGGCGCCAAAATATCCGCTATCTTTTGAAACAGTATCACTTGACTGCAGACTCTTCTGGAAGCAATGGTTCCGATAAACCTGAATAACATCTTTGTATTCAGGCCAGCTGTCTCTCTTGTGTGATGTAATATAAAGTGTAGTAATTGTCCTCTTTTCCGGAGAGGGTGAAATAGTACGTTGTAGTAATTGTGGTAGGAGTAGTCATAGTTGTGAATAGCAAAATAGGAAGTAAAGTCCTGATGTAATAAAGGCTTGACTAGCAACAGTAGTTTGGCAGGACTTAATTATGTATAAGTCTGTAAGGAATATAATTGGTGGTGCTAAACCAATTATATGCATATACTGTTTGTATAAGGTCAGTCCCCCTCCTTACGCCTATAAAAGGAGGGCACTACCTTTGTAATCAAAAA